>BCGE01000001.1:111597-584627 GCA_001599155.1 Wickerhamia fluorescens | reverse complement strand
TTTTCAGTTTCTGTCCTTCCAATCTCTATAGGTGCAGGTGTGCACTTGGCTTCATGTTTCAACACTGGGTTTAACTATGTGTTCAGGAGAGCGGTGAGGGACTCTTGTAATTTTCGAGTTGCTTCCAAGTGACAGAACAATAGAACCAGGATATGTTTTATACCAATAAAAATGCACTCGGGTCCTTTGGGATAAGTGTTAAATCTAGTAGTTATGTTTGGGTGAGTTGTAGTAATCTTAATGTTTTAATTAGTGATGGTTATTTTTCTACATTCAAAGACAATTCCAGAAGGCTTTTAGCGATATCTGTACTAATAGAAGTACTGGAGTTGCTCAACAGAAATATATAGCTGTTTATAAGCCAAAGAATAAAAGCATGATGTAAAATCTTGATTTAAAAGATCTTAAGTATTAAGAAAACAATGATCAAATACTCCAAATTAAACTTTGCATAAAATAAAAGAAGTTTGTACACCAAATACATGTAAGCCTCCTTGGTAAAATTGGCTTCAGTTGGTCCAATTAACTTGAAAATTTTGTAACCTCAAAACCGCTAAACAATATATTAATTTGGCCAAAAGATAATGTATAGGACTGGTAAGTTAAGAAGGAACGAAATTTGTTGATATAAAGGAAAATTTCTTTGTAACAGACGGTTCTAAAATCGAGGTCTTATAGGATCTGTTGAAAAAAATAAATTTCATTGCCAAATTTATCTTTATTTTAAGCGTATTTACAATTGCTCATAAAATATATAAACACATTAATGCCATATTTTGCATATATTAAATACGCATGATATGTTATAAATGTTAAATATACACCAAATATTAAAATAGGGCAGCTTTAACAAGCCTTAAAAGTTTTCCTTTGAAACTCTTCATGCATTTTGCACGTGTAGTATGATACAAATGTTTTATAGCTGTTAACACGGCTTTGAATAAAATGTAAGACCTTTGGCTAGTTACAACCCAAAAAATACATAACCAAAATTGATGATATAATACGCAATATATGATCTTGTGGAAAGTATAAATACATTTCAAGACAAAGTCTTTTTGAAAAATTAATGCCACAATAAAGCGTAGTGTTGTAAATTGATCAGGTGAAATGAGTTATTTGTCAGTCGTCTATAAGCAAAAAGGGCTTTTATGTATTGATACCAAACAGTTTCGTTAAGCATTGTTTTTGATACATATTATTTGTTCTCTGTAAAAACTGGCATATCTATTTGTATATTTTTTAATTTGGGTGACCATTTATAAATAGCATTTTTATAACTGATAAATATTCTAAAGAACATTAAATCCTTTTCCCAGATAATTTGGTTAAAGGCTGCTATTATTCTTTTGAAAAAATTATAATGAGGCTATTTATACTCTCACCTTTACTATTTTCATTTATGTTGTTTGGTGAAAGCTAGGTTTCAACTATTTATTTAAGAGACTTTACAAATGCTATATTTCAATGATACAAAGCTCTGTTGGGTAAGATATTCATTTTATAGACTGCAAATCTGTTTTTAAGTTTTAAGGTTTTAAGGTTTAATACTTTTACTTTGGTTGGGTTACAATAATCGACCCCAATACCGCAAGTTAGTGTAGCTTTGGATAGCAAAAAACTATTCCCATAATAATTTAGTGTACCAAGGAACTGATTCAAAAAAGCTGAATGTGGTTGTCTCAGTTTTAAATTTGATATGTAGCAATTTTTTTAAGACTGGGTATTTACAATTATGTACTTTTGATTATCTATTTACAGTTGCTTATATATAAAATGAAATAGCGAGGTTTTATTTGGAAACCTGTACTTCCTCATTTTCCTCCAAATCGAAATCGTATTTTCCTTCCAAAATATCGTTCAAACTATCTTGAATTAAAGTGCTTTCTTCATCCATAGGCATTTCGCTTAATAATTTTTGCTTCTCATAGCCACCCATCACTGTTTTCATTTTCCAGCCAAATTCTTTGAAACTAGAAACATCCAAGAGCCAGCAAAGACCAAAAATAGACATCAGTGACACAGTCCCACATAGCATAGTTCCAGTACCTACTGCAACAGCAGCATCTGTTGTAAAATTATAGCTTAAGGGTGGTGAGTGGTTTCCTTGAAATAAAGTGGGAATATATTGTCTTGAAACAGTTGATTTATAGGCAAACCTAGAAGCAAAGATCGTGAGAGCAGCAGATGTCATAAAGAGCATCATTTGCTTTTTCCGGCGTTCCAAGTACTCATCGGAAGCATTTGCAATACTGAAGTTTGCTTTGCTTAACAAAGAACAAAAGCTTGGGTAAGTAACAGGTTTTGAAGTGTCGGACATCGCCACACAAGTATTTTGAGTTGTGTTGGGTTCGTTAGGAAGTCAAAAAAAATCTTTAGTTAACAAAAACTTTTAATAGAAATAATCAATGTTTATGCAGAATAATACATGTAACCAAAAAAAGCGCCATACTAATAAATGTTGATCATCTTCCTTAAATGACTTTAGCAAGTTGCTAAATGTGTTCAAACTAACATACACTAAATATCAAGTTATACGTTAAAAAAATTACAGTATAGTTTAATTGCTTTGGTAAACAGGCTTAACTTTTTGCTTGCCCCAGAGTACAGGTCACGCAACGAAGAAATAAATGTTTCAATCACTGTGTCTTTGATCAATTAAGCAATTTCTTCCTTAAACAATCCTCCATGATTTTGTTCTTTGTTTAATGACATCTCGTCGGCAAACTCCCGTTCAGAGTTTTTTTCGAAGGCAGCAACCTCTGTAGAGCCTTTAACATCACTAATGTTTGTTGTAATGTTCTTCTTTTCTGTTTCTGTTGCTGCTGCTGCGTCTTCAACTGCAGTATTGGGTACCGCGCTGGGCAAAGTCTTAGGGTCTACAGGGGCTTCTGCTGTGACTTTAGACGTGGTGGTAGAAGTATTAGCTCCGGTCTTTGGTGCGGCAGAAGCAGCTTTAGTTGTGGCCTTAGGTGTGGAAGAAGAACTAGATGTAACCTTGGACTTGTTAGAAGATGATCCAAAAATACTGCTCAATTTTCTTAACCCGCTAGGCTTTTTGGTTGAAGAAGTTTCAGTGTTTGAGCTACGACCCTTCTTTGGGAGACTGATCTTTTTGGCTTCTGAAGATAATTTGTCCTCAACCTTCTTGGCTTCTGTCTTAGCTGCATCGGTAATAGAAACCTTCGCTTCTTCATTAGTCTCGGCCTCGGCGTTATGCTCTTTAGCAATGCCGTTGGCTGATGGCTTTGAAACAGCTGGTTTGGGTAAATCAACCGAAAATATGGAACCAACATCTCTCAACTTATCTTCGTCCACCTCTGACTGCAAATGTTCTGGCAATGCATTATTGATAGCATGCTCATCGCGAACCTTTTGGTCAATTTGCTTTGAAATTTCTTCCTTGCGCTCCGCCTTGGTAGCTAAATGCTGCTCCTTTTGTTGGTTCAACTTCTCTAATTTTGCATCATAATCTTTGTGCGCTTCTTCAGCATCCTTAACGGTTTCTTCAGTTTCCTTTTCCAATAAGTCCACTTCATTGCTGATATCTTCATGTTTAACTTCAGCATCAGCCAATTCAGTAGTGTATTTTTCAATATCTTCCTTAATAGAAGCCAACTTATCTTCTAACTCTTCAATACGTTCTTCATACTCTTTACGTAACGACTCACCCAGCTCTACCTCACGCTTCAACTCGTCTCTTGCATCCGTCAAATCTTTCAACCTATCTTTTTCCTCTTTCAACTCGTCCAAGGTTGGCTTCAAAAACTCATCCTTTTCAGCTTGCATTTCTTCTAATTCATTTTTGCGCTGTGCTATCAATTCTGCCTCTTCTTCATCAATGCGTTTTTGATTAGCTTCTTGTTTTTCAATAAGAGCTTTCTTTTCTTCGGAATACTTGGTTTCAAGGGCTGTTAATTCTGCAACCTTAGATTCAACCTCCTTATTTCTGGTGTCTTGGTGCTCCAAAAACATCTTAGTCTCATTCTCCTTCTTTGCTTCGAGCTCAGCAATTCTTTGTTGCTTGGCGCGTTCGATAGCAGCACGCTCTTCGCTCTTTTGCATTGCTTGTTCTTGCTTAGAGCGCTTATGCTTCTCAGCTAATTCAACCTGGCGAGATTTGTTCTGTCTGTCAATCTCAAGTTGTGAATCCACCTTTGCATCGATATCATTCAAAATGGGGCGTACAATTTGTGACGCCATTTGATCCAACTCAGCTTGGGAAATAGTCAATCCACCACCTAAGTTTATCATACCAGGCTTATGTGCGCTCATTCTCTCATCGGAGTTTTTCTGTGCAATGGCCAAAGCATTGGCATACATCTGAGCATCAGCTTTGAAATTTCTATTAGAAGAGGAATTGATTGAGTTAAGACGCTCCAGGGCTTTGGCGCTTGCAGCTGCATACAAATTGGGGTTCATTGCCTCACGAGCAGTAAAAGTTTGTGTACGACGTTGCGAAGAAACCAGTTCAGTGTAACCAGCCTTTAATGAAGCGGCGGCACTCTCTGCTGCAAGCTGGTTCATATCACCATTCGGGTTCTGTTGCGAAGTTACTTTCAAGCCAGATCTGTAGTCCAATTTTGGGTTGAAACGAGAGTTCAAAGACTTGGACGAGTTTTTGTTGGCCATTTGCGTAATTTTACCAATATCTAAGGCAGCAGCAGCGCCGGCACCTGCGGCATCCGCAGATTTTCTGGTAATAAGACCACTTCTGCGTACATCGTGTGTAGGGGTTACTCTCGACACAAGCTCAGCATCCGACTTTTCACTGGCAACCTTGTAAATCGAGTCATGCTTAAACGATGGAATACCAGTGCCAGTATAATCAAAGGCCTCGGGCTTGGTTGTATTACCTTTGACCGATTGATGGTCTCTTGCGGCAGTAGCGGCAGTGTGAGCTTCCTGTGCTACGACACGTTCATACGAAGGACGAACAGTTAAATCAGCAGAGGCAGCTAGAAGTGCTGCGGTGTCGGATGCACTCGAGTTTACACCTACGCTAGCCATACTAGGCGAGGTATATACTCCCTGTTTCAACTTTTGTTGATACAACGCTTGCTTCGACAACGGTTTCCCGTTGGTCTGGTAGATTGAGCGTGACATTGCTGCGAATGGGTTGAGGGGGTTTGGACTCTGTCTATAGGTAGAGACTAGTGCAAATAAAGAAGAGCTACTGTTATGGATCTATTTGCTCTTTGTTTAAAAAGTGGTTGCTCGCCAGTTTTACAGCATTTTAACAGAAGGGGGAGGGGGAAAGGTGCGCGAGGGGGAAGGGACCCATGACGGGGCTCACCATTTTTTCCTTGTCGGCGGCTGAAAGGATTGCGGTATGGTGCAAATTATAGCAAAGAAGGGAAAAAAACAACACCCCAAGAAAGATACAACATAGCAAAGAATGGCTAACAATAAGAGAATAATAGATAAAAGAGAGAGGTTTAAACTGAAGAGCTTTCATTATAAAATATCATACATTGATATACTTAATTTTGCTTTGAATAACTTTAGTTTGGTTCATTGAATTCTCAGTCCTTTATCATTCCGTTAGTTATCAAATTGCTATCACTCATTATGCCTTTGCTGGCCTTATGTTATTCGCTGGTCACGCTTCTATACAAAAATGAACCCATAAACAAACCTTTCCCGAAATGGAGCTTTTTATCTACAATTGGGGCGTAATATCGTAACCACACGGCGAGCAAAAGGGTGAGGTGGCGTTATGAGCGATATCCATAAGTGTTATGTTTCTTACCCACGAGTGGCGATGCACTGCATGGAACGCAGAAAAGTAACTATGTTTAGCGTTTGCAGCCGCTCATGGGATGAGACGAAGAAGGGAACGAAGGGGTATATTTTGAATGAACATAATTCATACTAGTAAAATGTTCTATTTGGTATTTTTGAATGAGCACAATTGATGTCTCAGAATCAATATAACCCGAATTACTGAATTACATAAATAAACATTCTAGTGCTCAAGAGAATTCGTTTAGTTAATATTATCTGATTGTGGAATGACTACTCTGATCATTGCATATGTATCCTTGTTTGGAATATGTTTGATAAAGCAATAAGTTTACTAATACTGTACATGGCTAAATTAAACACCCCTTTAAAAGAGCCCAGTTTAAGAAGTATAGTGTATATTTAAATCTATAACTTTGAAATATTTTATGTGAAATTGAGAATATGCGATATGTAACATAAAAAACAGTAAACGATTGGCCTACTATTCTAAAAGGGTAATTTTCAAAAGTAAGACTGAAATAAATTAAGCTGACAGCTGCCATGCAATATATTGAATAATTAGTGTACTAGCAATAGTGTGGATAGTTAATAATATACTAGTTATGGATAAAAGAGCTAAATAATGAAATATCCCTCATTGTGCAAACCTATCAATACTTTATAGTACTGTATCTCTTGGCCACCTGGTTGAGTTTCCTTTGTAGTTGTGTTTTTTTCCCCTACAAATACAAGTTCCTTTAAATAGAATATTTGCGCTTCAATTTAGTTCTTTGATTTCTTTCATCATTTGACTGCATCAATACAAAACGTTCATTTCTTTACATAGACAAGGTTTGTAGTTCACGGTTTCTTTGATATATTCCTTCATATAACCTATTCTCGCTTATAACCATCATATCCTGTATACAAATTATAAGTTTTGATCTGACCGCTTTCGGAATTTATATTTAATTAACCAGCTCTTCTGTCAAACTACATTGAAACCTTCAAGACCACCAACAAACCAAAGTCTCCATTAAATGGCCAGAATTTCTGCAAACACCAATAGCAGAACTGTCGCCTCCTCCACAAGACGACAGGGTGCCAGCGCTGCTACTGCTCGTGGAGTGGAAACGGGAATATATCGTAACCAGCCTGGTGATCCTGCCCCATTGGTCACCAAAAAACGCTATCGCCCTGGAACCGTTGCTTTGCGAGAAATCCGCCAATACCAAAAGTCTCTGGACCTACTAATCAGAAAGCTACCCTTTGCGCGGTTAGTCAAGGAAGTAGCGGAAAATTACATTGGTGTGGATTATGGAATTCGTTGGCAGTCAAATGCAGTGCTTGCACTTCAGGAGGCATGTGAGGCGTACTTGGTACATCTATTAGAGGACACTAACCTCTGTGCTATACACGCAAAGCGTGTCACAATTATGCAAAAAGATATTCAATTGGCAAGGAGAATCAGAGGCCAGTTTTAATTCTCAAATTTATGCATTTCCTAGATGCACCTTGCTACTCCATTTTTCAGTTCAACATTTTTCCTAATCTAAAACTATATATTATATTATAATTATTATGCGACATTTGAAATTTCCAAATTGGGTAGGATATCAAATATTGTTAACATAGCGATCTCTAGAGATAACAAACAGCAGCCATTAGAAACAAAGCTTTCTAGTCATACGACACTTGGAAATGACCATACCAATCTTGTAATGTAAATATACACAGTGTGTTACAATACAAGTATAATAAATCCGCGCTTTTTCCTATATTTAAGTTATTGAACGTAAGTAACATGTTGCATCACCCCGTTAAAATTGGGGGGCATATTGATACGATGTAGTTATTGAAACGTATAATGAACTGTTGAATGCCGAACATTATTCACGTGTTGTGAGGCTGTTTGGATTTTTAGTTGTAGATGTCGTTTGATACTTGAAATATATAGAGATTGCCATCCCCTAGTTATTTCACCATCATTGCAAGACCTATAGTTTTCTGATGGCCTGAAGCGCCCTATAATATTAATAATATGATCACAAATTATCCTACTCGAACAAAAGAGAAGACAGTAGTCTATGAGCGTCATCCTGATGGTGTCTTTCGTCTAAAAAAGGTCGAAGCGTCTACTCCTAGCAATGGCGAAAATGATAAAAACAATGTTGACGGCTACATAAATGAATTGTTAGAGTGTTCTTACAAAATTGAAGAGCCCAATAAAGATTTCCCAGAGTCTATAATACCCCCAACTCATGATGTATCTGCTAATAAGATTTTAAATGAGCGGCCGGCATCCAATGGGGATTTGACAGATGATGCCGTTCAGGAACAAAAAATGTTAAAAGTAGCATCAATTTCAGTAACGGAAACACCTTGGTTCTTTAAACAAACTAATATGGGCTCATTAGAAGGAGCGTGGCATATACACTTACCAAGTTTCTTATTGGGTGTAGTGGCTACAATTTCAATATACAGCTCTCGAAAGACTTTACTCTACTATGGTTTTGCTGCCTTTGACCTCGCCAAAATAGTCTTGGTCTGGGTTGCCATTGTTGGCGGTGCCTGTTGGTATTTTGGCGCTATTAAGGCGCAGGACGCCGAGCATGGTGCACGATTATTTACTAGCATTCGTGAAAGATATTTTGGGACACCACTGGCTACTCAACCCCTACAAACCAAAACTATATCAGTCAATCAAGTACTGCAAGCTAAAGACACTCCTTCAATATCAAAATCCCACACCAATGTTACGCTGGAACCAAGCTTACTAAAACCCGAAAATTCAAAATCTCGCCTGAGTCTCAATGAGGAGGCCCATGTAAAACGTGAGTCTCCTCCTCATAAGCCTGACTCCAGACCCAGCACCAGAGTGATCCCATTTAAAAATATTAAGCAAACAAATCAAAGACACTATAGCTCTCCAGATTTATACATGCATAAAGTGCAGAATCAGAGCACTATTTCAAAAATGAAACCCGATATGCCAATTGTTACTCGTATGAGGTCAATGTCACCTGAACGTAAAAAGGATCATCGCATTCTGGCCGACTCAAACAAACAGATTATGAAAAACTTACCAGCTCATCCTTTAGAGGTAGACGAATTACCTTTAATCAATGAGGTGAAACTATTGGGAAAAGATCACCCCAATCAAATATTTCCCCTTAAAAGACTGAATACAACCCAAAGCCAGATATCTGTACTAGGAACACGTGCAAACTACAACAAGTTTTTGTCAAACGTTACAAAAGAAGAGGATTAGTATCAAAATAATCACTCCACATACTGGTTTAGCAAGCATTTTTGCATAAAAAGACATTATATTATAAACATGTCCTTTTTTCATTTGCTTCAAAAATGAACCATGTTATTAGATAGATCTATAAGTCTCTACATCAGGGATTTATAGCATTCTTATTTAACACACAATACACTGATATTGTAGCTACGTATTTTATAGCTTTTTTTTAGAATCTAAGTTAATGGGCTTATTGAAATTAATAGTTACCCCTATGGTAATTTTTAATTATAATGAAACATTTTGCCTCTATGGCTTTACTAATCTTTAATTGAAGGAGATCATATTAACCACATAATTATCGCTAATTGCAGTAAATTAATGGTCGTGCATATATACCAAATCTACTTTTTTGACGAGAATATTCAAAAATAACAAACCCATCGAACGCCTAAACGGTGCCAGTAGGAAACACCTCATATACGCAATGCCTTTGTACAAGGAAGAGAGTTTTCTCATAGTGCACCCAGGTTCGGAATACACATTTTTTTCATTTGGATTACAAGACTCTTTGTCTCCTCCACAATTTAAAATTCCATCTGTTGTCTATCAATCGCCTACCAATAAACAGTACACCGCTCTTAAAGAAGACCCCAATTCAGTTGAAGTACACCCTATCCAAGAATCCAAAATCATAGATATTGATGGCTTCAACCATTTATTGAAAGTTATTTTGCAGAGCATTATCTCCAAAAACCCATTAGTTACAATCAACCAGATTCCGTTATTAATCATAAAACCAAGTTTGACCTGGTCCAGATCTCAAATTGAATATATCACCAAGTACGTTTTTGAAACCTTGGAATTTACAGCCTTTAATATCATTGATGTGTCACTTGCTGCCACATTTGGCGCCGGCTCGTCAACTATCTCCACCGTAATAAATGTTGGCGCAAATTTCATCCATGTTGTACCGGTTATTGGCTACCAGGCAATAAAATACACAGGAAAGAAGTTATGTGGTTTTGGAGGAAACTCATTAAACAAGACATTAAAAAAGATGTTACCCCACCTCACGGATACTCAAGTTGAAGACTTGAAGAAGTCGGGAATTTACGAGGTATTAAACAATCAAGAAAGTTCATTCTATTCTATGTTAGATGTAAAAGATAACGACAATGATACGGAGACATTTGATGTTGCAAAGTTGGTTACGGAGTCTAATGATGCGTCTGCCAATATTAAAGCGATTGATGCCAAAACCGAAGAGTCTAAGGCAAATCACCAGCTAGAAACCAATTACTTTATCGATTCAATAACTGGAGAAAAAGTTATTGTGGGAAAAGAAAGATTTCAAGGATCTTCTGAACTTGTTGCTGCTATTGCAGACACTGTATATTCTGCATTATCGGGGATACCCGAACTAGAGAAGAGGCAAGAATGTTATGATAACATAATTTGCATAGGATCAACATTCAAAATACCTGGTTTAAAAGAAGCGGTAATAAACAGGATACTTGAAATTTACTTGATCAGAGATCCACAAGCTGGCAAGAGCGCAATTGATCCGACATCTGCTATTGCTGCATATCAGCTGGTTGAAGACACCAGTGAGCCAGAAGGCTCAACCAATTCAACACAGGTGCCTACTTCTGTTAGACTTGCAAAGTTCCCAGAATACTTCCCAGAGTGGAAGAAGCCAAAGGACAGAGGTGGGTCCTGGGAAAATGCCTTCTTTTTAGGTGGAGAAATTTATGCAAAGCAAATTTTTTCAAACAACTCTAATCATGGTCGAGAATTATTCGTAGACACTGATATCTACGACGAGCATGGCCCACAAGGTATCTGGAACGTTAGTATTTAGAAGAATTTATGGACTAAAGTTTCACATGAGTTTACAAGTGCAAATAGCAGCGTTAAAGACTTTTGTCAAAGAAAACTAGAAAATACTCTCGTATGGCAGTTTATGTGTATAATGCGTTCCCAGTACTGAGATTTTCCAATAATCAAAAGAGTTTGCTTTTTGTATTATTCTGTATTGTAGATGTTAGGCTGATTTATTTAATTTTTTCGCGCATCTCAACGCGTAACATGGTTCAGATCTTCCAACAATAATTTCTGGATGATTGGAAGCGCCTATAGGGCCGGAACCTCAGTAATTACTCGATCATTATTCATCACCCATAGAATACAAGCAATGGCTCGACAACAGAGTATCGGTAGGTTTTTCACTTCCTCTACAACTAAAACTGCTAAAGATGAAGGGGATGAGATCACCAAGCCACACCAAGGAACAAAGAGAAGCAAATCGCCTTCACCCAGACCCCAGTCGCCAAAAAAGTACAAAGAAACAAATACAAAGACCTTACAGAACCAGGGACAGACAACAACAAAAGAACAGGCAATAACAAGAGAGTCAGAAACACCAGAGGATGGCACAGAGAAAATCGAAGAGGCTAGTGCCTTGATCACCTTAGCAAAGAACGAGCAAATAAAGCATGAAGGAGATATTTTACCAGTGAACATTCCTTATGCGCGATTGTGCGAAGTCTTTGAAGAGATTGAAAACGAGTCATCGAGATTGAAAATTACTGCTATTGTCGCACAATTCTTTTTAGAAGTCTTACAACAATCTGCACCAGATAAATTAGTCAAGATAGTTTACTTATTTGTAAACCGTTTGGGACCCGACTATGAGCCAGATTTAGAGCTAGGGTTAGGTGAAACACTATTGATTAAGGCTATCAGTGAGTGCTACGGTAGATCGGTTTCTAAAATCAAAAAGGATTACCAAGAAGTGGGCGATTTGGGAAAGGTTGCACAAGCTTCAAGATCAGTGCAGCCCACAATGTTCAAACCAGCACCACTAGATATAGACGTTGTGTTTGAAAATCTCACTAGAATTGCCAAGTCTACAGGAAAAGAGTCACAGGCACGTAAAATTACAACTATTAACAAAATGTTGACAGCGTGTGACATGAAGTCAAACGAAGCAAAATTTTTAGTTCGCTCTCTAGAGGGAAAGTTAAGAATAGGTTTAGCGGAAAAGACTGTTTTGATCGGTTTGGCACAGGCGTTTGTAAATTATGAACACACTAGTAACAAAACGATTAATCCAGAAAAGTTAGCATCTGCCGAAGATATTATTCGCGAAGCCTTCTCTCAAGTTCCTAATTATGAAGTTATAACGCAAAATGCTTACAAATACGGTATCTTCAACTTACTAAAGCATTGCCAGTTGATGCCAGGCATCCCCTTGAAGCCTATGTTAGCAAAACCCACTAAATCCATTAGTGAAATTCTTGATAGGTTCCAGGGTGAGGAATTTACATGTGAATACAAATATGATGGTGAGAGGGCACAGGTGCATTTATTAGAAGGCGGAGAGGTGAGGATATACTCTAGAAATTCAGAAGATATGTCACAAAGATACCCAGATTTGGTTTCTATCAGCAAGGATTTTATATGTCAACAAGATGAATCAGCAGGTGCTAATATTCCCACCATGATTTTGGATTGTGAAGCCGTTGCATGGGATAGGGAGAGTAAAAAAATTCTACCCTTTCAAGTTCTTTCAACCCGCAAACGTAAAGATGTTGATGAAAAAGACATTAAAGTACATATTTGCTTGTTTGCATTTGATTTGCTTTACTTCGACAAAATTCCTATGATAGGTAAATCCTTGCATGAAAGAAGACAATTAATGTTTAACAACTTGACACCAATTGAGGGAAAGTTTCAATTTGCCACATTCAAGAACTCATCAAACTTGGATGAGTTACAAATATTTTTAGACCAATCTGTCAAGGATGCATGCGAAGGTTTGATGGTGAAAATGTTGAATGGTACTGAATCGTATTACGAACCATCTAAAAGATCGAGAAATTGGTTAAAGTTAAAAAAAGATTATTTGGCCGGCGTGGGTGATTCGCTTGACCTAGTTGTAGTTGGCGCATACTATGGGAAAGGAAAAAGAACAGGCACATATGGCGGTTTCTTATTAGCTTCGTATAATCAAGATACAGGCGATTATGAGACAACATGTAAGATCGGTACAGGTTTTTCTGATGAAGACTTGACTTCATTGCATGCAAAATTAAAACCAACTGAAATTACTCAACCCAAATCATACTTTGTTTATGATACAAATAACTCCAATGCTAAACCCGATGTATGGTTTGAGCCCAGTATGATTTTTGAAGTTTTGACTGCAGATTTGTCATTAAGTCCTATATATAAAGCAGCTCATCAACAATATGGCAAAGGAATTTCGTTGAGATTTCCTCGGTTTTTGAGAATCAGAGAAGACAAAAGCGTTGAGGATGCTACTAGCTCCACAGAAGTCGCAGAGTTTTACGAAAGACAAGCCAATGTAAATTGAATATATTAGTGTTAGAACGGAATTGAATAATGAATTAAAGCTATTGAACCTTCAAAATATAATAAACGTTTCAAATTTTAAATTAAAGTTTATGAATTTTCAGGTGGTTTGCTTAAGTCTTTCTATTTTGTCTGAGCTTGTTGGTGATCTTTTCACTCAAGTCAGCATTACGCTTAGTCCGACCAAAGTTAAGCTCGATGGGATCATCAGAACTAAGAGTTTGCATTAAAGAAGGGCCATTATAAGAGGCAGCTGAAGAAGGTGCGGATCCAGAATTTGATAAACCCGATGATGCAGATTGGTGGTTCAACGACATGTCTTTCCGTAAGTCATAATCGTTATTGAGAGACGTACTTGAATTCAAGGTTGACTGCTGTTCAATAGTCAAATGGGGATTTTTGGCATTCAGATGTAAATTGTAGTCGGAAAACATTGGAATATTACTCAATGAATTGTCAGAGTTCATAAGAGATATACCATCAGAAACTGAAGATGAATTCTTATCATCCAAAGAAAGGGCGCTATTTGATTCATTGGTAACGTCATCGGTACCAGCAGTTGCTTTGGCTTCTGTCTCTTTTTCCTTTCTTTGCCTTGCTGCCTTCTTTGCTTCTTTACGTTTCAGCAAACGACGGTTTCTCAAGTCTTGTGTTTTACGGTCCTCTTCTTCATCACTATCGATATAAGAAACCTCATCTGAGATCTTCAAGTGATCTTTTAAGTGCAATAAATTGAAATCATTAGGAAATAAGCGAGGTCCAAAAGTATTGACAAGATCAGTAATTTCCTCAATTAATTCATTTCTGAATTTTTTCAACTCCTTCACTGATGAACCAGAGGTAATTGACAAATACAAAGGTATGATTGACTTGAACAAATCAAGTCCCTGTTCCCCTGTGATCAACGCAGAGTATGTGACAAGAACACCACACATATAAAGAATACACCAGACCCAAATTAAATGGTACTGCGAGAAAATTTGGTGGGTATAACAGTAGTATGTGCCAATACAAGCATAAAAGCTATAGACAATGGGAGCAATTCCCATACCAATCAAAATTTTCCACGTTGCCAACACATCATTTGCTTTAATTTTGACCGTGGAATTGGCAAGTGCATCTTTTGCCTTGCTGGTGGATATAATTTTTGCAGTGATAAACACAGGAGAAAACAATGTAGCACCAGGGAGAGCCAATACAACAAAAAAAAGCAACTTAAAGATGGAGAGAATAAAAACAGGCAAAAGGCGTAACTTGTTTTTAGAAACATCACACTCTTCAACGTAGTGATCTGGCAAATGAAGATGATGAAGCATTTTGTTGTATTTAAGAATCTTATTCTTTACTTGCTGCACACGTTCTTCATTAGCGAAAGTTTGATAGCCAAGAACCAAACGACGATTCATCTCTACCACAAGAGGTAATGGCAAGTATTGGGCGAAATTTCCCGCGTATAAGCGGCGCGCAGCTTGTATAACCATAAGAGTTTCATAATCTTGACAAGTAACTGTGACGGCTTTTAAGCCAGTGGTCACAATATCCAACAATTCCTTTACTGATTCACGGTTTGTTTCAGGGTTTGCATATTTTTTCACCAACTCGCGAGGAATCTCAATTGGGTTTCCAAACTCAATAACCGCACGAGATCTAAACTTATGGGCGTTGAAGTAATTCATTCCGCACGGAACAATTTTGACATTACAGTTTGGGTCATTTTGCATAGCACCAAGAGCCATTATTGCA
Source organism: Wickerhamia fluorescens (assembly GCA_001599155.1). Lineage (NCBI taxonomy): Eukaryota > Fungi > Ascomycota > Pichiomycetes > Serinales > Debaryomycetaceae > Wickerhamia > Wickerhamia fluorescens. Next base: position 569,530 of record BCGE01000001.1, on the reverse strand, counting down.
ACGCCTGCTTTCAATGGTAGTAAATCTGTTCTATCGTGAGATCCTCCTTCGGGAAATATACCAATACAGTTGCCATGAGAAAGATGATCAAACACCAACTGGTAAACTTCCTGTTGGTTTACTTTATCTGCGCATTTAAATGAAGTACCCAGCTTAAGAAGTTCAGCAGCTTTGCCACTTTGCTTGAATTCTTTACGCAAAATTAATTCTGTGTCAGAGACAATTTCGGCAATTTCAGAAGCACCCAATGATTGCGGAAGAGCCACCAATCCTTTCACACTGCATTCGTGTGTAAAGAGTGTACCCTTACCATATACACGCAAAGGATCCTTTTCACAATCCACAAAAATCTTACCAGTACCACGCTGCAAGTTATCCTGTGCTCTTACCACTGGAATTGAATTTTGGGCACGAGACATCAATCCAATAAAGCGACGTTTGTACAGCGCTGCCGCGATAAGAAACGATATACGACGATTGCTTTCACGCTTTACCTGATTCATGAGAATAATAGGGTCTACAAACTGATTCGCATGGGGGGCTGCCACAAATATAACAGGACCAGATCTAGGAAGCCTGAAAGCTCCACGAGGCCTGATTTCACGAAAGAAGCAGTCAAAGATGACCGAGAATACCCAAAGCACAAAATCATAAATCATTAAACGGTACCATACGGCTGGTTTGTAATGTAGGTCAAATTTAGAAGCAGATTTCGGGCGCTTCATCAGACCACCATTGTCGGGGTTCGATTGTGGCTCGACCTGGGACATTTTCACGATTGATATGAAAAGAAATACGGGAGCTCTTTTTGTTTCTGAAGCTCAAAAGTTGTGCTTTGTATTTGATAAAAAATGCGGGACAAGGTGTGTTGAATTGGATTCTAACCAATGGCACCATAATGCAGAAAAATGCGGTGAAATACAGAAAGTCAGTCACGTGTGCTTATATCCACTTTTCTGTAGTTCAACATAATTGCGAAAGATACCTATTTGTCACATGATATATCACATGATCTGAGTATAAATCCCAAGGTATTTCACGTGATATGTAGCATGATAACCTCTCCTCTTTCTTTTCTTGTGGTATCTAATCACGTGCTTACAGATCACGTCATATCGCATACATCAAATACTTTTAGGGACAACAGGCGCTCAAATGTTCGGTAATAACGACTGTGGCGTAAATGCTCTTTGAACAGGAAAAAAATTAAAACCGTTGAAACCTCGGGACTCTACCACACTAGAATTTACATCCGAGGAGATGGAGAAGTTCCATAATTTTATATTTGGCTGAGATTAATACAAACCATTTTTAGGCCAAAAGAAGCTTCACGCTAAGAGAAGTGTTTTAGTGTATCTTTTGCAAGTTGTCTGAAGTTCTATCTCATTAAAGAAGGCACTGTTTAATAGAACTAAACTTCCCACAAAATACCCCATGTTATTCTTGCAAATAACTAGTGATTATATTTACATAAATGACACTGCAATACACTCTTATCGAATAATCACACATGTGTACATGAATGACATAAGTAGACTTTCACTATTTAAGCTCACAACTGTGATATTTATATCTCTGGCATCTAAATCTATGATACTCAAAAAACAGTGCTCATACAAGCAATTATCACATAATAAATAATCAGATAATTTGTAATCACATTATTGATATTTCTATCACCTCACCTATTTTTTATATTCACCTGTAATTGCGACTGCTCTCTCTTTCCACCCCCCCCCCCCCCTTCTTTGACTTTTTCTCTCCGCAATTTGGCCTCGGCTATCCTATAATCAGCTCTCGGTGTTCAAAATCACAAGATGGCTCCGCACTATGCTCCGAGGAAGCCATACTCAGCTAAACGCTAGCTCTTTTATGATCCCGTTCCCACGCATAACATTTACTACACTACTGGTCATAAGCCGAGCTCCACACCTACATTATACCCTCAATGCACCAGGCATCTCGGCATAGAATGGGAACAGCCAATTGTCTCTTCGTATCTTTTCCCTTTCTTCTCCCTCATTTCCGCCTCCCCACATTTTTGGGTCTCGGTACAGTCGCAAAAAAGGGATTCACTGAAATTTCGGAAGCAATTCAGGAGGATATAAACCGCCACTAATCCCTGATTTGCAACAAAGCACTTCTTGTAAAAACCGTGTTCCTACAACTTATAATAGGATTCAGCAGGTTTGTTGTAAATAAATATTGTTAACTAACTATATTATTAATTATTTGCGATGTCATTATCATTTAAGGATAAGGTTGTGGTCGTAACCGGCGCCGGCGGCGGTTTGGGTAAGCATTATGTTTTAGAATTTGCTAAACGTGGTGCTAAGGTTGTTGTTAACGATTTAGGCGGCTCCTTAGATGGAAAGGCTAGTGGCAATGCACGCGCAGCAGACGTTGTGGTTGAAGAGGTGAGAAAAAATGGAGGAGTTGCGGTGGCTGATTACAACAATGTGCTTGATGGTGACAAAATTATTGAGACAGCGGTAAAAAATTTTGGTACTGTTCATGTCTTGATTAATAACGCAGGAATCTTGAGAGATGCGCAGTTTAAAAAGATGGAGGAGCGTGAGTTCCAGTTAGTGATTGATGTGCATCTCAACGGTGCCTACAAAGCAACTAAGGCTGCATGGCCTTACTTTAAGAAACAGGGTTACGGAAGAGTTATTAACACTGCGTCACCTGCTGGCTTGTATGGTAACTTTGGCCAAGCCAACTATTCTGCTGCTAAATTAGGTCTTGTTGGTTTTGCAGAGACCTTGGCCAAGGAAGGAGAGAAGGACAATATTCGTGTTAATGTCATTGCGCCGCTTGCGCGCTCTAGAATGACTGAGTCCATTTTGCCTCCACCTATTTTAGAGCAATTGGGCCCAGAAAAGGTTGCACCAATGGTTCTTTATCTTTCTCATGAAGACAACAAATTGAATGGTGAGATTTTCGAAGTAGCTGCTGGTTTCAATGCTCAAATTAGATGGGAGCGCTCGGGTGGTGCTCTTTTTAAGCCAGACAAGACATTTACTGCTGAACTGGTTGCTAAGCGCTTTGCTGAGATTGTGGACTTTGACGATTCCAAGAGACCCGCATTACTTAAGAACCAACACCCTCGTAAATTGAATGATTATGCTGCTTTATCTAAGGCTGCTAATGCCTTGGGTCCCAATGATAACTCGGGTGCACCTAAAGTCTCATTGAAAGATAAGGTTGTCTTGATTACTGGTGCCGGCGCCGGCTTGGGTAGAGACTATGCTTTGTTTTTTGCAAAGTATGGTGCCAAGGTTGTGGTTAACGATTTTAAAGACCCTTCCAGTGTTGTAAATGAAATTAAAGCAGCTGGTGGTGAAGCCCATGGTGATACCCATGATGTGGCTTTGGACGCCAAGGCAATTATTGACAATGTAGTATCAAAGTATGGAACCATTGACATTTTGGTTAATAATGCTGGAATTTTGCGCGACCGCTCTTTCGCTAAAATGACTGACGAAGAGTGGTTTTTAGTGCAAAAGGTTCACTTGCTCGGTACATTTAATTTGACCAGATTGGCCTGGCCCCACTTTTTGGAAAAGAAATATGGTAGAGTTATTAACATTACCTCTACTTCCGGTATTTATGGTAACTTTGGCCAAGCTAACTATGCCCTGGCCAAGGCAGCTATTCTTGGTTTCTCTAGAACCATTGCAGGTGAAGGCGCAAAAGCAAATATTAAAGTTAATGTTGTTGCACCTCATGCAGAAACAGCTATGACAAAGACTATTTTCTCTGAATCGGATATGAACATTTACCATCCCGATCAAGTTGCGCCACTTCTTGTCTTTTTAGCCTGGGAAGATGTGCCTGTAACCGGTGCATTGTTTGAAGCTGGCGGAGGCTGGATTGGAGCCACTAGATGGCAAAGAGCAAAGGGCTCTGTTGCTAAGGATGCTGCGTCCACTAACCCTGAGTTCATCAAATCTACTCTTGGTGAAATTACTGATTTTACTCTGGGTACAGCCAACCCCAGCTCTACTCAAGAGGCATCTATGGCAATTTTATCTGCTGTTTCTTCTGATGATGATGATGATGATGATGATGATGAAGATGATGATGAAGAGGAGGAGGAGGATGACCCTGTATTCCATTATTCAGATAAGGAAGTTATTTTATACAACATTGGAGTTGGTGCAACTCTGAAGGAGTTGAAATATGTATATGAAAACGATTCAGACTTTCAAGTTGTTCCAACTTTTGGTCACTTGCCTACTTTCAATTCGGGAAAGTCTCAGTATTCTTTTGCTAAGTTGTTGAGAAACTTCAAGCCTATGATGTTGTTACATGGTGAGCACTATATCAAGATTGAAAAATACCCAGTCCCAGTCGAGGCTAGTATTAAGACTAGTTTCAGTCCATTGGCTGTCACGCAAAAGGGCACTAATTCAATTGTTGTCCATGGCTCAAAATCTGTTGACACTAAAACTGGAGAAACGCTTTTTTCAAATGAAGCCACCTTTTTCATTAGACAATGCGAATGTGATACCAAGACTTTTGCTGAAAGACGCACATTTGCTACTCAACTGTTTAATGCTCCCAAATCCAAGCCTGAATTTGTAAAGGAGGTTAAGATAAGTGAGGACCAAGCTGCTTTCTACAGATTAACTGGTGACAGAAATCCATTGCACATTGATCCTGAGTTTGCAAAGGGCGCAAAGTTTGACAAGCCAATTTTGCATGGTATGTGCACTTATGGTTTATCTGCTAAGGTATTGTTGGATAAGTTTGGTCCATTTGGTGAAATCAAGGGTAGATTTACTGGTGTTGTTTTCCCAGGTGAAACTTTGAGAGTCTTGGCTTGGAAACAAGGTGATATTGTTACCTTCCAAGCCCATGTTGTGGAGAGAGGTACCATTGCTATCAACAATGCTGCTATCAAGTTGATTGGTGACAAGGCAAAGATTTAATGACTCGGATCGCAATCCAGGTATGTGGAACGAAATATATTATCATTATTAGCAGATGTGTTAGTGCTAGTTTATTTATTTTATATTGACGATGATTCAAAGTAAAATGGCATGTAGTTGTTGGCTTGTGAATTATATATATTAAGCTTAAATGCTAAAGCTAATTAGAGTTTTTGCAGCAAATTACCCAAAATTCTTTAAATTGTTAAACAAAATAAAAAAATACGTTCTGAAGCACTCGTGTAATTTTTGTTGCTATACATAATATAATCAAATAAAATACTTTCTTTTACAGTAAATGCTATTGAGTTTTTCTTATTAATTGAATGGGCTCTTTTGAAAATAAGCAGGCACCTGTATGTCTACAATAGTTGCCTCATTATCATCATCCTCTTCATTAATGATATCAGTTGCGTCGTAAAATCTGTAGTTTTCTTTATCGCCATGATTCTTCTCTTGGCATTTATTCTTTATATTTTTCTTTTGCTCATTATCTTCATCCTCTTCATCCAAATCCATTGGGGTGAATTGAAACCCACCATAAGCCGCTGATAACAATGAGCCAGAGGACTTTTTGCAATGACTAGTGCTTCTATGTGATGGTCTTGGATTGCTTGGAGGAAAAGAAAAATCGACTGGGCTGTCATTGATAGGATCGATAATAGACAAATTCCCATTTGAGAACCCCGATCCAATAGTAGAGATAGGCGTGATTAATGGTGAGTGTGTAATAGGTGATGAGAATGCAGTAGGTGGATTATTAAGCTTGCTATTTGAGCCATTAGCCCACTGGCGCTGCTTCTGTTTAATTCCACTAGGAAATTTAAATGTATAGTGCGGGACATTAACTGAGCTAGAATTAAGAACACTTGTTACATCTGCGCTTATATCCAAGTTTGCTTCGGCTCCTTGTGGTAATGCCGGCACCGGGCCACTTGGCTTTTTTAGCATGGGACGCAACACACTGTTGGTGTTTACGTTTGTATTTATATTTGTATGGCTATTATGAGCTTTCATGTAGTTTGTCAAACTTTTCGTTTTAGCCTCAAAATAATCAGTAAACTCACCCATAGGAGACGGTACTGGACCTGACAAAGACTCAGACGAGGAGTACCCCGAGTCAGAGCAAATAGAAGAGGCTGATGAATTGATGGATGTAGCAGAAGATAATGAACTGCGGCCAGTGAATGAGTGTGTGCGGCCAGACCTAAATGATGTGGATGGTGGCTGAAAATCCAGGTCCATGATAGGATTAACGCTTGAATGACCAAGCAGACCCATTAATGGGGATGACACGGCTGACAGATTACTATGCGAGGAATTAAAGATTGACTGGTCACTTGAAAATCCAGTTGATCTAGCCACTTTACAATCTAATTTCAAGGCTGGGGTTCCATTTTGTGAGTTTGTACTGCTATTGCCACTACTCAGGCAGCTGTTTGAGTTTGTATGATTGATAGTATTAATGCTAATGTTGCTCTTGCTATTATTGCCAAGAGTTCTAGACTTGTTGGTTGATTTTTGCCGCTTCAAAACCTTTTCACTGGTTATAGTTGTGTAAGAGCGAGATCTCATGTGATCGTAAGGCAAGGAATTGCAAGATGCCGAGAAAAATGCAGGATGGGTTTGTTTAGATATAGATGTGTTAAATTGATTGTATGATTTAGCCCTAGTCAACTTGTTTTCAAGTCTTACGCGATTTAATTGGGATTCGCAATGCTTTTCGTAGTTAACGTCTTTCATCTCCACATAAGCTTGAGGTGTACAGAGTTGCTTATATTTGGTAAAAAAGCTCTTGTATCCGCCCTCCAATATAACGATATCAGGAAAAGATAAGTAAGGGTATGTATCCTTGTTCAAATGCCGATCAAACTTTCTTAAATGTGATGCCATGTTAGGACCTCTAAACACACTAAACTCGCAATGAAATACAAAGAGCTTCTTTTTATTATTGTGATAGTTATTAATCATTTCATGCTCTAAATCATTCTTGGTGGAGATATTTAAAGCGCCATCAATGTGTCCGCCAGTGTACTCGTATTCAAACCGGCAGTCTACGATAACAAACTGGTCAAATTCATGGCTATGTTTTCCATTGAGTATTTCGAGCAATGTGTTTTCGTTTATACGGGGAAGCAAATCACTATCCACATTAAAAGTAGGTATAGATGTATTTTTCAAGTGATCGTTTTCTTCGGTACGTACGCTCTCAAGCTCTTTTGATGTTTGGCACATTGAATGAAACCTACGGATGCCTCTATTAGGGCGCTGTTGGATCGGAGACTGTTCTTCTGCACAGTGTTCACTTTCGCTCATGTTAGTATCTTCCAGGGAACTAATGTATTTTTCATCCTGGCGATCGTTTGAAGAGAAATGACTTTCTTTATTATTTTGATAGATGGTTTGGTTTGTGTTCTCGTTGATGTCATTGACTTTTTCATTGATATTTTCATTAACGTATTCATTAGTATTTTCATTAGTATGTTGGTTTTGGTGAAGGTGGTGGCCAAAAAAGCCACCAGACTTTGCAGCAGATGTCATAGATTTGGTAAAGGTCTTGGTAGAAGATGACACTTTACGGACAGTAGGAAAGACCAAATTTGACAAGTTGCGAAACGGCTTGCGGTCAAGAAGGGGAGACAGCGAGTTACTCGGTGGAGTGTATGCAGTGTGAGGTCGAGTCTCAGATGGTGAGAGCAAGTCATTGTCGCGCGTAACATTTGGCGACTTGGTATGTGAATTTTGCCGTATGTTGTGTTTATTGGCAATAGTTGGCAGAACAGAAGGGTCCAGCGAAACCGAGTTGTTGCCGCTGGAATATCCCCTGCGATGCCCCCATCCCTTGCATTCGTTCAGTGTTCGGTAGCTATTCGTAGGACAAGGGTTTGGCATGCACACACTGTTCTGAAAGTGATGAACATTGTGTTTCATTCTCTAACAATATATATAAACACGGTCAAGAGATTGTACCAGCAATGTAGATGAGGTATAGACTGCTAATCGCCTCTATTTCTCAAAGGTTGTCTTAAATATGATGGTAATTCCTAGCTCCGTCAAAGTAGAAAAAAATTCATCAACAACCTGACTATCTTTCCCTTATAGGATTCTTATATTTTGTTTAAACAAGGAGTAGCTTCGATCAATCGAGACAAAATCACAATTGCAAATACAAGCCTAAATCAAGAAATCAATTGGTGAAGGTGAAGAAAAAAAACTTTCTTAGTGCTAATAATAATAAACTCTGACGACGCTCTACGGCAAATGGGCATACAATTGCTAATTTGTTGCAGCTGTCACAGAATATCTCCGGAAACCAGGTTGTAGAAGGAGTTATTGTATTAGTATCAGGTTTTGAGAGGTCTGGCAAGAAGACACAGTTCACTAATATTTGTTGTATTTCTTTTATTTTTTTGTTTATCCGTTTGTAGTAGGTTTTGTTTAGGCGCTGAGTAGTTTATAGTAGAAAGGTGATTGGAAAACGCGGTGTGTTGACAGAATATTTTTCACTTACCAATGCCACTTGTAGAAGCCAAAGAAACAGGCAAAAGTTGAGTTGGTAGTATAAAACTTATTTGCTGGGAAATCGATTCAAGATATATCTGCATATGTCCAGCTTGTGTATATTGTCTATAGCACCAAATCTGAAACAGCGAGTAGCGGTTTATGCGCAACGGCATATAGCAATAGTCCCAAAAATGTTTGTGGTGCAATGTAAAACAACCAAAACATGCGTGATTCTTGAGGAAAAGATACGCCCCTTACACAGTAGGTCGAAACGAGGCCTCTTCCCCCCAAGCCTCAATGCAATGCTCTGACACACCCCAAAGTGAGTACCAAATAGAGGTAGGGAGAGCAACCATTAATTGAATAGTGTTTTAAAGGCGTGGGGTAAGTTGACGAATAACCACACCCAAACAGCACAGTAGAGGAGACATACTACAAAGTGGGCATCATACAGCGTGTTATTTTCCATTATTCACTCGCTGGAACGGCCTACAAAGCAAGATAACAATAGTACCGGTCCCAAACAAACAATAGAAAACTGTTTAATTCCGTCTATTGTATAGCCAAATTTATAATTGTAAATAATTAGACGGAACCACCTGTGTTTCGAAAGAAGAGGAGTTCCTATGGTAGTATTCAACACTTGAAGAACATATTCTTCAGACCGTTTCGCAAAGGTATAGCTACGATGCTAAGCCTCCCATTTGAGGTCGAACCAGGGTTTTAAAGTATTGGCATTTGAGTTTTAAAGCGATATGATTTGAGCTCAAAGCAATGTTATTGAATCCTAATCTATTAATGATATTTTAATCCTAAACCTAACATAGGTATGCCTTGTCTTTATTCAATCAGGTTATGTTTATTTCGATAACTTTTGTTTACGCTTTCTACTAATCTCAGTTGCTTGAACTAGTCAAATTTCTCGCATTTGGCTATATTGGCTATATTAATTACATTGAAAGCACCGATATTTTTATGAAATGTGTATGGGGCATGAATCTTGAAAGAATAAATAAAATACTACATAATAATACCCGGGTTTGGTATAACTCTAGCCATTAACGTCAACACAACACCTGCTGCAAAATATTGCTACACAGCAGGCTTCTACCAAAAAAAAAAACTCTAAACACACAGCCTCAGGCATGATTAGAATTTCTACATAGCTTAGGCGGCCTGGGTTCCAAAAGGCTTGAGCTCTAAAAGCTACATCGCGTAGCCTTAGTTGCAATTATAGCTTGTATGGTTTATAGGTAAAGAATAAGGTGCTACCCAATCAGTTAGATAAAAGATAACCACGTATATTTTTTTAGATATTGAGCAATAACACCCTTTATTTTTCTTCCTGTTGTGTTGATTGAGTTGAAATAAAGAGCTGTAGTGTGTTGCCGTTTTTGGATTTTAAAAAAAGATATATTTACTGAATTTTGAGTTGTTTGTATTTACATTTAAAGGTCGTTTCTGCTCTGGTCTGAGGCGAACAATCAAAACAAAAGTACCGCGACATCCAATAGCAACTCTCTTCTTTGGAAGCAACTTATTTGTGAACTTGTAGCCAAGGTTTCTTGAGCTTCCAATAGATATAAAACTTAAGCTCATTTGCTAATCAATTGGTTAATGGAAGTGTGCTAGATTATTGCAAAGTAAAGTTTTATTTCGGAAAATAGTAGAAATTGATTTATGTCTACTTGGACCGTTTTTTGGACCACATATGCATCTGTCAGTAAATGGTTGAGGATATGAGGGAATTTCATACGCAAAGAACAGCTTCTTGATACAATTTTTTACGCATATGGTAACACCAGATCATCAAGGGTTTAACACAATTTTTGTATCAGAGATTTATTTCTATAAATCCCGAATACGTGATAAATTTACGTCCTGTAAAACATTAGGATCAGAAACTTCTTAGTCAATATCCGGATCAAGATTTGATAATAGGAATTGATGAGCAGTACGGTAGTGGGTAGCGTAGCTGCTGGGGCAATATCTATAAAAAAAAAAAAAAAAAGAAGTAAAATTTTCTTGTGTGTGTTTTTATTGGATTAGTACTATAAACCATAACACAAGAGTTATTATTGGTAGTTAAAAGTTAGGCAAAGATGACATCAGTAGTCTTTTACCCCTTGAAATGAACTAGGATCAATTATGTAATGTAATTTCTCGGATGCATCCAAGCTAAACATTATTATTGTTTTAGTTCGCTTACAATTTAAAACCCAAATTATCCTCATCATTAAATTCGGGACACATTTTTATTTGTGGGCTTGGTTGGAGTTAAACAAATCACTGCATAATGAAAATAATACAAAACATCGCAAAACAAGTAGCACATATCAACACAAGATGATGTATATTAATATATATGCAACGGGGAAATAGATAATTTTTAACTTTGTAAGTAAACAAATTTAAGAGTGTTTATGTATATGCTTTAAATAAGGTTTATTTGAAATGTTGCGTATTACATCTCCTCAATTACACTTCAAACTATACGAAACACTATAATGTACACATTATAAGTGTCATTTGCATTATAATTCGCAGTGCATCTTTTCTATGTGATCCATCTTCTCTTTGACACATTTCTTGCCTCATGACCTCTTTGCCTTAACACACCAATCTACTCCACTCATTTCTATTTTTCTCCACCCAATGCCACTCTACTCGTCATGATACTTCCTGTGTTTTCACTACTTTACATAAAACCTTAAATGACCTTTTTCTATTTACACCTCTTTCGGGTTCTATATTTACATATATTTACATCTTGATTCCTCAATCATTTTTTTTCATCACTTATTCTAATTTTTGATTGTTTTCATCTTTGATTCCAGTTTCTATTTATTGCATCTGTTATTCCTATTTTTTTTTGTCTACACCTCTGATTCCACTTTTCACTGTTTATTTATATAACCAATAGTTTTTTCCTTTTGTTAATATACCTGTCGAATGTGCTTCAATAATGTTTGGTCTGCATATAATGCATTTTTTTGTCTAAGTTTTCTCTACATCTCATCTCTTCGGGTAAACTTTTCTATACATTCGCTATTCTTCTTTATATATATGTGATCAAACGCATAAGAAACACGTAGATGTATCCTCATATCCACTTTTCTATTTTTTTTGAGTTACCCCTGTTAAGAAAATACTTCTGCATGAGGCTATAATTGGTTTCTGACGCAATGTCTTAAACTATTCAATTAAATGTTAGCAGTATTCCTGTTTCATTCTGTATTTGTTCCACCCCGTCTATCAGGCGCCTTTTTCATTGATTGTATACATATCTACACCAAGCCACCCAAATATTCATACATACTGTCCATATGCATTGGCTCTTCCGCATCCACATCGTAAACTAACGTGTCTTCAACATAGCCTTCCTCATCATCACAATCAACATCAATTATTTTAGTTTCATCATTTTCTCTATTGTGATTCTTGGTGCCATTCGCGGTGTTCTTGTTATTGTCATTTTCTTCATAATCATTTTGGCTATCTCCATCTTGGTCTGTTACCACAATATTTTTTGCACTTTTAGTCAAGCTCGAATAATACCCATCATCAGTCAAATATGCATTCAAATTTAAAGATGAGCTTGAACTGGTAATGCGGCTCAAATTGATCGGTATAGATGTTATTGAGTTGTTTCGTGATGCGTTTCCAGTTATGGGACTGGAATTTACACTTCCATTGGAACTGGTTGGCGAATTAAGATCGTTGTTGAATCCAAATCCGGGGGTTTTCACCGATAAGTTGTTATTCGCAGAATGACTTAACCCATTGAGTCCAAAGATTGGCGGTGGCTCAATTAAACCTATGTACATTTTTCGCGTTTCCTCCATATTTGTAGCTTTGGATTTACTTTTGTTCGGAGACGAAAGAGAGCTGATCGTAGGCTTGTTATGATCTGCCTCCAATTTCTTATTTCGATCTGCTTCTAATTTCTTGTTTTTGCGTGCAAATATACGCGATGGACTAAACATTGTTTTGAACTTGGATGATGATGGTGAGCTTGCTCCAATGCTAATAAAGCTATTGTTTGTTGGAGTTGGTGGTGCTGAAGCTATAGGTGATGAAATAAGCTGTCCCTCGTGAGATATTTTACCATATCGCTTTGTTGCAGGCATGGAATTAATAGATGCGCTATCATTTAATGTCTTAGGTTTTGCAGTGTTTTTACTGAAAGTATTTGATCTAGTTGGCGTTTTAATAGAAATCGGCGACTTGTTTGTTAACCCAACAAGATCATGCGAGGAGCCTTGAAGCTTTAATGGTGGCGGTACTCTTTTGTCAAATGCAGATTTTTTTGTTTCCATTTCCTGGACTTGTTTCTCCACTTGAGTTTCCTTGCTCTGGCATTCTGCCTTCTTTTCCTGATCTTTATGATCCGCCAGTATTCGCAGGTTGTGTTGTTCCGTCTTAATTTCTAAGCTATTGCGCTTTGATTCAATTTCCAGTAGAATACTGGAAGTGTCAAATATCGGGTTCTGGTAACTACTAGTTGATATTTCTTCGAAGTCGCTGCCAAAAGAAGAAGTAGAGTCATCCAAATATGAATCCAAAAAGTCATCTAATTGTTCCATATTCTGAAGAGCATTTTTATCCTCTGCTCTCTTTACTTCCGACGAACTTGGTTTTTTAGTATTGGGTTCGAATGCGACTGACTCCTGTTTTAGTGAAAACACTTTCTTCATTTTGGTGGAAATTGAACTGTCCAGTGCTCTTTTTGAATTAGCCAATTCTTTCTTGACTTCATTATCCCGGAATACAGCCTTGTTGAAGTTTAAGAATTTTCTTTTGTCACTTGCTGTCATATCAAATGTGGTGAAGGCATGGTTCTTAATATCGTGTAACGAAATTCTGCCATCAGGATCCTTTACCAAAATTTTTTTAATGAGATCCTTCAATAATGCTACTTCTTCTATATCAATCTCTGTTACTTTTGAAGTCATTTTTATTTTTGGAAATCGAAGCTGTTCACGAACGATGTTTTTGAACAACTCGAATTCATTGAACCCATTAAATGGCAAATCATTAAACATTAAACAATATAAAATGACTCCTAAAGACCAAATATCAATTCTGTAGTCAATTTTAATTTTGTTGTGTTTGTGATTTGCATCATTGATCATTGACAACCGATTATGAACAAACTGGCATAGTTCTGGAGCATAGAATGCTGGGGTACCCATGGTTTTTCCCAACTCTCTCGCATCATTTGCATTGTTTTCAAGAATCAAGCTAACGCCGAAATCCGATATTTTGATAGTGTTATCTTCTGATATTAAAAGATTTGATGGCTTCAAGTCACGATGTATTATGTTCTTAAAATCATGTAAATACTCCAAGCCGTTCACCACATCTCTTAGTATTTTGTTTATACTTAATGGTTTACGATCATAGTGTATTTGGTATTTTTCGTAATAGTGATTGTATCGTTTCCAATCAATCTCACCAAATTTGCAATACTCTAATATTAAAAGAATTTTGTCAAACTGTATATCATCCACCACCTGGTATAACTTTACAACATTAGGATGGTTGCACTCCTTCATTATCAGAATTTCCCTCTTGATTTTAGAAATTTGACTAGAATATGTTTTGGTTATTAATCTTGCTTTGTCTATTCTTTTAATTGTCTTGATAGCCACATATTTCTCGGTACATACGTTCTCGATGATTTTGCCATTTTTATCTTTAAATGGTTTTGGATTCTCAATAGTTTCCCCGAGTAATACCTTACCAAACTGGCCTTGCCCTATTTTTCGTATAATTCTGAAGCACCCATTTATAACTTTCTTATTGCTGTCATGATCAAGAACAATAGATAGACTGGTGATATCCATTGGTATACTGTAGCTTGGCTTGTTGTTTTTTGAAGGGGGAAACTGCAGGTTAGTCGTTCAATGTTATGAATTATATGGTATGTCCTGGTACATTGAAATATAGTGGCTAAGAACCTGAATGCGGTTATTAGAATCAGAACATGTATATGAGTAAGCTGGAATACACCTATTTAAGAGGTGCTCAATCGAATTACTAAGACGGAAGGCTATCTTTTTCTGAATTACAAATTCTTGCTAAGTTTATTCAAACTGGCAAATTATTTTTTTGTCTATATTTTCTCAAGGCTATATGACGGTTTGTACCAACTTCTTGTGGATTAGAACGTGTGTATTGAAATCCAACAATTGTTATGCTACAATAATATTACATCCTATATAGATATTTCACCAGATCTGGATTCGTCTTTCATGATATTGTGCGATCTGGTAGTTTCGTTTTCCTCGTTTAACTCACGAATCGCCTCTTCCTCCTCCTCCGTTAAGCCAGTTAAGTCGGGGGGTATTTCTCGCATTTGAACAGAAGGTGCATGGTTGAGATTTCTTAGCTGTTCCAAAACTTCCTGTTTAACACTTTCAAGATACCTTTTAGAGTTTTTATTATCTATGCGGCCCTCTAATTGCGGATGCAATGAAAAGTCGGGCCCAAACCAGTCATAAGTTGGCAAATAATTAGGTATGTTGTGATCAAGCGTAACATCATTCATGACCGAGGTTTCGTAGCACCATAATCTTGATACATTCCTTGGAGTATAACCACCTCCACCCAACACTAGCATGGGGAGCCCAAAAGACTTTATGAACTTGACACATTCTCCGTGTGCACGTATGTTCAAATTGAAGCATCCTAATCTATCATATCCTAATGAATCAGCCCCACATTGTTGAACTATGCACGTGGGCTGGAACTTTGTGATCAAAGGTTCCATTACCAGTTTAAACAAACGAATGTATGAATCGTCGTCTATACCGTCTCGCAAAGGAATGTTCATAGCATAGTTTTTGCCCTTGCCGATTCCTGTTTCATCAACTGAACCTGTTCCAGGAAAAAACTCACCATTATATTTGTGAAATGAGACAGTCATAACTCTGTCAGTAGTGTAAAAGGCTTCTTGTACTCCATCGCCATGGTGCAAATCGATATCGATATACATAACACGAGCATGGACTCTTAGTAGATTTATTATACTCAACACAATGTCATTGACATAGCAGAAACCGCTAGGCTCAAACTTTTTGGCATGATGAAGGCCTCCCGACCAATTAATTGCAATATCAGACATTCCGCTGATCAATTTTCTTGTGGCATCTAATGATGCACCCGCATAGATAGAGGAATAGTCATATATTCCTTCAAATACCGGGCAGTCGTCCCCAATGTTGAATTGAGCAAGCATCTGGTCAGTCATTTTTCCTGTTTTCTCTGGTGTTATGCTTTGTAAAAAGTCAATATAGTCTTCAGAATGAAACTGAAGCAACTCATCTCGAGTGGCTCGCCTGGGAGTAAATAAATCCATCTTCTCATATAACTTGTACGATATCACCAAATGGTCCGTCAACATTAGGCGAAAGGGCTTCATTGGGTGCAATGCACCATAATGGTAATGACTAGCTTGCGAATTGTAGTGGTACGACACATGCGTTCTTTTTTGTGAGTTGGGGTGGTACAATGGTGTATTCTCCTTTGATTTTCGATCGATACTAAATGTCTCTGTTTCGCTGGTAGGCACAGCCATGTTGTTGAGCTAAAATAGACGATATGCTAGATAATATATAATTGGGTTTGTATAATATATTCACAAACCATCTGCCTGTTATTATTGTTGTTGTCTTTACAAAGGGCTTTTATTGACTAGAAAGATACTCACCAAGAGTGAAGTTTTCGTTTTTTAGAGTGATCACGACATTGGGTCTAATGTCGCTCGATTCTAAGCGACATTTTGTCGCCTTCATTGCCACTCAATTGTCGGAAGATGTACAGTAGTTGAGCCCATTTCCTACACCAAACCTACTTGTTAAGCTTTCCTTCGAACCCTTCTTCAACTATCATATCATATAATTGAAGTCAACAATGTCTGGTATGTAAAACTTTTCTGCTTGCTAATAGAATAGGATTAACTAACTAATTTACTATAGGTTCTGCTGGATTTGATAGACATATTACAATTTTCTCCCCAGAGGGAAGATTATATCAGGTGGAGTACGCTTTTAAGGCCATTAACTCTTCCAATATCACATCTATTGGCGTTACAGGAGAAGATTCGGCTGTGTTGATCTCACAAAAGAAAATCCCTGATAAGTTATTGGATCCCAAGACCGTGTCATATCTTTTTCAAATTACCCCTTCTATTGGATTGGTTGCTACTGGTTCTATTGCAGATGCAAGAGCACAAGCATTGAGAGCCAGATCAGAAGCCACTGAGTTTCGGTACAAATATGGCTATGAAATGCCAGTTGAGGGTTTGGCCAAAAGAATGGCCAATTTGTCCCAATTGTACACGCAAAGAGCTTACATGAGACCCTTGGGAGTGGCTTTAACGTTCTGTCAAGTTGATTTTGAAGACGAAAATAGAGGTCCTCAAATATTCAAGTGTGACCCCGCTGGATATTACACCGGTGTCAAGGCCGTTTCAACAGGTCCAAAGCAACAGGAAGCAACAACGTACTTAGAAAAAAAATTCAAAAAAATAGACCACGTCAAGGGTGACTGGAAAGCCACTGTTGAATTTGCAATCACTGCTTTGAGTTCTGTTTTGGGAACAGACTTTAGAAAAAATGATATCGAGATTGGTGTGGCTACAAAGGAGGGTTTCCGTATTTTGAGCGATGATGAAATAGATGAGAGATTGGTCACCATAGCCGAGCAAGACTAAATATGCCCATAAATTACAAGTTCTTAGTTAAATAACACATGGTACGGGTTATAGTATATGTCAATGAATATTTAGTAGCTAAAAGAAACTAAGAAACTGAGAAACCGAATTTGCGGTAATATATCATAAAAGCACTAGGCTGTCTCTTTTTTTTTAAAAAATGGAACGCTCCACTATCAGTCTACAAGCCCTTTATTTTATTGTGTCCACTTTAAAACACGTAAGGAATAAACATATATGGGCAAGCTTCCAAGTATCTGTCCCAGTCTTTTCCATATTTCTTTTTGCATTTTCTTTGATCTCTAAAGCCTCTGTGAACCAAGACGATAAAGAAAAATACGGGAAAAAACCAAGGAAATGGAGAGGCGAAACCACACAGTAAGGCCCAAGTTAAGGTTTGTATATAATCAGCAGTGTAATGCATCTTTCTAGCATAAACGTACCAACCATCAGTCAAGAGTAGAGACCCATCTTCACATTTGATATATTTAGGATTTTTAATATCAGAGTATGGCAAGTAAGGGAACGATTTGCGGAGCGTACTGTTACCAGCCATTTGTCTTCTGAAACTATTCTTTTGGCGATTACCAGTATCAAAGAAATAGTAGGCAAGTGTTAACAAGACAAACAAAAATACCATGTAAGGTGTCGACCATTGGTACTCTTCGGGGTTATGATAGGCAATAAAAAGAGTACATTGGCAGTAGGTGAATGGAACACCGGCGATATTCCAGAAAAGTAGCATGAAGCCAAACTTTTCATAAGCCATATCCCATGTAGGGACAATCAACTCTTCACCTTTAGCGCATGCATTGGCATATAACCAATGGGCATACAAAAGGAAAATAGCCTGTGTGGAAACATATCCATAAGTCTCGTACTGTTTAAAGCATGTTGATAACGACAAAAAGAATAAAATAAACCATGGGATTCTTACCTCAAAGAACATTTTCAAGTCCAAGTATTTACCAATTCTTGGGTTCAAAGGAGCACCCATAAATATGTCATAGATGTGGTTTCCAGTCATCTGATGGTAGTCTCCGGTATAGAAAATGCTAACCAAATACAAAATGATTGACAATGAAATACCATAAAAAATAGCAGTGGTCATAATCGCACCAAAGTTATCCAAGTAGTATGACATTTTCAACATACCAGTAAAATTTAAAAAAAGTGCAAGTAAAATGCTGACATAGAATGCTGCAATCGCATTGCAAAAATATGGCAATTGTTTGTTGTTTAAATGCTTTAATGGTTGGCCTTGAGTCCAGATTCCTGGCAAAGTCAAGTAAAACAAAGCTTGCAAAAGTATAAAAGTAGTGAAAAAAACCCAGTTTCCAAATGTTGGGAGCCCATACTCAGTAAAGTACCTCCACAAATCATTAATGAGGAACTGATCCCAAGTCTGGTCTTTTGTTGGCCACGCTGGGTAACCATCGTAAAATTGTGCGCTTATCCACATATACCACATAAACAAAGGAAACCCAATCATCATTCCCAATGCTCCAATAGGGCCACCAAACTCCCATTCTATTTGATCCTTAGGCAAGTATCCTCGTGGAACAGTTTGCTGTTGTCTTCTGGAGTCAGAGCCAGCTCCCTTGTTACCACCCATCTCCAGGCTATTAATCAAAGGTGATCTCTCTGTCATCTTCAGCTACTTGGACCAATGTATTGAGCGGTAGAAATTGCTAGAGCTTTATATAATGAAAGCCACTTTGGATGTTTGAGAATTCTCATTTCCTCGTAACGCTCGTATAATATTTTAATACATTTATAAAAATTAAAATTTTGGACTAATTCGGCCGGATCACATTTAAAATGTATATCCGAGATTTATACAACTGGATCACAATATGTTACATTATGAAAATAGTGTCATTTTAGGTAAGCAATATTAATCATAGGTAAGCATTGTCATTTAAGTAAGCAGCGCTAATGCTCATGAAGGCAATGCTATATTACGCAAAAGGGATTATTTCGAGCTGCTCTTCTATATCTACTTCCTCTTCATGTCCTTCCTTACCGCCCGAATTTGTTGAATTCCTATGCTTTAAAAAAGCGTTCAAGGCATTCAATGCACTGCCATTTCCAAGCTTGATTAATCCCAAATAATAAACCTCTATCACTTCGCATTCAAGCTCATCTGTTATATATGGTGCAAATGTTCTGAATGCTGACTGTAACATGATTGCTCTGTTGTCAAACATTGTCTTTGTTACATAAAAGTTTTTTGTTTCGGTTAGTATGTCATGTCGTTCCTTATCATGCATGCTTGTGTTCTTGCTTCGTATAAAGAATAGTGAGTCAAGCACTTTGCGTATTAAGAGTCTTGGTAAAATGTGTGTTTGGGGTAAGTTAATAAAGCCTTTGGATATCAATAACCTGATGTGAAGTGTGTCCACGCGTATCTGCTCGCTGAGGTCAAACCATGAATAGTACGTTATAACATCGTTCTCATCAATTTGTCGTGCATATGCAGCAAGAGGTAAAATCACCTTATCGTTTTTACTCGAAGGGTAATCGGGATGTCCGGGAGAGTCATTTGGTATGGCATAGTTCACCTTAGTAACTCCTGGGACAATTTGCGTTTTCAGCGCCTCGTGAATCAAGGCCATTAATCTGGCTATTCTGTTTGGAGAAAGTTGTATATTAATGTTGTTTCGTCTTATGTCTAACGCCTTTGTGAATTCATTTGCTAAATGTACAAATTTGATGGAAAACCCAGTGTATAAATTAAAAGGCTCCAGGTTAGGAGATTGAGGTGAAGTTAAAAGGCAAATACCAACCAATGCGTCGCTGTATTGTTTGTTGGATGATTCGTCAAAATACCCTGTATCGGAAAATAAATGAATACTGCCATTTTCGGATTCTCCTTCAGTATCGACAGTTGAGTAGTCCACAGTTTTCTTACTCACCTTTCGGTTTAGTGTACCACCATGTACTGACAGTAATCCTGCCAAACACTCCAAGGCGAAAAACCATGTTTTTGCTAAGGCTAACCCACCAGAAACAAACGAAGAATTTTGTTGCTTGCCCAACGATATGTAATTCATCAACAAGTCCTTTGCCCCACGTAAATGAGTTTTCCAAGACGACAACAAGCCATCATTAGTATGGCCTATAGCCGTGAAATTAGATGTCAAAACCAACACGGTCAAAAGTAGCCTCTCTATATCATTATTGATTGTTTTACTCGTTTTGTCACTTACTCGATTGTCCTGAACAAAAGCTTCGCTTAGCGCTGAAAAGCACACAGAAACATATTTTTGACGACTGGACTTGTGGACCTTATTTCCAGTTTTATTAAACTGGAAAGTAGCTGAAATGGAAAGTAATGACGTCAATAGATATGGGCAATCAAGCAGGTACCGCAAAAGTAATTTAACTACTTCGTTTGATTCTATGGATGATGCAAAAGGGAATAAATGGTAGGATAAATCGGTATTTGTTAATACACTCAAGTAATTAAAATGCGGGCCGCTAAGATTGTTTTTTTGTACAATTTCAGCAATCAAGTCTGTATTTGAGGTGGTCAAATCAAGCTCGTTTGGATGGCCATTTCTTTGAACAGATGTATTTTGATACAACCAAGTTTTTCTGTTCTTATTTATTAAAGTAATTTTATCTGTTAAGTCCTCTACCTTGAAATTATGCTTTTCGAAGGTATCCGATGTGGACAGTCTGGGGCTGCTTTCGCTACCGATCGTCTTGAATTGGTTTTCAAGCGCACTTTCATTACTTTCCATTTCAAAACTTGACAGGTTTTTTAAAATATTTTGTCCTCGCGACCATACCAGAGAATCTAAAGATAAAGTGTCGGGAGTTATCAAGTCATTCATGTCCGTTACTAATAAACTCGCTTCATTGTAAAGATTTCTCATATTTGTATTGTACAAATTATTGATGTGATTAACATTTTCCTCGAGCGTTAAACTTCCTGGGTAATCAGTTGAGGCGATTATATCCGATATAGAGTTCTTGAAGTTTGATCTGAAGCTGGATGGTGAATCAAATGCAGCTTCTAAAGAGCTGGACAGGGAAGGATAAAGCTCACCCTGAGTTTCGGCGTTGAGGACTGCTCTTTGAGAGACACCCAGTTCACTTATGGGACCAACCTTGTGTTCATTCGAGGAATCATTAATAGGCATACTATACCCAAACTCCGACAGTGAGATAAAGCTTGGATTATTGGTGGTCGGTATAAGGTTACTGGCTTCAAGAGAGTCAGTTTTAGGGTTAACTCCCGGAGATGAGATATGTATAATTTGAGGAATGGCTGCATGTTTGTTGTGTGTGTCAGAAAATCGTTTTGGAGCACCATGGATTGCTTCTAACGAAGGACTTGCCACATTCAAGGTAAAGTTTGACTCAGCACTTAGACTAACGTTTTTGAATCTAAAGCTATTCCTATTTCTATATACACAAGTTTTTTTTAACCTTGTGCAGTTATAACAATACGGTTTGGTTTCATCACATTTCATCTTACGCCTTCGGCATTCGTCACATCCTCCGCGGCTATACTTCCGCTTCTTCTGAGGTGCTTTTTGCTCTGTAATATTACCCATACTCGTGCAAATCTATAACTTCAATATGGGAAACTTTCGAAAGCCTTGTGTATATACAAAATGCAGGCGATGACTCTTTAGGCACTATCAGTATGTTCGTATATAGTGTGTGTACAATAATAAGAATGCCAAATGTTAAATAAGGTATTAAGGCATAATGAGTGAAGATAATGTACAAGTGCCTAATTTTTTGGGATTATCTCAGTAGCAAGTTTGTTTTTCAGATATAAAAACCATACCAAAAAAATCACATAGATGGCAAAATCGCTTCAGAAAAATTCTGAAATAACATCGGATCGAACCAGTCTATATAGTTGACAAATGTTCGGTTGGGATTGTTTACAAGCGGGGACACAATTATGTTATTGAAGCATACGATATTGATGTATATATTAACTTAATAGTAAACTTTCAAAAAGTTGGGATAGGTAATAAAGTATTGTACAAACTAAAATATAAGTAGTAATGATAGTGGGACGTCAAATCAAAACTGGTGGTAATATTGAAAAAAGAATGCATAGTAGATGCCTTTTCTTCATTCTTCATAAATAAAATTGCAATCATGCCGGATTTCGTGACTAGTACATTTTTGTATTTTACAATATCCCTTGTATCTTTGTCATTATTCTCCTTCCATGCGGTGTATTCTTGATGTTAGGCAATAAAGGTTGTAATGCCTGTGACAACTTCGCTAAGTCAGCAGCATTAGCAACATCTAAACTTGTCTGCAAAACATAGTTGCCGAAAGCATCATTTAACAATTCGCTAAACCGCTCTTCGTTCTTCAACAAAATTTCAATCAAGCTATCGGTCAATCTATTGATTCTCAACGACTTTTCAATAACGTTTGAGCCAAACTTATGCAAGGACAATGATATCACGTTGGATCTGATGTGATCCAAGATTATTTGAACCGACACGCTGTCTCCTCTGGACAACACGTATTGCACCACATAGTTTCCAAAAGGATCCAACGATAATTGGGTTGCATTTTCAGCCACTTTTTTTGATAATTGTTTCCGCTGTTCAAAATTCCCATGGTCTAAACACCGTTGCAAAACACAACAGCCGTGTCTGTGAGTCGCGATTTCAATGCAATTGGATGCCGCTGCTTCATAAATGAATTGGTTGTCTTCTGGTCTTAATTTTTGCAAACATTTCTGCACTACGTGGTTTCCGTTTAAATCTCTTGACAAAGAAACAATATGAGGAGACAATGATTCGATAATTATTCTAGATTCCTCTTCAGTTGAAATGCATTCAACTAGCTTTTGCAAAGCTCTGGTTCCATGTGGGTCTAATGCAATCCTAACAAACTCTGGTGACGCGTTTTTTACCAATATAATCCTTTGGTCTGTTGATACATTCTCAAACAATTTCTGAATCAAATAGTTTCCGAATGGATCTGTCATCAATTCAACAATCTTAAGATAAATCTCATTAAAAATAATAGTTGCAGCAATATCATTTGTCAAAGCACCAGTATCACTCGATGCGCCTTCAGCAACCTCACGACCAATATCGAGTTGACGTTGTAAAAACCGGCACCCATGTTGGTCCTTGCATAGACTGTAAATCTCTCCCGTAAAGTCTTCCACCTTTGAGTTGGCGTATTTTGTTGCATCTTCTCCCTTCCGTCTACTATGGCTATTATGCATTTTGCGATGAACATTAATCCCTTCATTAGCACCAAACATATTGCGCTGACGGCCGTTATTTGTGTTTGAAGACACATGAGAATTTGCACCATTGTTGTTATGGCCCTCGTTATTCTTGTAGCGTGTACCATTCATTGCAACACAGTTGGTGTTCATATTCATATGGGAAAGCTGGCGATGAGATTGCCCTGGAGGAAGGTTCACATGCATTGGTGAGGAAGATCTAGCGTCTATATAATTGCCTCCAATATTATGTCCGTGCATCGAGTTACTCATTATTGGTTGGTGTTGGTTCCACATAGTTGGTACACCCATTTGCGATGTACTGTGTGGATGATTGAGCATACCAGGAATTGATACATCCTCAAAACCAGGGAACTGACCTGTGCCTAATAAATCATGACTATGGATCGCTCCCATCGGGGGAATATGGCGATTATGAGATGCAAAGCCAATGGAATGAGCTGGTACAATCATCGGTGACTTTCCCTCTTTGGAGGAAAGTGGTTGAAACGAAGTGCTCGAATCCTCAGCCAAAAACGATGGAGCACGTATTTCTGAATTCTTTTCACCGTCTGAATTGCGCTCATTGGTGTTCTCTTCAGCTTTGTGTTTTATTTGGTTATGATTGCTAGTTTGATATGCATCACTTTGTGGTATTCCAAAAGAGCTCGTTTGTTCTAAAATTCCACCGAAAGCATTAACTTGGGACGAGCGCTGAACAGAAGAGCTAGGAAAAGGCAAATTCAACTTCAGGGCTACTGTTGGCTTTCCCGCATCAACCATGGAGCCATCTTTACTATTAGACTCATCTGATAACTCGATCAGTGTTACATGCGGTAAATTGACTTGATTGGGACTGTCATAAGAAAATTGAGGTGCAGAAGCTGGCATAAAATTGCTGTTCCAGGCGTTGGAAGGAGTGCTCAAAGGACCAAACCCACCGGCGTGAAACCCACCTATAGATGGATTTGGTGCTAATGAACCCTGATGAGGGTGCGGGTGAGATGGAAGATATGTATGGTGATAAAACTGGGCTCTCTGTGTATCACCATACAAGAATTGGTATTGCTGTTCAGAAAATGGAACAGATGGGTTCCCTACTTGCTCTGATCTATCTGAAGGGTTTGGGCTTTTATCATTACTGATAAGTGGGTTTGGAAGCTCGTTGCTTGTAGCACTTTTTCCAGGAAGAGAGAAATCCTCGTCCAAGTCAAGGTTTCCCAAAGCACCTACAATGTCCAAGTCGCCTGTAGCCACTATTCCCGGTTCTGATGTTGAAGAAGCCCCCTCTGTCACTGGTGCCGCTCTATTGGTTGAGCTTTCTATAGCATCTTTAGCTAGAGGTTCATTCTGGTGGGGATTGCTTGAGCCATCACCACCATGGGATGGTGGTGTAAAGAAACTAGATGTATCTTTGTTGAAAAAATTTGAGCCAATTGAAGCAGATCTTAAGCCCGATTTTGGTGCAAAGCTTGAAGACGAAGATTTCAATAATGTTGTAGATGAATCATCTGCGGTAGATGAAACAGATGCCGAACGAGATTGTATATTGGCTGCCATTTTGGTTCTTAATAGTTATTGTGAAGTCAAACAGACAATGCAGGTTCAGTATTAAATGCAAATGAATCAGTAATGTACAAAAGGTGTATGTCAAAAATTGGCTGGTAATTAGACAAAATCCTCACAAATCCTTGATAATAATGAAGTATGTTTCTATGGTACAACGGTGAAAATGAATACTAGTTATGGAATGAACCTATCATTCACAAAAGGAGACTGCGCTTATATCAACTAAAGTAGCTTATTACTCAAGAAACTCGCGGCAATAATGCTTGAAATCGACTAATTTCTACTACCTTGCCGTTCCTCTTCACTTCAAATACGGCTAGATATTTATCAGATTCTTAAAATCACGTTTGTTCTAAAATCTGATCGCTAGCTCTGTGAGCTAAAGGTGACAAGACGTTGTGGATCTTTTGAGCCGTTAAAAAATGCAGTAGTTTTTCAAGTTACAAATAATAGAAATCCAAATCCAAATCTCTAGGCATGCATGTGTGTATCCTGGTTTCTAGGATAACAAATAGAAATACCTCTTTAAGTACGGTGGCGACGATGATGAGTCCTTTTGTGAAAAATTCTCGTTCAATTTGATTCCGATCCCTATTCTGCCTTAAAGTCTATACCAAAACCTAGCCATACAGGAAAAATTTTACACGAAGAAAATGTGCTATACACGCACTATACTACGTGAGTTGACTACTCCTAAATTACCAGAAACCTGGGCTATACTGGTAATTAATATAATTAGAAGTTCAAAACTGTCCAAAAACTTGGGATTAATGAGTTCAGAATGGAAGTTTTAAATGTAAAAAGAAGAAAGTAAATATTACCAAATAGCCCCAAAAATAGAGAGGTATGAAAAAAAGAGATTCAAGTACGCCAACAAGGTGGAGTCATGCAAAATGCATTTCATACTTAAGCCGGAGACACCCTAGGAAATTATTCGGCAAGAGACCTTCCAAAACTTTAGCCTTGCTAATTCTACTTTCATTTTAAAATAATTGGATCTATTAATAAAAAGCTATTATACGGATATAAAAAGTAAAACACATACATGTAATATTATACATCAGTGAATAAATGACGACGGGGAATAGGAAAAAAACTATTATGTGGGGCGACAACCAAAAATGTCCATAAAGTATGGGGTATTCAATCACCTAGAGCAACATTAGTTTTCTGCTTGTTAATAGTTGACCATTTTTTGGGGAAAAAATGGCTTGTCAACATCTTTGGGGATAAAGAGGATGACAATAAACGCTGAACAAACAAATAAACATCACAATCAATCATTGAATAAATCAACCACTCTCGAAATACGGAACGGGAAAAAGACGACAACAAATCAGCAAAAATTGATCAATTAAAAAGCTCTTGGGGATTAGAGCTCAAAGCATTTTTTTCAGATTTTTGTAGTTGTGTTTTGTGACAGGAAGTAAAAATCGGTAATGAATATTGGACAAAAATATTAGGGAAGTAAATGGAATTAATCCATGGTTAGTTTGTAGCAGCCTGTTGTGGTCATAATTATTAGAAACGGCCACAAATTAGCATACCAGCATGATGCAAGCACAGAAAATGACAAAATTCAAAAATCAATTGCACGGTATTAAGGGGCATTATAGGAGCCCAATTCTTAACAACTGATATTAAATTTAAGTCGACTTCTCGTGCTGAGTAGAAACTCTTTGCATGGAAACAAGGAAATCCTCCAAGCTTCTGTTGTCCTTTGGTTGAGGCTTGTTAGACTTACCGTTACACAAGTTGTCGAAACCTTCGGAAGTAGACATCAAGTAGTAAGCACCACCCATGACACAGAAAACACCGAAAGAGAAGACCCAAGTTCTGGTAACAGTGACAATGTCAGTCCAGTTCTGAGACCACCATCCGAACAAAGTGAAGCAGGTAGCGATAATATCAACAATCAAGACGGCACCAGCCAATTGCCAAGAAGGAACGGAGGACCAGAAAGGACCCTGGGCTCTAGTAACGAAAATCAACCAGTTCTCAGTCAAAGAAATTTGCAAGAACAAAATACCATCAATACCACCGAAGTTCTGGATAATACCACCCTTGCTCATGAACATAGTGGTCAAAGTAATCCAGGTACCGACAGCCAAAATAACACCAAGAATAATGGACATACCCCACAATCTTGGAAGGTTCCACTTAACGGGGTAAGGGTCGTAAGGAGCGTTGTCGTAAGCAATGGCCAAAGTGGCAACATCAGCGAAAATAGCAATAAAGACGATCAAGTTAATGTCCATGGAGTTGTTCAAGATGGCAATCCACAAACCCAAGAAAATCTCCAAGTGCAAAGACAAGGCAATACGGTAAACAACGTAAGAGTACATTCTGTGGAAAATCTGTCTGGAAGTCTTCAATGCATCAATAATAGCAGACAAACCAGGAGCAAGGAAAACAATGTCAGCAGCGGAACGAGCGGCATCAGTGGCACCTTCGACGGCAATACCAGTGTCAGCCTTCTTCAAAGATGGGGCATCGTTAACACCATCACCAGTCATGGCAACCAAGTAACCTCTAGATTGCAAAATCTCAACAGCATTGTACTTGTGCTGGGGGAAAACCTCAGCAAAACCATCAGCGTTCTCAACGAAGTCAGCAATCTCGGAACCGGCCATGTCACCACCACCAGACAAACCTAATCTGTCGGCATCGTAAATGTTAGTACCAAGACCCAATTGACGACAAGTCTCCTTAGCAATACCAACGGCATCACCAGTCAACATCTTAACTCTCAAACCCAAGTGCTTAGCTTCGTTAACGGTAGCGGCAGTGTCATCTCTAGGAGGATCCATACAAGGCATAATACCCAAAATTTCCCAGTGACCTTCACCTCTCTTTCTAGCAACACCAAGAGATCTGAAACCTCTGGAGGCAAACTCAGCAACGGTGTTTTGGTAGTTCTCGTGGACATCTTCAGGGATAGGGTGGTCGTCCTCAACAGTCTTCAAGACGAACAAAGGAGCACCCTTGACACAGATAATACGTTCACCTTCGGGGGATTCAACAATAGCAGTAACCTTCTTGGAGACAGGGTCAAAAGGCTGGAACTCAATAACCTTGTACTTGGTCAAAGCAGCCTTGGCTCTGGGGTAGTTAATCAAAGACTTCAAGAAAGCCTTGTCAATAGCATCCAAACCCTTCTTCTTTCTGGAAGCAGCCAAACAAGCAGTCAACATCAAATCGTCAGCCTCGACACCTTCAACAGTGTAGGGCTCGTGCAAGGACAACTTGTTCTTGGTCAAAGTACCGGTCTTGTCAGAGCACAAGATTTCGACACCAGCAAGAGATTCAATAGCAGACAACTTCTGGACAATAGCCTGCTTCTTAGCCAAGTAAGCAGCACCAACAGCCATGGTAGTGGTAACGACAGCGGGCAAACCAACGGGAACACCAATAATAGTGATAGCCAAGGTGTGTCTCAAGATAGGAACAATCTTAACAGATCTGTAGAAACAAGCAACCCAGACAACCAAAAGAGTAACAATAACGAAAACCAACAAAGTAGTACCAATACCGTTCAAGACCTCAGTGAAATGACCAGAACCAGCAGAAGCCTTGTTAACCAAAGCAGCAGCTCTACCAACGAAGGTGTTGTCACCAGTAGCAGTGACAACCATAAAGGCCTCACCAGTCTTAACAGTGGAAGAAGAGTAACAAGAGTCACCGCACTTCTTGTCGACAGCAAGAGACTCACCAGTAATAGCGGATTGATCGACCTGCAAGAGGCAGTCCTCAGAAATAATTCTACCATCAGTGGGGATAACAGTACCATCCTCCAACTGCATAATGTCACCAGGGACAATCTCGTTAGCAGGAATCTCGACCAATTGACCGTTTCTGACAACAAATGCAGAGTTGGCCAAGGTCTTCTTCAACTCGTCGACAATGGAACCAGCTTGGTATTCCTGGATAAAACCGACAAAGGCGTTCAACATCAACAAACCACAAATAACACCGAAATCGACCCAATCCTCCAAACCGGCAGCCAAAACAGCAGCGGCCTCCATAACGAATTGAATGGGACCAACAAAGAACATAACGAACTTCAAGACGAGGGACTCAGATTCCTCAGCCATCTGGTTCAAACCATACTTTTTTCTTCTCTTGTGAACTTCGTCGTCGTTCAAACCGATAGAAGGGTCGGTTTGCAACAACTCCTCAGGAACCATAATAACGGAACCCTGGGCAGCTTCCTCGTCATCGGATTCGATGGCGTGGTTAGACTGCAAGTCCATAATTAACTGGTCAATGTCCTCATCTTCGTCATCAGAGACGATCTTGGGCACCTTTTCGGTAGTAGGCACAGTTTCACTCATTGTACAGTGCCGGGGATTAGTGTGTACAACAAAAATGAAAAAATTGTCTAAGGTAGAAGGTTTCAAATCTAAACTGGAACAGCGGGAAGGCCGTGTTAAATACAACCCAGGATGGATTGGGGGGGCCTGGATGGCATACCACCGAGTATGAGCAAAGCACGACTAGTACGAGGGATAAGGCAACTGCCCAATCGCCTACCGGTAATCGGCCGGTCGCCGTCAACAAGAGCCCGGCCATAACAAAGCAAGAATAAAAATAAATAATTAGAAATTCGGGGGAGAGGGGATGCAGTAGAGAAAAAAAATCAAAAAGAAACGTAAAAGCAATATCACTACTTGCATTACCTTCCATAATAAGCATATTTATAACCATAACTTGTTACCATTCATCCGAATGAGGTAAATACGGCTCTAACCTGGGATAGAAGTCCTATTGGATTTGCAGTACAAACGCTCGGGCTGCGTTTACCGTGTACCTACCAATCTAGTTTTGTGCAGTAAGGTTTCATTTTGGGGGTTAGTTTTTAGTTTTTTTCCGGTAGCTATGGTTGGTGGGATTACCAGCCAATGAAAGAGCTCTATATGTGCGGGAATATTCTTAGAGTAGGTTAGTATTTTTGTTATTTTTTCATTCAATTACGGCAGTAGTTACCCTCACTGTTTTTGATAAACCATATTTGGGTGAGTGTAGAAAGTGTGTAAGGCATAAAGCTTTGTTTATTGTGTAAAGTACCTAATGAGAGAAAGATCAGTGAGAAATTGATGGAGCCTCTGCAAGTTACATGGAATGAGTTCAGTAACCTGGCATAAAGATGTGGAGATATATTCGGTCTAGGTTACCGCCGAGAGACTGAATGCCTTACAGTTTGTAGCTTGTATTTTGAGTTGTTTTATTCTTACTTTTTTTCTTATTGTTCAATTTTTTAAGTTTTACGGTAGATTCGGCAGAACATATCTTTCGAAAAATGAGTGATGTCATAAGTGGTTTTACAACTTGATCCCTTTAGCCCCGGCAGCTTGGTTCCGAGCTTATCTTTGAAGGGCTGCCGATTATGCCGCGGAGTGATTGGGAAGAAGAATTAGAAACTATTGATTGATCATGAAATACGGAAAGTTGTGGATAAGTAGAGTATGGCATTTAAGTGTATGGGGCAGTTTTAGTGGGCGTATGGCGTTTTAATTACGTTTGAGGCAGTTTCAGTAAAATAACCAAGTAATTTTAATGAGTACTAGGTATTAATAAGGGTTCAGCGAATTAAGGAGTAAAATTAGTTTTCGCACGTAAATATCACCTAATAGAATATAATCAAGTAAGAAAGTTTCACTATTCCACTGAGGGCAACTACAACTTTCGGATTTATAATTAATCAAGCAAAACTATTTGAAATAACAAATATGATAGAGCATTTGCAAGTGTAGCTGTTACTAAATCAATAATCCAAATAAAAAATGAGTGTAACGTACATATTTGCAAGGATTTAAATTCAATCAACAATAAACCATATGACGTATAGTTTTAAAATTCGTAGCATGTTGGTGGTAATCATTCCCAATATCTTTTGTTCCTTTCTCTTCCTTTCATTTTGTGTTTTATTCGACATGGATTTTTCAACTGCAGGCGAAATGTCAGACATTGCAATTTGCTATAATCTCCACAACCACACTATTCGACAAATTTACTTTTACAATACCCTCCTGCCCCCTATGTTTTTTTTCTATTAAAAGTGTTTGCGCATACGAATACTAATGCCACTACGTACTCTTCTTCTTTTCCCAATTGCATCATAGTAAATTCATATAGCCGATTGTACCGATTGTACCGATTATTCATCTCCACCATTTTAGTTGTATAGACAGTAACCTATGCACAACATGATACACACTAAACTTACGCGAAGAATTGTCTAGGAGAAATTATGAGCGACCAAGAAAATCAACCGGCCGACAAGTGTACGAGCGGTTTTAAGGCCCAGAGAAATGAAAAGAAAAGAAAAAAAAACTCTTATTTTACGTGCTGTACCGAACACCCCATGCCTTCGGTTTTGAGATATTCAAAGTGTGCAGCATACGTGGTAGATTACTTGCAATTCGTTCCGATATTTAGGTTTTCTTTTTATGTCTTACATCACTTTTCCTGTACAGGTCTTTCACTAATAACCATATACTCTGTTTTTCCCCTACTGTTATTCTTTTGCCTGTTAAACCCACAGTTTCACTTTCGTTTATTCATCGGAGACGGCTGATCCTTACTAGTAGATCCCCAAAGGAAGATCCTTGGAAAAGATTAACTATTTTAATGGTTGGCATCTTTTTTTTTGCTTATGCAATAAACAATTGAAAAAGTGGATCAACATGAAACGTACCAAGTCAATTAAAGATATAAATTGTTAGTTATTGATTTACTGGTTTTAGCACTAACTTTTCAAAAATACCTCTTTACCCCATTACATCTTTCTGGCCAATTAAAAAAACCGCGCAACTCGTACCGGATTATGACGGCCCCACGAAATAGCTTCATCACGCAATGTCGATGATTACCTCTGTATTTTTTTTTCCAGAGCTCAAAGCCTAATTTAGCCGATTAAGGAATTTACAACGGTTGATGCGGCACCAGGGGCACGATATGTTAACCTCTTGGTATTCTGGCCGATAATGAAAGTGTAGGATTCTGGACGAATGAAAAATATCATCGTTTAGCGCAAGGGGGAAGGTGGTAAAATGGGGTTTTTTACTCTAGTCGCTTACTGCAAACTTTTATTTTACGATAAATCTGTGACGCAATTTGTATTGTGGGAATTGACGGTCTAGGCTTTCTTGAGGAGTGAGATCTTGAATCAGACTATTAACATAAAGATGAATAAGAATCAAAATGACTTTATAATTAAAAATAGGTTAACATGATTGAATGAACAGTGTTATTAATTAAGCTCATTAAATGTTTGAAAGTGTGTATTGATAATATTGCAGCTTGTTAGCTTCTAATTAATTTTTGTAGATAGAGTATAAGGTTATTAATTAAAAATAATTACGGATGTTTAATGAGATACAGCTGACACGATACTAAAGAAAATTATTTAACTAATCAATCTATAATTTTTGAAATTTTGAACTTGGAAAATCATGCCCCCCTTTTTTATAAATAGCATGTTTATATAGAATCATTCTTGACTGTATAAAATTATAGATTTTTTGAAAATTCTAGTAGTTTATGTAATTTCTAGTAAAATATGTAAACATAATAAATCCCAAAATGATTTGCGCAACGGATTATGTAAAGAAATAACGTTAACGATCTTTCTCTCTTCTAAATGAACTTTTGGTAGTTTTTTTAACAATTTAGTTTACAAAAATTCATTATAGCATCATTATTTAGGTTATTACTGTTTATAAAGATAATTTATCTCAGTTTTTAATCATTCAAAATACTAGGTAATTAAATTTTGAAAAACATAATATTAGAAACCATTCTTTTTCTACTCTTTATATATCTCAAGTTTGTCTACACAACATCATGCGTTTCTTTTACGATTTTCAAGACATAGGATTTTCGTTAAATTAGTTACTATTTCAAAGTTTAAAATATAGCATTCTGATTTATTTTTCTGAATACAGAATCCACACTTAGTTGCACCATTAAAGTTGCTCGATATGATAGGTTACTATATATGCAAATATTTTGAGTATTGATCGTTAATTTGGCATCCCTCTTTGCTCTTTAACAAGTCACGTGTAGTAAAACAGAATTTAACCATCTATTCATCTTGTGTATCATGAATCCATCAATTTTTATATCGCCACTTCAGTTTTATCTCATTAGCATACTTTTTATTATTATGAAATGCTCTTCTTCTTATCGACCTCAACCATAAAGTTCAGGTTTTTGGTTTATTATTCTATTTTAGTTCTTCTACACTGTATTAATCATTGAGGGTGTAGTATTAGTCAAGTTTTATTCAAATCAAAGAAATATAGTCTTGGTTTCACCTTTTCTCTAGGTAAAAAATTCTCATTATTAATAGTAGCAGCAACTTTATCCAAAATTCTTGTATTGTTTATATGCTGTTAAAAGTTAGTAACTCCAACTTTTCAAAACTACAATAACATTTTAATTATTGTAGCTTTAAGCAAACTCTTTTATCCCAAGAAATCTGTTGGTAATATTGGTTATACTATCATTTACTTTTGTGCTAATACTGATCAACCGCTTATATTTGGCCCAAGTACAACAAGTTTGAGGTAACAGTGTTTTTATTTTTAAAATGTAATATTTCCTAGAGAGTTCAGTTTCAAAAATGGCTATTTGGAAAGAAATTCTTAGTAAAGTATGAGGATGGCTAAATTTTCCATTATAAAATGGCTGGTATTGGTTTGTAGTCATTATACAAAATACCAACACAATTTCTACTACATGAAAAAGAGTGGTAATTTACTTATTTGCTGTCGTTTTTATGAATATAAACATTTGTAACGCTTAAAAGAGCCTTGAAGACCCAGCTTTTTGGAGTTGAAAATTGAAATTGTACAATTTGCATTAGTTAGAAAAACATAAATTTACCCTCAAAAGTTGTAATTTTGAAAGTTTTATCATACTTGATATATATTATATAACAGTTTTTGATAAATACACTCACGAAATGTGGCTCTTGTTTTATTTCAAAAGGGAATTCAACATTAATTGCAATCTATAATTTTGACACACAATGTAGCAGTTTTTTTTAAAAAAAATAACTAATAATATGATATCATAGTAACATGCTCGTATTATTTATATATAAACAAGCGGTTCGTACAAGCAGTTAATGTCGCTGATTTTCAAGGACCAATGAATATAAAAAGTTAATACTATATGCCACAAATCACACATGCTCTCATTTTGTTACCTCCTAAGCCTTCTAAACAATTAATATGGTAGCCATGGGTGCATTTGAAAAATATCAATTCCAATTGTTGATATTTAGTTTCATCAAATGCTGTAGATTTTTTGTTTCGGCAACTATTTATATAAAAAATCTCCCGCTGACGATCTTCCCAAGCAGAGTAGTGTTCATTTGCTATATTACTGCCCCACAAATTTTTACCGCAAGAGGCACAATTCTTGTTTTCTATATTCCAGCCCTTAATATTTTCGACTTTCAAAAGCTTTAGGCTTTTAGATATTTCCATATTAAGCATCTTCATTGATATGTTAAGCATTTCGCTTTCTGATGAGTATGAGATGAACACTTCTTGTAACACGCCCCGAACATTAGCTAAATTTGCAACTTTTGTTTCGGAAGTAGCCTCGTTCGAGTTTGGTGAGTAAATTTCCAAAAACCTATTAAATATAGCGAGAAAGGATCTTTGCTCGCCACTATTACCTAAGTCTGGATTGAGTTTGTAATCACTCATTGTCCGGAAGCAATCGTGTATACAACGATTTAAGAATTCATGAGAGCGAGAGCTTTTTGTTGTCAAGTTTGCCATTTCAATAACATTCCCTATCAAGTCCAACCACATATTTTCACTCCAAATTAATCCGCCTTCAAATTGGTGGTCTGGCATCTCACAAGTATCCATTGATAACTGTAAAAGACGCTTCATCTTTGTAAAGTTATCAACGTATTTATCCTCTAAATTAATTCTACGCATTCTGTCTGTGAGCAGGCACAATGCTTCTGTGTAACGAGACCTATAAAAATGTAAGTAATAAACAGATTCTGTGGCATCCTGTAATTTTAGGATTTCCAATGCCTTGGTATATTCATTATCATCTTTGTTTAAAACCAGAGTCCATTTTTTAACAAACTGGCAAATATAGTTTTCATCCTGTGTGTTCAATTGTTTTATATGACGACATATTAATTGAGGTAAAAAGTCTAGTTCATCATTTGGAGGTTGTTCAAAAAATATCTTTAAATATTCATAAGAAAGTTTTTCATCCTTCAAATTCAATACTTCTGAATGTAAACTTGCACAGAAACGATTAATTACTTTGACCAACATACTTACGTTTAATGAAGCCAATTTTTCAAAATTTTCTTTAATCACCTCAATTAAACTTAAGCGATCCGTGGGATTGCTGCTAAGCGCATAAGAGTTCTCGATAATAGAATCAAGTGATTCATGCGAAAAATCCTCAACATTCCCTTCTTTTATTTGCTTGATCCAAAGTTGCAAAACTTTGGCATAAAGCCCACGAGATTTATAAATATTTTTTAGTACATTGTAGTATTTGGATATGGTTAGCCGTTCTAACAAATAATGATCATCTTCAGGTTCGTAATGAGGAAGTAAACTCTGGAGAGCTAACTCGCAATCTGTATGTATGTTAGGATTAGGATTATCACATAATTCATCAATAACAGTACCGAGAACAGATTCAGATAAACGAATGAATTGTGTATATTTTGGATAGTTTCTGGCAATAAATATTGCAAGTTGGCACCTGTCAAAAGCACTAAATTCGCTCTTGTTGCTTTCAAAAATATCCAATAAGGCTTCAATAATATATTGACGGTTTAAAGTAACTGAGCCGCCTTGGTTGGCTTCCTCGTCATTTAAATAAGGGTCTTCAAAAAATTCATTAAGAGCAGATAACATTTCAAAAGAATTAACATGTAACAACTTGAATAAATTTGGAAATATGCTTTGGGTACTGCTGTTTTCATCAGGAGTATCAATGTTGCTAATGCACGTTTCCAGACTAAATATAATATCAAGAACTTCTTTTTTTGCTTTAATAGATTCCTGCTCCACAATTAGGCTATCTTTAGGATATTGTCTACCCGTTAATATATATGAGATATAGGTGTATACTTTCAAGTATTCTTCACCTAATAAAAACTTTGGATCACAAAAATCTCTTAAATAATCTTTAAGGGGTGTTTCGTAGTCATTCAATAAAAAATTCCAGATGTAAATCAAACAGTCTCTCAAGTTGTACTGTTTGCACAATCTTATTGTAAAGTCAATGTCCAATAATCTAATATCCAAAAGACACAACAATTCAGTGAGAGTTTCGCCACTATGATTTTCCACATGATGCTCCACTAGTTTTTTTAGAATTAGAGGAGGCAAAGACCTAATTTGGCCAGAGATAATAAAAGATTTCAAAACTTCAAAAAACAAAAAGTGATTCTCCAAGTTTTCATACAATACCTCTAATAAGCTGAGAAGTTCTGAGCTTTCATTTTTTGAGTTAAGACTAGAAATCAATTCAAAATACATATTGAGGTAGTACTCTTGATCGGCCGGATGCATCATAAAGATGTATCCTAGAGACTCTTTCATGACTTTTACTAAATATGGTCTCACCAAGTTCTTCCGCAACACCACGTCACTTGGCAAGCCTACCAATACTAGCAGTCCAATATTTGTGGAGTTGTAAAAATAATATGCTGCGGTTAGTGCACGGGCATATTCCTGATTTTCTAATATGCTGCGTAAATTGTCAGCCCAAGTCAAGAAACTGCCGATATACAATTCTTTTGTGTTACCAGACATTATAACCAATCTTTGCCTGAAAGATTTAATGGCATTCTGGAATGAGCGATAAATAATTGGATAGCTGTTAGCAGAAGCCCCCAGGGCCTCTATAACTATGGGGCTGAAAGAAACGTTAAGACTATCATCCTTTCCAACCGGTTGAAGATGGCTAGTTCCGTCCTCGCCAACTGAATAAAAAAGAGCAACTAGTATTAATTCTTCTGAGGGGGATTCTTGTATAAATGCTATTAGTATATTTGAAGAGATCCACTTGATGGATGCTATTGAATGATTATTATTATTAGTGTGCCATCTAGCTGTTTTCTTAACAAGTAGTTGAGGAAGAGCTTTATCTTTGTCTTTGAGCTCGGATATTATCTGTTCAAGGTTTTGGGGAAATGCCTTATTGTCCAACTCCAAAACAGTGAGGACATTATTCCAAGAGTAAGCAAGTCTCGCGTTTTCAATACCATTTTGGGTATCCATACAAGGATACCAATCTAAAGAAGCTAGGTGGTCATCTGAATCATTGTTCAGGTGTGTATGGTTAATACTTTTTGGTTTTCCAATTTTAAGGTGTGTTTTTAAGTTTGTTCCGTTTGGATTATTGAGTGACAATGAAGATAGTACAAGTAAAACACTATTGGTTATCACCGCAAATACCCCTAGTTTATCGGTCAATTGGTGAGATGTCCCCAAAGGAAGGCTTTTGCAGTGCTTTATTATAAACTTGTAGCCGGTTGTATTTGCATCATTTGTTCCTAAGATCTTTTGTGATATGAAATACTTTTTCATGAACTTTTTAATTCCGTGATGATAAAATATCAAACCAGATATGTCGGCTGAGATTATTTGGTTATGCAGATCTCCCAAAAAGTCTATCTGAGTTATAGGAGTGTTGATGATGTGTCCTTGGGCGTTTTTTGTGAATCTCTGTCTCAAACTTATAGGGTAAATCGTAAAGAACGGCAATTTAATTGACGCCACAGAATCACCAGCATTATTAGACAAAATTGCGGAAGTGTCACTAAGGTCCCATAGCCTCAACTTTCCACTGGAGTAACCCGCAGCAATGAAAGTCGAATCGGACGAGAACGAGAGCGCAGTAACCTTGGTTTCAACAACACTATGTGTATTTTCCAACCCCAACACATGCTCGATCGATTGGTGATAATTGAAACACACCACATGGCCCTTTTCTGTTGCAACAGCAATATATAATGCTGATGGTTCAACATACACCACTACACCATGCGCCGAAGTAAACTCAGCAGAATTGATTGTTCTCGTCACTGTTGACATTGCTGTCCAGTTTATAATGTCTTTATTCATATATTCCGTATCAATCTCATTTCCTGTGTTTTGAATCGCGTTGTTATTGGGACGCGACTGTATCGAAAGACTGATCCTTGTCTGCGATCGATCATCAAAACGTTGTTTCGGCACAAATGTAATTGGCAGTAACAGGTCCAGTTTCGAACTGGAGTAAGTGGATTTCATGCCATCACTTGGTGTGTCTGACCCGAACAATATACTTCCTGGCATGCTGAGGGGCACGAGTGACTACTTTAGATATATTGGTGCGAAATTTTATCAGACCAACTTGGTTTGCATACAACTATAAATCTAACATGGTTAGGCAAGCTTTTCCTTTATAGTGAAGAATCTTAACATTGAAAGAAACTGGTATATCACCACAAGCGCCAATGAGGAAATTTGAATGTACAGCCAACGTATTACGCTCTCGCAAGTTCTCTCGGATTGATCGCGAAAAAGGGCTTCTTTATCTCTAATAAGCATCTGCTGGCGCTTTATTTTGATCAACTTTTCCCCTAAAACATTCACTTGCTGAGCTATGGTTTCAATTTTCTCCTTGTGCTTTGAGTCAAATATAGTCCCTTCAGTTATAGTAAAGTCAATACTCATGCGCGCGGCTTTGAATTTCAGGTCCAATAGAGTAGGGTTTTTTGGACCCAGGCCGTGCCGCCTCATCAGATAAAAACTGCGTGGAGTAATGCAGATCCTGTGCTGGCCAGTAACTAAGCAATTGAAGGAAAACTGACCCGAGGATGTGCCTTTTTGGTGCACAACACGATGATTGGAATCAAAAACCTCTTCGACATCAATGACTACTCCTGTATTAACTTTATCGCGAGGGGTATTAAAGGAAATTGCATCTCCGTCAGCAATTTCCAATTTGTAGCGTCCTATTAGCAACAGACCATGGCTTAATTCCTTGTAGAAGCATGTTCGGATTCCTGAGGTTGTATAGTAGTGAACAAATGCCTGTACAAAAACCGTATTCAACAACAAAGTAGCACACAATATACATGCAATTGAGGGTGAGATTAAAGATGCTATTGACGATACCATTTCATGTATATACCTTGTTTGGTTTCGCAGCTGCGCCACTGTTAGTCTTGCTCCAAGATATTAAAACGCAGCCGCTATAGCTTTGATAAACCAACTCCCCGTGTACTGTAGCACCTATCACTCCACAAAAAGGTTTCCTGAGACTGGTGAATATAAGACTGACTGACTTAATCGTTTACTGAGCTTAAATAAACCCTGTTCATACCCGGTTTGACAAACAACCGGCTGGTACATCGCCAGAACGATTTAACGTCTTTTTTTTTAGGCCCAGTCACCCACCCATCAATAAGCTATACTGATACTTCAGTAGATGAATTTGTCCCTACAAGACCCCTTCGCGGTTGCAAAGGAATATCCAGAAACACTATCAAACACTCTTCAGTACGGACATTCAGTAGTAATCAAGTTCAGTCATCGAGGCGACTATCTTGCATCTGGGCTCAGCGATGGATCGATTGTAATCTACGACTTATGTAGTAATGGAGGTATAGTGGCACATTTGGAAGAGGACTCGCATACAAGAGCAGTTACGTCTTTGAATTGGTCAAACTGTGGGCAATACATCCTATCTTCGTCGCAAGATTGGAGCTGCAAACTATGGGATTTGAGCCGTGTTAATAAAACCTCGGAAGAGAAGGAGCGTGTTGAGGACGAAGAAGGTACCGAGATGCTGGCGGTAATACGAAGCGTGAAGTTCGATGGACCAATATGGCTGGCTTCAATGCATCCTACTGATAAGTTCAAGTTTACAGCATCACTCTTGGACGACGCGCCTGTTTATGTGGATATGACTGATAAGTCCAATGTTGATATCAAGGTATTGGGAACCACGCCTTTGCAGTTCAGGGTAGAGGAGGAAAATAATGAAGAAGGAAAGGAAGACGACAACGGTCCCCAAAGAAAGAAACAAAAGGATGAGAAACACATGACATTGGTGACCTCCTTCACTCCTAATGATGGCGGCTACGTCTTTACTGGAACAAGCAAAGGCTGGCTTAACATATTTAGTACCGACACATTGGAGCTAGTACACTCCATCAAAATGGCAAATTCAAACATCAAAAACTTGGTGTTCAGCGCCAACGGACGCAAACTTGCAATCAACTCTTCGGATCGTATCATACGTCAAATAAGCCTTCCGGATCTTATCAACATCAAGGACCCCGCCCAATGGGACGAGTTCGAAGTAGATCACAAATACCAAGACGTGGTCAACCGGCTTCAGTGGAACTCCGTTGGATTCAACCACAATGCAGAATTTATTGTTGCATCCACCTACGGAACGTCCTCCCACGAATTGTACCTCTGGGAAACCTCCATGGGCTCATTGATCAAAATTCTAGAGGGCAGCAATGAGGAATTACTCGATGTTCAGTGGAACCATGCAAGATGCACTATTGGCTCCACGGGTTTGGACAGCGGAATGGTCTACTTGTGGCTGGTTCTATTCCCGCAGAAATGGAGCGCGCTCGCCCCGGACTTTGTGGAAATTGAAGAAAACATCGAATACGAAGAGAGAGAGGATGAATTCGACATTATTGATGAAGATGCCTTGAACAAAAAGCGTTTACAAGACGAGGACTTGACCGTGGACGTTATAACAAAAGAACCCGTGGATGCTCGAGGCTTTGACACAACCCTAGAGTCTTTTGTTATCCCTATAAATTATGAGGCTAGCTCTTATTATCTGTAGATAATGGTTGATTTAATGATAATTTACTTAATGATATACAATTATACTTTTTTCAATGAGATTCTGTGATTTTCAGCTACTGCCCTCGTTGCCTGTATTCTCTTCAATTGTACCCTCTGTTCCTCAAATACACTTTTTTTTGATTACACCCTCTTGCACCAGCCTTTTCTCCATGCCAACCTGCTTATGTTTTATCTTGTGAACTAGCTAAAGCCTCACTGGTTGTTCCGGTACATAAGAACTAAGAAGAACCAAAAATTTTATGTTTTGTAAACAAAGTCTGGTTTAATTGGACCAGAATACCCGAGTCACTAAAGCACTACTGCTAGACGTATACTGTTAGTTGTACGTGTATATGTATAAGCATATACACAAGCTATACATTTGTATCAAAAAAATAAGTGCTTCATTTACAATACTTTCCGCGTATCCCGCTTGTGTTTGTGATCGCGTAGCATACTAAACAATTGTGTTTGTACAAAAACATTGATTATAATTCTTTGTACCCAGAGTATAACACAACTACTTCACTACTCTTTCTCAGAACATCGAGAAGCATATACACTATACTACCAAAGTTTGATATTTGACCGTGCCAAATGATGTCATCAACATCTACCCCACGGAAGCGCACTATTGCGGAGCTCAATGACGGTGATCTACCGTCATTTGAAGACCCAGCAGACATGATAAATGCAGTCATTTCAGCATTGCAGACGCCAGATGAGCCTACCAACGTTGCGGAAATGTATGACAATGACAAAAACTTAGCAACTGAAGTCCAGGCATATGCCAAGATTGCTGGTACCTCGTGGACTTACTACGTTAAGTCTTTAGCAATATCAATTGGCAGAAATACCGACACCCATGGTGGTACAGCATCCAATATCCCGGGAAATAATAGCAACATGGTTATTGATATTGACTTGGGACCTGCGAAGGTTGTGTCCAGACAACATGCTACCATCATATACAACCTTGACCTCAGATGCTGGGAGCTCAAGGTGCTTGGAAGAAATGGAGCTCGAATTGATGGTCAGAAAATACAGGTGGGACCGAATCATTCAACTACGTTGCATTCGGGCGCAATTTTAGATATAGGAGGGACTCAAATGATGTTTATCCTTCCTGATTCTCCGCCTATCATACTGCCAAAGATATTAACAAAGTATTTGACAAAGTACAAAGACAATAAGAACAAATCAAGAAGATCCTCTTACAATGTTAACAATGACATGGTTTCCGCCGGACAATCGCAAATCAAAAGTTTTCAAATGTTTGATAAAGCACATTTGATTCAGTCGCCTAATTCAGTGACGGCTAATTCATTACAGAACAATTTAGATCAAGACTTATCTAGAGAAGAGGCAAAGGACATTAAGCCTCCATATTCATATGCTACCATGATTACACAAGCAATTTTGTCGAATGAGGACGGTGTAATGTCATTAGCAGAAATCTACAACTGGATATCTTCTCGTTATGCATACTACAAATATTCCAAAACTGGTTGGCAAAACTCAATTAGACATAACCTCTCATTAAACAAGGCCTTTGAAAAAGTACCAAGAAGACCAAATGAACCAGGAAAAGGTATGAAATGGCAAATCAGCGAATCATATAAAGAAGACTTTTTAAGCAAAATCCAGAATGGCTCGCTTCTGAAAACCAGAAGAGGGTCATCTGTTTCACGCCAGTTGCACTTGCATTTGGCAACACACAAACAGCTTCCAGAATCCCAAAAGTATTCACAAAAAGAGTCGATTGAGCTGCAGCTCCATCATAATCAGCAAAAGCAAATGCAACAACACCAAAATCACCAACAGCTACAACAGCATCAGCTCATCCAACAACACCAACATCAACTCCAACAACAAATGCAGCCAAACCAGGAAAACCAATTCACTCACCAGAGGAATAATTCGTTGCCAAAATTAGAACAGGCTCCCCATTTTGTTCAAGCACCTACAAACCCTATGCAAACAACCCCTTTGAGTTACATGGGTCAGGCTAATAGCGGATACGTTGGTGTAGCACCCCCTCGTGGCTATGGCTACCAACAATCAAATGCACAAATGATTTATGGTGCACCAATGATGCATCAGTCAGTGGGACCTATTGGTACTGGGTCTATCAGTGGACCAAATCCATCTCCTCACCCTCTACAAAATTTGAATGGTAAAAACGAATTGTCGTCTCCTTTGAGACAACTAAATGAGCAAAACGGTTCAACTCCAAAGTTGCCCAAAGTTGGAGGTAATCATTTATTCAACTTGCCGCCTCCTCCACATGCGCAAACTTTAGTTGTCCCACCTTCACATCCTCGCCATTCTCGACTGAACTCATTTCAAAATCCCAACCAGTTGCAAGAAACCAACCAGGTCAACTTCAATACAAGCTCCAGTCATAATCTGACCTCTAATGAGTCAAGTGCTTCTAACATAAACCACAACTCATCGGCACCAAGTACAGGTGATTTGGTCCATGGCTTTACCAGCCCCAAGAAAATCGCACCAATGGAGGCATTTACTCCGGAACGTGGGTCGAAGTCTACCACCACTGGTAAGCTTGGTATTCCTAATGGATCTAATACTAATCAGTCGTCTCCTGCATTTTGGAATTTTGTGCAGTTTAGCACACCCAATGGCCAAACACCAATGAGGAAAAATAGTGAAGAGCTGAACTCTCAGGGAAGTCCTGTAAACAGAAGTGCTGCTTCATCGGACAATGGATATAATACAAAGCAAGAGAGCCATAAAGGTGAGTTATCGCCGCTCAAGTCAGTTACTATCCCAACTGACTCTGAATTGAAATTAAGAGTCGCTAATGCGAGCATAGAAAAGGATTGAATCAGTCTATACTAAAGAACTACATACTTTCATAACTAATGGTCCAATATAACTATTTGTACTTTAATTTTGCATTCGTTTTTCTATGCATTTTGTAAGGTTTTTTTAGATAGCAGAAACAACTGGGCCATTTTACTAGTAAAATATACCCATACTCTTATTCTTCGTTTCCGAAAACAAATCTGAAGTTCATTTATTACTGATTCGTTGTTTCAAGCTTGAAACAAGTGTTTGTCTTGCCAAACACATTCTATATATGGAATTCCAGCTTTGCAGACGAAGTATCAATAAAACAAGCTCTTAATTTTCCAATAGATAAAGAAATCAAAAGGATCTATTTCGCAAGTCTGAAATCTTCCTTTCAATTTCTTTCGGAGTTCTTTCGAGATAAGAACCAATTTTCATTTTAACCGCCGGTTTCAATTCAAGAAATGTTTCAATAAAGTCACCATCAATAACGTTCTTAGCTGGGTTGTAATAGCCCCTTAGTTTGAGGTTATCCTTACCAAATAAATTAGGTGCGTGTCTATCACCATTGAAATCCTCAAAATCATAAGTACTGTGTGTGCGTAATGCTTGCTGTAATTTTACCAAAAAGTTTACTTCATGTTTACTTGCCAA
Organism: Wickerhamia fluorescens; assembly: GCA_001599155.1. Lineage (NCBI taxonomy): Eukaryota > Fungi > Ascomycota > Pichiomycetes > Serinales > Debaryomycetaceae > Wickerhamia > Wickerhamia fluorescens. Next base: position 525,238 of record BCGE01000001.1, on the reverse strand, counting down.
TGGTAAGAGTGTACCAATGGTTCCTTGAATTCCACAGTACATTACACTATCTTGTCCGCCCATTGTTAAGCTACCTTTTGTGAAAGAAACTGGAATATCCAGTATTTTAAACTCGCACATGTTTCTTAATCTCGAAGGCGAAGCATTGAGATATGGCTCTTGATTTTTTAACAATGTCCAGTCTTCATCCGATTGTTTGGATATATTTTTGGGGACCCTGGATACGAATATATTTCCAAATTTGTCCCCGCCTATAATTGTATCGTAGTCAAGTGTCATTAACGCAGTAACTTGTCTTTTCATAATGTCATCTGCAAATGTTACAAATGAATTTTCTGATGGGTCAAATCTAACAAATGATGTTGAATTCTTAGCATCTCCAACAACTACCCTTTCACCACCTTGGTAGGATAGTTTTACTATTTTTTCCAAATAAGTTATTGTTGATGAGGACTTTCGTAATAATTGGCGCTGTCCAATATCGTACAAGCGAAGAAAGTTGCCCATTCCAATTAAAAGTTTACCATTGAATGCCAAAAGTGCGGTTGGTTGTCCATCAAGATCTGTCTTATGAAGATATTCCAACCTATGCCGACCATGCTTTTTGGAATTTTTGTGAATCTTGAAAGTGTATAAAAAGTTTTTATCATATGAATTGGGTAAAAACTTCTGGTTTTTAGTCACTCCAACAACAAGGTGTTCGTAGTTTCCCTTTGTAGATCCAAATTTTACTATTTCCATCGAAATAGTACACTCATCATTGGGTAACTCTACTGACTGTATTATTTTTTGCTCGTGATAGTCTACTACTTGAATACACGAGGCCCATGAGCCTGAAAGTCTTTCGTAACCAAATGCATCAAAGTAGTCCTGATCTATCTCTATATTATTTTGGGACATGTTGCTTTCACCAGTCAATTCAGTAGCGGGATAGGGCCCCTTGATTCCATACTGCGATTCAATAATATAAATATAAGAGTCTCTATTGTTCTCTTTTTCGGTGAGCATTTTTCGAGGTGAATATCGTAACTTTATTTTGCTGATATCTAAGTCTTTGTTAGGGTTGAAACCAAGTTCCTCGTCCCCAACTGTAAAAATCACTAAATTACTTCCTGAAAGCCCCACTACACCCTCGCCACCTATATCCTCGGAAACAAAAGATGAGCCACAGCTGACATTTAAGTTTAGAAGTGGTGATAGCTTGTAATCTCCTTTGTGATAGTATCCAATCCATGTTCTTGATGATATAGCCAAAACCGCTTTAGTATTATTCGGAAGACATATTGATGTTAGGTGAACTGGTTTTGATCCTAAATACTTAATGCGAGTATCGGATAAAACACCAGTTATTCCATCAATGGTGGTCCGTACATACACTCCATTCTCCATTCCAATATGAATTAGTGTTGAGTTTCCCGTTGGTAACATCACTAAGGAGCAACTATTTGCAGAAAGTGCCTGGAGTGATATAATTTCTAAACAGTTATGTGATTGTAATGAGAGAACTTGGATAGTCTCATCGGAGCATCCCACAACTGCAAAAGCACATTTGCGAGATGAGTTCTTGTCAATTGCAATAGCTGAAACCGGACTTGCCATCTCAACTCTATCTTGATATTCAACTAATTGATCATCATTTTGGTCCACTTCAAAGTAGCAAATCTCTGAATTCGATAGACCTATTACGATTTGCTCACTATTAGTTGTTGCCTGGATGATTTGAATTCCCGCAGGCGGAAACCAGTCTGTTGTCGACTTGTCTATAATCTTCCCATCCTTATAAACATGCTTAATATGCCTGATACCGTTAGTGTATATTTGTGCGACGGATGTTTTTCCTATCTGTTGTACAGCAACTGTTGGTTGGTTGGTGACAAAATTTGAACTTTCAACCTCCTCGACCACCTCGCCAATAGAAAGAATTAAGGTTTGCGAGGCAATTGTTGACGATAAAACTAAATATTCGTCATCTTTCGAATCTAATGAAAGTTTAGTGGTGAAAATTTTTGTTGGCACTATTGGTAATGGTGACTCAACTATTGTGGTTGCTGGTATACCATTAACTAAACTCTTTAGATATGCATGAGAAGAAAGTGTTGTGATTTGTTTTACTGGATCCAATGGTTCAATATATTGGGTTTCCAAGATAGAGCCCTCAACTATAGGACTCAAACTTTCATAAATGTCTACCAATGCTAAATTTTCCAAGCCTTGTGGTTGAAATTCCCTGTCACCCACATTATTTTCCACAGATTCTAAGCTAGAATAATCGGAAGCTCTTTGCTTTGTTTTGTTTGCCTCATCATCGCCTAGCTTTTCAAATTGATAGAGTAGTTTGTCATTGTTATTTACATTCGCAAATAAAAAACCACTCTTCAAGATAGCTAGGTTAGAGCTTGGCGGAATTGTATCAAAGTAAGTTATAGAGATATTCTCTAAAACTTCTTTGTCTGTGTTATACGTTACTGTTAGCTTAAACAAGTCGCCCACAGTGCTCTGTAATATGATAAAAAAATTCTTCTTTTTCAATTTATGGACAACATGATTAGCCACAATCGTTTCTGTTGTTCCTTTTCTAATTGGTAATGGTAAAAACATCCGGCCACTTTCAGAATCGGGGTTTTCGTATATTAAAAAAGACTTACAGCAGACTAACACACCCCTAATATGCCCTGGTAATGGTATTAAGTGTGAAGCAGACGCAGGTAATTTTTGAATTGACTTTCGTTTAACTATGTGATTCAAACCTTGATCAAGCTCGTAATAATTGAGGAGCAACGGAGACACCGTTGAATCATATAATTTTTCGTGTAGGGCATTGTATTGCTCGTAGTTGCACTCAATTGCAGCAAACATTGGGTTGTCAAACTCCGTATCAAGTGCTTTTATTTGCAAACATAAAGTCAGCTTGTTGGCTGCTTCCAATGGGGATGATAGTTCCAATTGACCACTTTCGTTTGTGCTTACTTTGTATATCAATTTGTTCTTCTCAATAGCACCGAGGCAAATTGCACGGTTTTGAGGATCAACTGCAATGTATTCTCCGGGATTAATTCTGCTAAATCCATTTTTTGCAAATGGCTCCTGAGCAACTGTCACAAAATGTTGTAAGTCAGTTTTGAACTCAAGAACTGAAATGTTTCCAGAATCGGTTGTTACGACAAGCAAATCGCGTTGTGTACCTAAGATTCTTATCTTATCCACGGAATGTATAGTGCCATGCGTCTTTTGCAGCACAATCAACTCTAACTTCCCTGTTTCCGAATTTGGCTTGAGAACTTCTAGGTGAGTGAACGAGACGAGTACCAATTCTTGATGCTTCTTTTCACCCGTAAACTGGCCCAAAACAGATGAGAGGTAATCTGAGGGAGGTTTTAATGTTAAGTTATACAAATACAATGAGTTATCATCTATTAGCATTATGTGTTAAGACCGTGACACCCCTAGTAAGTTATCCCCTACATTGAATCTTTGCCATCGCAGTTTATAATTTTCACAGTAAGAATAACGTTGTGTGTCCTGCATATTATTTGCACTGGTCTATCGTCATGATAGCAACAGGGCACATAAAGTGAATAAGGTTATAGTAGTAAAGAATATACAATGTGATTTTATAAGGTGTGTGAAGAGTGAATAGCCTAAAATTTTAGTGCTTACAATATTAAACTTTCAAGCTTTTAAATGGGGCAAACAACTGAGTTTTGGAACAAGCGCTATTTAATTTTATTGGAGCGCAAAGGTAATTTGAAGAAAACTATCCTATTTATACATTTATAAAATATGGGTGTTGGCCCTGTAGTGTTTCACTGAACCCAAACTCCTAAATTTTTCAAATTCTCTTCTAGTAGAAAATAACTGACTAATAGATTTTATCGTTTAACTACTAGGTTCAATTATTTTGATTATTTGCGTTCCAAATGCACTTTATATTGTAACCTAGAGGCTCATTACTTTAATTCAAAAAAGAGTATTTTATTAGTAAGAGCATATTCCGGAAGACTACAGTTATCAACAGTTATTATGCTTGATTTTACTTGAAACATAAGTAAAGTGTATTAGAAAGGATTTAAATTTTTTATGGAATTTAGGATTATAGCTTGCGCACAAAACACACTTCATTAAGATGGCCAAAACTAATAGACAGATGTTTCCAGAACTAATGAACAAGAGTTGCTGAATCAAGAGTCAATGAAACCTTCAGGCTACTTTCTCAGCTTGTACAACAGCCGGTTTTTCGGTACTGGAGCCCAAGGAATGTAACTCATCTACTTCGAGAACTTTTCCAAAATTATCGCCCTCAACAGATGTGTGATCTTTAATACAATAGTAAATGAAAGGAGCAGCAATTATAAGGGAGCCTTGAACCAAAGCCCATGAAGATATGAACAAATCCATATATGGTAACTCGATAGCATCCATTCTCCAGGCAACGGCGGCACCTGCAGACTGCAATCCCTTGTAGAAACCTGCATACACAGCAGTCTTTTTGGGGTTATTTGATAATGCACCCAAAATCCAGAAGATGTACGATTGGAAAATAGCATCATGGGCACCATAAAACATAAAAAGGAACATGGGACCAACGTAATTAGAGTGTTTATAGCTAATTCTCTCGAGTGCATTGGGATTCTTTTCGTTAGTCATCTCACGGTCAAATCCTAATTGAAATTTAAGACCACCTCCCCAAATAATAAGACCAGTTATAAATACCAATACCCAACCAATGCGTGCTCTGGTAGATCTTCTGAATCTCTTCATATCTAAGATAAGCCCGATAAATATAGCACCCAACATCTGAGAAAGCCAGTATAATAAAGAGTTCAAAGAACGAGTAGGAAGGTCAAAACGACTAGCGTTAAAATCATTAAACTGGTATGTGTAAAACCAGTTAGAAGCAAAAAACATGGGGAACAATACTAAAATCTTGGGCTCTTTGATAAGCAAGCGTACAAGACCCATTAATTCATCCTTCCAGTTAGGGTGTCTTTCTGCACATACACGAGTTCTATCAGCCTTCCAAACTTTGGATATCGGCAACATGAAAAATGCAATCATGGAACCCAAGCACATCAAGATAATAAATGCAATGTAGGTACCATCATTTGCGGTACTCTTTTTATTTCCCAAGTTACTAACCAACGGGATGATGGAACCAATTACCGCACCTAAGTTGAAAATAACCCAAAAAATCATAATAGCAGTACCCTTTTTGTCCTCACTTGGATAAGACATAATAATAGTACCCTGCGCAGCCCATAAAACCAGGGCACAAATACCCAAAAACGCACCTGCAAAAATAACAAATCCCAGGTTTTGTACATGGTAGAATGTCAAAAGTGATGCAGCGTAAAGAGCATATCCGGTACCACCAAACATAAGGGAAGCACGAACTCCAATAGTATTACAGATAGTACCACCAAAGAAACCAATAGAGGCGAATGTAGAATATAATGCAACGTTAGCATTATCAGATGTAGCCACGTCAGAAATAGACGCACCAATACCGTTTAAGGCATTGAACATACCAGGTGTCATAAATAACACAACCGAAAGCACAATAATCTGCACCATCAGGTCTGAGTAGCGAAACTTAAAGCCGAAAAGCAGTATTTTACGATCATACCAGTGACCGCTTGCCTCTATTTCTGCCGATGTATAGCGATGTAAGACCATATGGTCGGTGATTGAATTTTCATAATTTGCAGACAGACCCTTCAAAGAAATCTCATCATTCGATGGCACAGCGTTGGCTGCAGCATCCAGTTGGTTGTTATTATTAGACATTACAAAGGTCTGATCTCTCAGGATTCTATATTTTTTGAATCGATAGTATAATTAATTGGTAGCTCCACTAGGAAATCTTCGATAAACGCTCTCAGAGGTCGCGTTGAGTCCTCTCAATCTTTGAGGTATGCTATGGGAAAATAATGAGAAACTATACTAAATGAAAGGGACTTCGATGCACTTATAAACCACGTCTGACATCTCGACTACAACATAAATATTAAGAAGTGGCTTTATTTTGTGTCATACTTCTTTACGGGGTTGTGTTTTAAGTGTAACAACGCCCATCCTTAATGAACATACCATTCTAATTTGGCCTTACCAGTGCCTATCAGCGTCCTGCACTAATTCGTTCTGGTGTAACGCTGTTACATTTTTGAGGGCAATTCCATCGCGTAAAATTGATAAGCCGAGAGAAAAATAAATATTGAAAAAAATAACGAACTGCGCGGCCTCGATCACACTTCCCGTAAGAAGTTGCTTACCAACGCCATCTTATCTTCTTTATCTGCTCTTTCGGACCTATTTTTTTGTCCACTTAAACATCACGTAATAATTACTCAACTTCAAATATTCCAGATGATGCCTCTAATTTAATGTGGAATTTGTTGTCACAGCATTAAAATTAAAGAAACACAAAAAAATAAAGTTCAAAAAACCGTTCTCACTGGCAAGGCTCCATCTTTTTTTCCTGGTCACTATTCTCTTGGATTTGACGAGATGCCAGGGCGGCAATGTCTTGATGATGTTACTAATTTGCTATGTTTGTGTTCCAACGGCACAAAAAATGGTTCTTCATACGTTGCAATATACTTTTTCGCTGGCTTTGTGTATAAACGCCCCACATTTTTGAATCTACTTCTGGTTTTTTTTTTATTGTTCTTGAATTGGTGGGGATGGTATATCCAGTCCTAATAACAAAATTGATGCATGTATAAACTTTTTTTTAGGCTTTAGGTTGTATAATTAAAGTACGGGGTCTGGGGATTTCCCCATTTGGGACATTGCAACCAACTATGATCTCTGGGTTACAAAAGCAGTCTGCAATTAGTGTGTTGGCGAGAAATAGATTATGACTTGTAATGTTACTATACTATGTAACTATATAGTGTTTTTTAAATAGAGAGAAAAATTGTCTGATAATTGTGTTCATATAATGAAAATTGTGGCGATGGGCTCCCTTTCTCTACCTCATTTGAATGTTTTGAAAATTTAGAATAGTCTTTTATAACCTTTTATAACCTTTTATAACCTTTTATGACCTTTGATAGCCCTTAATAACTTTCACCCGCCTTAATAATGTCACTAATTAAAGTATCAATTACTTCGGAAGTCAAAATTGGCGAGTTAAAAACTACACGAAAGAACTCGCCTGGTGCACTGTTAGGGCCTGATCCTGGTGGAGGCGAAAAGTCAATTAAAAACTTACCTTGTTTGTGAAGTTGGCGTGATATGTAGCGCGTAATATCGGTATGGCTTTCTTTTTTGTAAGTTTCAGGCCTATAGTAGAAGCACACCTGGAGACACGGTGGCTCATTTGTCTTACTTACTTCCTGGGCTAAAGAAAATCTAGGGTCTTCTTTGATCCGTGACACAAATACTTGCGCTACCTTAAATGCGTGGTTTATTCTATTCTCAAATCCATCCTGACCGTAATAAAGCCATGCCAAGTAAAATTTAAAGGCATCTGAACGACGGCCACATCCCATAGTTCCATCAGCTAGATCAAAATTTTCTTCCTCGTGATCCCCGCCTTCACGGCCATGGAACAAATACGGTGCTTGAAGAGACATTGAGCGTTGGAATAATGCAGTATCTGGTACCAATAAAAATGAGCATGTATTGGGAACCCCCAACATCTTGTGTGGGTTTACTGTGATGGAATCAGCAAACTGGCACCCTTGCAATTTTGCGCGCTGTAACGATGAAAAAATCACATTACCCCCCCATGAACCATCAATATGAAAGTGGCAATTGTAACGTTTAGATATTGCTGATATCTCCACAAATGGATCGTAAGAACCATAAACAGTGGTACCAGCTGTCCCATTTATAAAAAGTGGTTCGTAGCCCTTCAGACTTGAATCTATGATGGCTTGTTCCAAGAGCTTTACGTCCATAACGCCTGATTTGTCAACTGGCACTTTAAAAACTCCATTACTACCAATACCCAAAAGTATGGCAGCTTTTTCAATTGAATAATGGCAATGGGCTGAAGTGTAGACACCAAACTTTTTGGTACCATTTCCATCATTTTTGGTGTCTGGAAAGCGTAGCGCACGCGCCATCTGAAGAGCAGTAATATTGGAGTATGATCCCCCAGGAAACGTTAATCCCCCACATTTCTCGTTTTCACTACCAAAAAACATGCGTGCATATTTATTACCAATAAAGTTTTCCAAAACCGCTAATACTGGCAGCACTGTATACACATGTGAATTTGTATTGAGTACCAGGAGAATGATGTCTGCTATCACACCGATCGGGTTGTTGGAGGCATATAACTTATCCATGAAACCTGGGTTCCATGTATTGACAGAGTATTTCAAGACACGATTGATTATTTCCATTAGTTCCCCGACTGATGCTATTGGCTCAATCATCGACTCGCTAACTTTGTTAGGATCATAGAACTCACGCTTCAAAAATGAAGGTTCATGGTATTTCCCAAGAGAATCTGGTTGGTACAGCTGTGATTTCGGATCTGCCAGAGCTATGTATTCCAAAATTTTTGGCTTGATGATTTCTAGAAGCTCATCAAGTTCTTCAATCCGATTAGACTCAAGGTCAGATCTAAGCATTGTCATAATATCGTAACCTGTTGAAGGAAAAGTATAACTAGGCAAACAATTTTATCATCATTATACGTCATCTGGTCGGCCGAAAAGTTTTAATCACGTGTGATATGCTATCGTTTTAGTTACTTTCCACTTGTATTAAAATAGAAGTATACAAAGACTCCATTTTGGTGTAATAAAGAAGTTTGGCCTGTGAGAAAATTGAGTTGCCATGTTTAGAAGGGATGTTACAATTAGCAATAAATTTCCAGTATCAACTCACTCTTTTGAGAAATTTTACAGAATCTTCAAACTACTACATTGACATAAGTTTTGATATATGCAACTACGTATCAATTTATTATCACATGTAATAATACGTCAACTTTTCCTTATCTAAAACAATATATTAATCCAATTTTATCTGTAGTAATTTTACAGTTTCTTCTTATCCTTGTATTATTATAGTCTTATCTACTATTTTCTGTTGAAAGATTAACATCCTAAGATAACGCACCTGGCGTGATTTTTCAAGATAAGAACAAGGAAGTGTAACTTTGCTCTTCAAAGTGATTTTATTATGAAAAGCAGATAAGAGTATCTCAGGTCAGACGCAGTTTCTTGTCTTCTTTCCAAGAATTCTACATGGAAGATTCGGTTTTGTGCGGAAATATAAAATAAAATCAAACATTCTGGAGTGCGCATGAAAAATATAAAGTGGCTGACATTGTAAGTGTTTATAGTGTTTAGTAATACCCGCAGATTATAAGTGCATAAAGAAACATAATTCTTGATAGTTTATATGTTTTGCATGGTCCGAAACAACGTAGAAGCAGTTGTTGTCAATACTGTATATAAAAAAACTATATATTAGAAACAACCTTTATACAAGGTCCAAATGCTGTGTAAGAGGCTATTATCTTCCTCTACCCTAATTTTGCGGGTATATTTTATTTTTAAAATTTCATATTGGATGCATTAATCATAAAAATTTAATTGGGCATGACTACTTATGTACAACTCTAGAAATATTATAATTGTACAAGCATAGAAAATAGTTTTGTAAGCTAGATTTTAAACAGAATTAACTATAATCTTTTACAATAGCTTTTAGTAATTAAATAAACTCTTTTTTTATTGTATTATTTGATATATTTTCATTTCTATTTCTTAATTAATGTTGTGTTTTGTTGTGTATGACTGTTTTGGGACAACTTATTAATATCGTCAATTTGAAACATTAGTGTTTACACAGAATATCCATAAGAATATGGTAATTGGTCCCTTTTCAGCATAAATATACATATACACCATCGAATATGAACCTATTCACAAAGCTTTGTTTGTACTATATACATCTTTTTTTGAAACTATATATATCAATTATTTGTATTTCCTGCGAGCCTTGCGCGTTCCTGCTCCTGTTGTAATAACCGCTGTCTAGACAAGTTACGGTTCAATACTTCCAACTTTTTCATTTCTTCGTGAGCATCAAAATTACCGCTAGACAAATTATCGTAGGTATCGTCATATTTTCCCGTAGATATAGGCGCGTTACCCTTCATACGTTTTCTCATATCAAACATACCATTTTTACAGTCCATGAATGCTTTCAAGTTGGCGAGACACAACTCAGGCAAGTCCCGCTTCAACTCCGGGTTGGTCAAACATTCCTTAGGTGTATTGCGCTCGATCAACACGCAAGGTGACCGTTGCAAACAAATGGCAAGCGCCTTTTTTTGATCTTTACAACTATAGTTCTGTTAGACGATATTGGTTTATTTATTAAGTATTGTTTATAACATACCTTGCTCCCATACTATATAAGTTTGAGCTCTTTGACTGAAGCTATTCTGTCAGATTCCATCTCGTTACGTTTCTCACACCACTTGTTATATGCAGTATATGGCTGGACTAGTAATTCAAGGCTTAAGAGCTTACCTTCAGCAAACCCAACGGCATTATTGGCAAGCAGCGCTCGATGACGGTTACTCTTGTACCGGGGGAGGTGAATAAAGGTCAGTATTCTTTACTGCAAGGTAACTGGAAAAAACACCATATCGTAGTGTATGGATCTGGAAACAACCTTATAATTACTAGTACAAGCCCCGCGCCTTTTAATGGAGACCCTAAAACGTCATATCGCAACCTCCAGACTATTCAACTACAATCTGACCCTTATGCAATCTCTTTCAATGAAACCAATGGGTTTATTGCCGTTTCTATTGATTCAAAAATCAGTATTTACCGGCCACTACACGAATTTATGACAATTCCGCATTGGAAAGAAACAGTTGAGATACAACTCAATACTATTGTGAGATGCATAGAATGGGCAACACAGGAGAATGAATTGTTGGTGGGAGGAAATTCATCTTTGTCATTATATCATATATATGATGAATTTGGGTCAACACAATATATTCGTCGCTGGTACTCTAATGAGCCTGCACCAGTTACAAACATATATATCACTCCTGAAGCTAATAGGATGATTTCTTTTAGTGGAAATTACAACAATTTAGCGAAAGTATGGTCTAGAATGAATTATGGGGATGAGTCGACCCTCTTTGAATTGGTATATTTACGTCACCCTCATGGCAACTATTTAAAGCATATCAGTATACGTACAAAAAATCGTGACTCTAAGCTGAAATTTTTAACTGATAGTTCAATGGCTAATATCAAAAATATTCGTGGCTTTGTTGATGCTAGCAATCTTGATTACAATAATGATGTGATCTATACAATCACCAACGATCAAGTTGTTAGAGTTTGGGCATCCTATGATTTCAATGGCCATTCACATATCAAGGAATGGGCTTCAATAAGTCTAAAAAATAGTTTTATTGAGCACAACGAGTCGGTAGCAACAATAATTGTGGTTGATAATTATTATTTGCAAAGATCAATGCACAAATTGGAAAATATGGAACCATTTAAAGAATCAAAAGACGCAGATGCTTTAGTCGTTATTTCAACCTCTGGAAGAGTTCTTCTATATGCTGTTACGCATGTATCGCTAAGTCCTCCAAACACGATCGCTTTTGTACCTATTAGGAAAAATGAATTGCTCAGACTTCCTCTGAACTCATTTCCTCTGCTGGTATTTCAGAGGCTAAGAGATCCCTCCACGTACAGAACATTGTCTGCTGATCTTATTGAAAGTGATGAGTTCATTACAAATACACAATCACCTGTTAATAGTCCTGGCATTTCCTACTTTTCTGATGACATAAACGACCCAATGCTCTCTTTTTTATTTCATGACAGAATAAAAAACACGGTTCGGGTTGATTTAGTAGATTTGACCAGTTTGGGTGATGTAAATGAGGCTTTAAATATATTCCTCGAAAATAAATTCCAAGGGCACACCAAGCCAATACGCAAGTTAGTCAAATCCCATTCACATTCTCCCAAAGATGATGTGCTCTTGTCACTTCTGAATTTCGCCGAACACAACTATATTTGGGAGCCGCTAATGCTCAACAAAGAAGTAATGACAATATCCAAAAGATTCTGTATTGATATTTCTGTTCAAAGTAACTATAACAAAAAAGATCATTATATATTGGATTCATTGATATTAAATGATATTCAGAAACAAAAAACTACTGAAAGGCGCCATTTAGTAATTACTTATGAGAGCAATGGCTGCATCAGTTTATGGGACTGTAACACAGCCACTGGGGATGACAAACCTGCCCTTTTGCTTGAAAGGATGGAAGTTGCAGATGAGTGTGGAACACCAATCGTTTCTGCTCCCCGGGCTTTTTTTTATATACCAGAACTGAGTGAAAGCTCCAACAAGTGGAACAACTACTATGTGATATCTATATTTGAGGACAACTTAGTCAGGGCCTGGAAAATTGCTATCAACGAGAAACCAGACTTGATTAAAATGCATGATATAAATGTTCCATCGTTACCCCATGATGAAAAAATTCACCAAATTGTAAATATAGAATCACTTGTTCAATACAGCACCAATGTGGTTTCAGTTATTAATATACTGGGTCACTTAAGAACATTCTCCATAGAGCAAAATTCCAATGGCACATTTGAATGGTTCCAAAAACATGATTTTCACACAAATATTGAAAGATCGGGCAAGATTAATGGTGCTTCAGTAATTAACAAGTTTGCAATAGTTGATGAATGTTTAACAACTTTGTCAATCTGGGATACTAAATCTGGAGTCTTAGAGTATGAAGAAAAATTCCCTCCAGAATACGGCCCTGTTAGGGATATAGATTGGGCTTATGTTGACTTTTCAAATACAAAACTGACATCTAGTGCAATTTTGTCCGTGGGGTTTGGCAACTTTGTCCTATTATATACACAATTGCGGTACGATTATACCAATAATGTGCCAACCTTTGCTGTGCTCAAAAAAATTGATATTGCATCATACACTACCCACACTATTGGGGACCTGATCTGGCTTAATGGTGGATACTTAGTCATTGGCTGTGGAAACCAATTTTTTATTGATGATAAATGGGTCAAATTGGGATCCAAAGATAATATTCTTATTGATTCTACTATAAGGCAACTTATAGTAGGGTATATACCCCAATCTGAAAATGTTAGCACCAAGGGTATTGATGATTTGAGTTATGATATATCTCATTTAACAAGAATTTTAAACGGCCCACTTCCTGTATACCACCCCCAATTTCTTATTCAGGGCTTGTTTATGAATCAAATTAACCTCGTGAAAGATATTCTAGTCAAATTGTTTCAATGTCTTACCCGTGGAGGAAGTGTTACTTGGGACTTAGGTCTTGATCTCAGTCAAAAGATTATTACTTCTGATGTTAAAAGTTTACGATCGGCTAACTCTGATACCTCAAGCAGAGGTTTACTACACGATTCTATAGGAGTTAGATCAAATACTATTGAGGTATTTAGTAAATTTAGCCCTGAGCTTTCGCGGTTGCTCATAGATAGGCTAACAAAGCTGCCATTGCCATTGTTAACTAGACACCAACAAATTACTCTTATTTGTATTGTGTCAATAGTGAACGAACTTGAGGAATACCTTTTATCTCTTGACGAAAATGGTATTCGATTTTTAATAGGATTCAAATTATACCAAAGATCTTCAAAGACTTCGAATTTGACAATGAGAGATATTAATTGGGCACTACATAGTGATAATAAAGAAATGCTTCTAACAACTGTTGAGAGCTTCTTTAAAAATCGATTGAAATGGAAAGAAATCAGGCAGTTGGGCTTAGTTTACTGGGTCAAAACTCAAAGGTTGGTGCAAATTATTGAAAGTGCTGCAAGAAATGAGTTTAGTGATTCCAGAGATCCATCAGGTTTAATTTCTTTGTTTTACTTAGCTTTAAAGAAAAAGCAAGTTTTAATAGGTCTATGGAAAACCGCTACACACCCAGAGCAGCAAAAAATGTTGAAGTTTTTAAGTAATGATTTTAGTGAGAAAAGATGGAAAACTGCTGCGTTGAAAAATGCCTTTGTACTTTTGGGAAAGCATCGGTACTTGGATGCTTCATATTTCTTTTTGTTGGGAGGTTCAGCAAAGGACTGTTGTACAACATTAGCCAGAAAGGTTGGTGATGTTGCCCTTGCTCTTGCAATATCCAAAGTATATTCCAATCACAGCACATCTGATAAGAGCAAAGTTGATGATAGTTTATGGGCCGTTGTTGAGGGATTTGTGCTTCCAAAAGCAGTTGAAAATGGGGATAGATGGACGACCAGCTGGGTGCTTTGGCAGCTAAATATGAAAGAATTGTCTATTGAAGCTTTAATTAAAACACCTTTAAATATGGTTCATCGTTACCTGGACCTATTTAGTGATCAAAGACTTGTTAAAATTGTACCAACTTCATCAGGCCAAAACTTTTTACAAGACGATCCTGTCCTCATTTTATTGTTTAATGATTTGAGACAAAAAAAATTGAACTATTTGAGAGGGTCATTATTAATTACTTCATTAGAGGAACACCAATTCTTGATGAAAGTATGTATGATTTACACAAGAATGGGTTGTGATTATCTAGCTGTGATTTTGCTTAGAAACTGGAAGTTCAACCTGCAAACATCAGTGAAAGACAGTAAACAGCATAGTTCAAAATTCTGGAATGGATCGTCATTGACTGAGTCTAGCGAACTCAATGAAACAACCAAAGCACTTAACACACAGCCGCCACCGCCAACTGTTTTTGAAGAACCCGACATGAGTGCATTTAACTTTGGATTTTAAACATGCTCTGTACTTAGACTCTAAAATACATTTAGAGTGCATTTGTATAGCTTCTCAATCAATTGAGCAAGGTAACCCCAGGACTTTATAATAGTTACTTTGAACCTAATAAACAAAAACGACCCTATATGCGAGAATAAAATAATTTGAAGAGAATGAAAGATCAATGAGTTAATAATTCCCAATCCCACTTCTAGGGACTCGTTCCATATCAACCAAAACTCTTTATTGCTCATTTGATTGAATCGATTGAATAAGAATGAATGAATAAATTCAATTAAATGATGAGGGGTTATTAGTTTGAGCACTTTTAGTATAAAGGCTTCATACATTTCAACACTAGAATGTCGAATATAAAATAGCTCGTAATTTTGAAATATCTTTATTTTCAAATGGGACAGGTTAGTAGAAGCTGCATCCAAAATCTTAGAGCACTCCCAAGGCTTTGTCTGGCAAAATGGTTTAAAAAGCATAATAACAACCAAATTATTCTCAAAACCATGGAAAGTATGGGGGTTAATGAAGTAAGACACAATTAGTATGGTGGCAAGCACGGATACTAAGGCAAAAGTGAAATACTTCATGTTGGCCAATAATTTATAGGGTGTTGACTTCATTTGTGTCTTGCTTGGGGCAACATTATGTTCAATGTTTGAACTCATATCCAGATACACTTCAAACAAATACTGTAGAATAATCTATCAAATATATTCTACTTCCTAAAGCATGTATTTGAGAATTCATAATGATATTTACCGATAAACGGAAATCAAAAAAAGAAAACCCTACCCGGGACTCGAACCCGGAGTCTTCCACTTAGGAGGCGGATGCCTTAACCGTTTGGCCAGCAGGGCTTAATACGTAAATGAGTTATAAACTACTTGATACTATTGAGAATGAAAGAATATTTACATATTCTCTTATAATATCATATTCCTAAAATATACACTTGCTCCGCACATTAGTTTGGTGCATAGAGCTTTTCTATGTGTTCAATTAGAAAAGTTTAAATTATTAATGACAAGAAATTGGGTGAAGTAAAACAACAAGTGCGAAAGTTTTGAAAAATATTTACCTTGCAAATTCAGCAACCATTATTGGAAGAATATTCTAATGGTTGCTATTACAAATTGATATAATCAATGTATTTTAATCCATTATTTTTAGCTTTCTTTCAAAATTACTTAATTTTTTCTGAAGAGCCTGAAAATAGAAAATGTTTTAAATTTCAGCCATTTGGTTATTATACACCTATCTGAAATTACCAAACCTTTGCATTTTGTGAAGCCATCATACCAGTATTTAGTATGGCTATCAAAACTAGTTCAATAAGACTGGAAAGCTATAAATTATGATCGTTTTCTGTTTTAAGCTGATCAGCTCATCCAGTAATGAGCTTTTGTATTGACGTACCAAAGCTTCTTTGGAGGTTTTCAATCACGTAATCTATAATGTTTAAATCAAAACAATTCTTTTTAGTTAAACAGAGTTTTAAGGACAGTAAAACTAGTTATTATCTCTTATTTCAGAGGTTCAATTTTGATAGAACAACCTTGAACTTTGATGTGTTCCCAGAGCTAATAATTTCTTTAAAAGACCTGACTGTAAATTCAGTGTCATATAAGGGTATAACGAGCTCCTTACCGTATCTTTCTTTAAGTTACACAGTCTTCAAAAAGAGCATTAAATAAAAAATGACTTTAGCGTACACTTTATTGTTTAAAAATATTTATATTCCCACACTTGAGCTCATTTTTTAATATATATCTAAATGAGTACAAATAGTATTTTTTGGAATCCGGAAGTCTGTAAAAAAACACATACTTCTTTGGTTATACAGAAGCTTTGTGGGTAGTTCTTTTAATGAGACTTTATAATACTCGTATTAATAGATAATTTATTATGAAAAAAATATGCACAGCTTCACTCTAGCTTCATTTAAACATAGCTCAAATTTAAAAGAAACAGTAAGGATATACACTAATTTTTACTTTGAGAAATTATTTGCAGTAAAACAATTTTTTTTAAGTGCAATAAGTCTACCTTCTAAGAAACCAGTAGATTTGAAATTTTAATAAAGTAAGCCATATATACGATAAATACTCGTATGTAGTTGGAAATAGAAACAAAGTGATTCATAAAAGACTTATTTATTAACATGCAAATTATTACAAAGAATAGCCCATGAAAAGATATGAAAGGTAACAAGTCAACAACAACATCATTAAAAGTTTTGGCTTTTAGTAGTAAAAAGGACCAATGATGATATATGAGTTTTAAAAGGTATTTTCTCTTTATGGGACCAAAAGTCTATTGGGCTGTATTTATATATAAGCAAACTTACACAGCCTCATGTAAGCACGAATAAAAAAATGCCCAACCATGACTGTTTAAATATAAATATGTATTTCCATTTCTTATGAAGCTTAGTTTTCTTTAATGTGACCAAATGTTTACTCTATCAAGTAATTTTATATACAAAATCCAGATTCATCTAGCAAATTGTCGTTTGTTAAGGATCAAAAGTGTTTTTGCGGTATGTTTCAAGTCTATCTACACTTTAAATGCTGATCTAAAATGATTACAGGTTTTGGGGGTACTTTTTCATATTATCCATCGTATATAAATGTATTGAATCGTGTTTTTCTTATTGATTTTTTTAAAAATAATTTACAATCCCTTAGAAGGTAATTTTGAATAAAAAAAGCAAATCACCAAAAGAAAAATATAGTTGTATTCAATTGCACAACCAATTGTTAATATAGATTGTTCTTACCAATAAAACAGTAAAGACCAATTAAAATTTTGCCTATTTGACTCTAATTGCGCCAACATTTTTAGAATCAACTAGCAAAATTTTCTCATTAGTGTTGCAATTTTAGTCACGTGCTGGACACTGGTCTGAAGCGGCCAATAAATGAAATATAAGTTACATGTAAAAAAAAATTCAAATGAACGCATTGTGGCGATAATTTAATTGCTTTTGCACACAGCTTCAATATGCTTAATAGACACTAACTAGGTATTCAAAAGTAACAGTACCAAACTAAACACATATACCAAATTACTCTTATCATTCTCAATTCACATCTCATAATCAGCAAGCTGTGCAAGGTATTTATTTTATACACTATAGCATGCAGTGATTTTAAAATGCAGGTATATTTCGATTACGTGATTGGGTTTTCATTTTTTCACCAATGATCCTTGTTATAATGTATCAAAGACAACTATGTATAAAGATGATATCTCTTTAGCTAAAAACTATGATTTTTATTAGTATATGATTTTCTTTTGTTGTCTGAAATAATATTTCGTATATAATAACGATCACTAAAATAAATAGACTCTTGAAAAATTCGATTGGTAACAACCTGAACATACACATGATGAGTTTTGTTCAGTTTTTTTTCATAATAACATATAGCGTCCAACTGCGTGTGACGTTATAAATTCATAGATTTACCATTAATTCATCACATCTTTCTATGAAATTATTTAGCCTCTGAATAAATTTAAGTAGTTTGAGAGAAGGTAAAAAATGTTTGGTGCCAATATCAACAAAGCATACATTTGTCATATTGGAACTGACAATCAAAGACTAAAAGTTGATTCTCTACTGATTTTTACATAGAGAAGAAACGTTTACTCTGTTGTTATTCACAATAATTATGGGGGGGTTTATATTTTAAACTCAAACATGCCATATTATATGTTTGTATTTGTTGAATATTCTATGTATTTTTCACCAATTATAAACACTTTAATTCTTTGTTGCATCAACTTTTAATAACTGGATTCCAAAAGTTTACTAAGCAATATTCATCATGATAGCACATATAGAGGAGCCTCATAAGACTACTATTGAAGTTTCAAGCTATCTGAACCCAAAAATTGGTATTTAGCGAATGTCCTTTAAACATTATAGGCAGTGTTTTTTATAGTTGCGGTATGGATATTTTAAGCTTATCGATTAATTTGAATAGTTGGAACATGTGAAATATGCATGTTTACAAGAAAATTGATCTGAAATACATCTATATAATAGCGACCATGCTGGAATTTCAAATGGCCATTCAATATCCAGAGTAAAAATTTAAAACAAGTTGGCTTCCCAAAAAAGGGTGCTCAAGCGACTTTTTTGTTTTTAGTTGTGTTTAAGTCATACTGGGTTATTAAAATGTTAACCAATTACAAACGAAACAATCGCTTAGATGTTGTAGCTGATTATCAGACAAAATATACTTATGATCTCTTAGTACTAATAAGAAGCCATTGCTACGGTCATAGCACTGCCCGATTGTGCCAAGAATTGTAAGCTCTTGCAAGCCAGGGTAAAGAGGCTTTCATTGCACGTTTGGCTTCTTTTTCCCGCAAAATAAGGAAGCAAAAAGGTTAATCTAACACAATTTTGCCAATAAGGCAGAAGGAATTTAAATTCTACTATCACTAGCCTTCTTTTCCTGCTGTGGCAGATAAGTAAGAATCCAAGAACAGACTAAAAACAAACTTTTTTACTAGAGCCGTATGCTGTGCTTAAAAAAGTTAAGATGAAAATAATCTCGTTCAAGTGGCTCAAGAGGTTTATCTATTGCATATTCCATCAACCATAAGTACAAATATTATACATATGTTCTAGAAACACGTGATTACATTCCGGAATGCAGTTGCAAGCCATCAGTTCTTTTCGGATAGTGGCGAAGATGGTTTCCGGATCGATGACATTTACAACACACCATGTGTGACCAACTGAATACAACGCTTAACATTCATTGTGACAGCGGGCAAGTAAACACATACACTTTAAATCTTGCGTTGTGACTTTTATCGATACGTTCGTTTTGCAGCCTAAAAGGCACAGCTTTCGTATTGTCAAGAAAAAACTTTAAGTTTTGACTAAGGAGGCTGTGCTAGTTTTCTGCGCCGTAGTGCCGCTTACTCCAGCGACACTAAGACCCTCCAATAAAGGCGTAGGAGACTTACAATAACAGTTTACAACTACCAGAAAGTGCAAGGATATACAGATCTATTGGCGCATGTATTGATAAGCCCATCAAAATATTATGTTTAGTTTTATTAACAGAAAGCCATGATTGGAGAAAGAGTAGTGATCCATTTAGAGGTAGTGCCGTGCCTTAGTTACCAGCGGCATACACCGCCTCTAGTAGCGCTAAGTTTCACTCAACTTTCAGGTCGTGAGAAAAAAAAGAAGTGGGCACAGTATCTTCGGTTATCAGCGTCAGCTTGCCGCATTTGCTGTGATAGAATGCATTTTCACTTTTTCTGAAAAGAGATATTTCATTATAAATATATAAATGACCTATTTCCATTCTATTCAGGTCTAATTCGTGCTGATAGATAGTTTCGACATATTATTGAATTAAAAGGACAAACCAAACATTTGCTAATGGCACAGTTGAACACACGATTCACATACTGATTTTTAAAACAAAAACAACAATGTCATCTGACCCTAAAGAAGATACTCTTGCGGTCAACCGTGATGAGGGTGACTCCCATAGTGTAAACTCTGCGACTCCATTAACGGAGATCGAGCGACAAATTTCGTGCTCTCTGGTGGTAGAGGAAAAGAACAAGCCACAACAGTTTGGCAGTGTGCCAAAGAAGCAACTTACCCATGCTCAGAGAACAATGTCCCGAATGGGGACTATGATGGGAATAATTCCACAGCAGTTATCCCCATTACATGATCCCAAGCTGCTCAAAGCTTTGTATGACCTAGGGGGCTTCGATCGCTTGTGCTCGTTATTGCAAGTGCAGCCTGAAGTAGGATTGGATAGCAATGACGAGTCCGACTTGAAAAGACGTGGTAAATGGTTTGGCAAAAATATGTTACCTAGCAAAGTTCAAAAGACCTTCTTACGTTTGTGTTGGGAAGCTATACAAGACAAAGTTTTAATAATGTTATCTGTGGCTGCAGTTATTTCTTTGGCACTTGGCCTTTATGAAACTTTTGGAGAGGGAATAATGTATGATGACGAGGGAATGGCGCTACCAAAACTTGACTGGGTTGAGGGTGTTGCCATATTGGTGGCCGTGTTTATTGTAGTGATTGTGGGTGCTGCTAATGACTACCAAAAAGAGCGCCAATTTGCCCGCTTAAATGCGAAAAAAGAGGATCGTGATTTGGTGGTTACTCGCAATGGAATACACAAGCTCGTGTCAATTTACGATTTATTAGTTGGAGACGTGGTGAATTTGCAAACGGGAGATGTTGTTCCAGCTGACGCCATTTTGGTGCTGGGCGAAGTTGAATGCGATGAACTGGCGCTCTCGGGCGAGTCTGAATCAGTTTTCAAGACACCTGTAATCCAGGCAATGGAGTTATATGAGCTGAATTTGCCGACCGAAGAGGATTTGGGGTCAACCACTGTGAAATTTCAGGACCCCTACGTTATTTCCGGCGCCAAGGTACTTTCAGGGCTTGGTAATGCTTTAGTAACTGCTGTAGGTGAAAATTCGGTACATGGCAGAATAATGATGAGCTTGAATACTGAAGCCGAAGTGACACCTTTGCAAGAACGCTTGGATAATCTTGCCAAGGGAATTTCAAAGTACGGATTTTTGGCTGCATTACTTTTGTTTATTATCTTGCTTATTCGTTTTGGTGTTAATATTGCGCCAGGCGGCATCTTTCATGAGCAATCTTCAGCAGAGAAGGGTAAGAAATTTTTGGATATTTTGATTACTGCAATTACTATTATTGTGGTGGCAGTACCAGAAGGATTGCCTTTAGCAGTCACACTAGCTTTGGCGTTTGCCACCACTCGTATGGCTCAACATGGTAATTTGGTTCGTGTGTTGAGATCATGCGAAACTATGGGTGGTGCTACTGCAGTGTGCTCAGATAAAACAGGTACTTTAACAGAAAACAAAATGCGCGTAGTACGTGGTTTTTTTGGATTAGATGCAGAATCCAGCGCTCCATTGGCATTCGATGATACTGTAACTATCTCTGTCACTGCACCTGTGCCTCTGTCTACTGAAGTTGTCGAAAAAATTAGTCCAGAATTGCGCACAGCTATATGTGAAAATATTTGTTTGAACTCTACTGCATTTGAGAATGCCGAATACGATGAAACCAAATCTAATAACTTGAAGCAAAGGCCTAAAAAGAAATCATTTTTCAAGCAATTATTAACTTCAAGCTCGGTAAATGACCAATTACAACAACTCGCGGCTATGACAGTAATGGAGCCATATTTGGGCAACAAAACAGAGTCTGCATTACTCATATTGGCAAAAGAAAAATTTAATTTGTTTGATCACAAAGGATTAGAAGTTTATCGGCAAGAAAAGCAGGATAAAGTTGTGCAAGTTATTCCGTTTGAAAGCTCAAGAAAATGGGCAGGTATTGTTGTAAAGACAAATACTGGTTTTAGAATGTATGTTAAAGGTGCTGCAGAAATTGTATTTAAGAATTGTGGCTACCAGTTGGATTCTCAAGGAAAGTTAATACCTTTGGATAGAATTTTGCGTGATCTGTGCTTGAATAAAATTGATGAATATGCCATGGATGCCTTAAGAGCTATTGCATTGGCACATTGCGAGTTCAATGATATTTCTTCTTGGCCTCCGCCTGATTTAGCATTATCTGGTCGTGAATTTGAGGCTGATCCTAACTTATTACTCAATGTGTCCGCGACGGGAGCTGGGTCGAAAAAGCCTATTGTGATTGATTCAATTGTGGGCATCCAGGATCCTATCAAACAAGGAGTTCCCGAGGCAGTTTTACAATGTAAAGAAGCTGGTGTTTCAGTGAGAATGCTTACTGGTGACAATTTAATCACCGCGAAGGCAATCTCGAGAAGTTGCCACATATTGACACCGGAGGATTCATCTAATGAGTATGCGTTTATGGAAGGACCTGATTTCAGAAAATTATCTGAAAGTGAACGTGCCAGAATTGTGCCACAATTAAGGGTTTTGGCAAGATCATCTCCGGAAGATAAGCGTGTATTAGTTGAGACTCTCCGTAAAGCCGGGGAAGTTGTTGCTGTCACTGGTGATGGAACAAATGATGCACCTGCATTAAAGTTGGCAGATGTTGGTTTTTCTATGGGTATCTGTGGTACAGAAGTTGCAAGAGAAGCATCTGACATTATATTGATGACTGACGATTTCACTGATATCGTTCAGGCCATAAAATGGGGTAGAACTGTTGCCACTTCAATCAAAAAGTTTATTCAATTTCAGTTAACAGTGAATATTACTGCCTGTGTTTTGACGTTTGTCTCAGCAGTAGCGTCGTCACAAAACAGTTCAGTATTGACTGCTGTGCAATTATTGTGGGTCAATCTTATTATGGACAGTTTAGCAGCCTTGGCCTTGGCCACGGATAAGCCAGATGACTCATTGCTCAAGCGGAAACCATTGGGGAGAAATTCACCTTTGATTTCTGTCTCTATGTGGAAGATGATTTTGGGTCAGTCCTTTATGCAGTTAATTGTTACATTCATAATTCATTTTGTGGGACCCTCTTTATTTTACGGCCCGGGCCCCCACAACAACCATCAAGATAAGCAAATGGATGCATTGACTTTTAACACTTTTGTTTGGCTTCAATTCTGGAAATTAGTTGTCACTAGAAAGTTAGATGAAGCCGATAATATCTCCAATATTCGGGATAGAATTACCCGGGATAACTTGGATTTTTTCCAAAACTTGTTCAGAAATTGGTACTTTATAACCATTGCAGTTATTATTGGTGGTTGCCAAATTCTAATCATGTTTGTTGGTGGTGCTGCCTTTAGTATTGCCCGCCAAACTCCCGGTCAATGGGCTACTGCAATACTTTGCGGGTTTTTGAGTATTCCTGTTGGAATTATTATAAGAATCATCCCCAATGAGTGGGTGGTTGCGATATTTCCCACTAAGGCCTTCAACTGGTTTTTATACTATGCTGGTTTTAAATTTTTGAATGCCAAAAATAGACAAGAACGTAGAGACTTGGAGAAGGTTGGGGAAAATGAAGAGGAGAACAAAGAAACTTAATTGATAGAAGGCACAGTACTTATATACTTCGAAATGTTTTTGCAGTTTACGTTTGTATTCAGTTTCAATGTATATTTGCTATTTTTAGACTTGGCTTAGTGCGACATTTTTGTATATTTGCGATAAGAGGATGAGACAGATGTTGTTCTCAGCAGTGATTGGAAGAAAGAACGTCATAAAGATTATTATTTATTGGTTTATTAGCTTGGTCATACAAGGTATTCTAGCGCTTACTCTTTGATCCCTGTATATCAGCCAATATTTTAGTAGCAAAGTTATTGTAGATTGGACTAAATTTGGTAAAACCATTGAATAATGGACTTAGCTCCAGGAGCAGCTTAGCACGGTCTATTACTACTTGATCCTCAGGGGAAGCCTTTAATTGTGACCTGAGTGCCGAGTATGTCTCATCAAGGAGCGATCGGAACAGTTCTGGAGTGTACAGATCTGCAGTCTGGCTGGTGCCATCTAAATTATGAAGAAGAGAAAATGTCTCCAATACTTTGTTCAAATTTTTGCGAGCAAGTCTTAACTGTACTAGCGTGTTTAACGTGTCATTATGCAGCAGCAGCTCGTTAGTCAATTCTTCGATTTTTTGATTAATAGTATCCAAATCAGCCTTTAGCGATATTATTGAGTTATGCATGATGTTTACATAGTATTGTAGTCTGGTAGATGCACTTGAAGTCTCAGAACCAAGTGTCGAAGGTGGAGAACGGCCTACCAGGAGTTCAACCGAATTTTTATTAAGTCGATCAATGTGCTCAGATAGTTTCGACGAAAGTTCATTTGTGCAATAGTCTAGATGGGCTATAAGCGACATGATGTTGTTATTAAGCTTTGTAAGGGACTGTTGCGAGTATGTAGATAAAGCTGTTCCAGACGGCATGTTTTTGAGTTCTGATCCGCGAGAATTACCACCTCCTATCACCGACAGAAACACGGTGTTTACATAAAGACTTGGCACGAAGTCTTTTTCGAAGAACATAGAGCCTGACTCATCGGGAGTCTCCAGTACTGACATGGTCGATGTTTCTTAGGTTAAGTATCGACAGGAAAAAAATTACTGATAAATTTAGTACAAATGTAGTGATATCTGAAAAGCACATGAACCCAATGGACCAACAGGTGATTTAATTAACGGATAATTGAACTTGCAGGTAAAGAAACTTAAAGGTAGTTACCTGTTAACCGGCAATTGGATTAACAGATAATTAGACTAAATGAAATGTGTTAAACGAAGTAAAAGATAATAATTTTCATCATAATCAAATTCAGCAAATTCCTTATTCAAACAAAAAGCTTAAATATAGAGGCCGCATTTGCATTAATAGGCTGTCATAAAAGATTGAGGTTCTTATCTTAGATTTGATAATTCACAATTTGAGTTTGATCTTTTAAAAATTGATCTTCACCGCTTATTCTACACATTTTTTGCATATTCAGTAAATCTTGGAGCAGTCAAATCTATTGGTACTATAAAAACTTACAACTTTGGCTTAACACCAATTGACTTGAAAACAGACTCAATAGCTGTAGCCTTCATCATGTTACCCTTAACCTTCAACTTACCATTCATAAACAATTTTTGGCCATTTGCCTTTCCGGAAGCCAACTTCACAAAATCAGCATCTTTCAAAATCAACTGAACGTCGCTCTTGGGAAGAGCACCATCAACCTTGGTGACAGTACCATTATTCTTAAAGTCCATAATCCATGATTGCTCTTTGCCTTCTTTGTTCTTCAACGTCAAAATAAGAACAGCCTTGACACCTGAAATGGCCTTTTCCCTGATTTTGTTGTCCTTCATTGCCTCTTGCACCTGGGTGAAGAGAGAGGAGGCATTGAATCCATCAGCAGTAACGTCAGACATAATGATAGAGTATAGAGTTATAAATTATTTATATCTGTAAAAGATAATAATGTCAGGTATGTCTTTAGTGGGTGCAGAAATAGCAATATATATACACACTTGGTAAATACTGGGTTACGCTACTACAGTTATTAATTGCCATGTGACTGTCGCTTATTCAAGAGAGTAGCCGACTGTTTTTGGTGGAAAAGGGAAATTTCCCTCTTGGGGCATTGCACTACCTCGGTTCATTAATAAGGGTTGAGTAGTGTATATGGATTAAAGAGTGGGGGCCGTCATATATTGTAGCAAAGACCATAAACACAAGCAAAAAATGCATAGACATGTGAAGGATAAGGGAATATGAAGGTTGGTTGTGATAGTGATCTGGATTGCAATTTTGGGTTAATTAGATGAAATTGTTGGTATCAATATAGATGCCTCGTCACATGGGAGAGGGCAAAATGAGGGAGTGATGGAAGTGATGTAGAAAATTGGAGTACTTTTTGACTAATTTAATGCTTATTAAAGTTAGGGGAAGTTGTGATATAGGGGAAATAAAATACTATATACAGATCGAAGCTGAGTTGGTACGTATTGAAGTTGAGTTGATACCAATTATTTATGTGTTTTAGTTTTGATCCAATACTAATTGTTTTAAGGTGTATTTCTGTCTTGCCTTTTATATTACTATTTTACTACTGTCTTCTAACTTTAATATTATTCTTTTGTTTCCATGCTTGTTGTACTATCCTTAGCATTATATTAATAACAATGAGCGTTATCGAACTAGCTTCAGATTATTGCTAACGTACTGTCTCAGTCAAATATTCATAATTATCTTTCATCCACTAATTATATATAAATTGTTGTATTTTACCTCTCTAGAAGAGACCGATCTCAATCTATAAATTATCATATAATCTCCTCCATCCTTTTTATCTTTAACTATTATAATATTAGCTTGTTCTATGCATCAATTGATAGAGAGTGCAGCTTTCTTTCCCTGGATACAGTCGTTTGGTAAGATGGTAAAAAAAGATTACATAATCAAACGTATTTCCCTCTATATTTTATTTTAAGCGATGGGATGAAGGGTTGATAACCATACATGTCATTTTCATCAAATTCTTCGAAGCAACAAGCACAGACCACGGTTCTGAAGCTATTTTCTAGTATAGTATCGCATTCCGCTATACCTGGTGAATCTGCTGAGAAAAAAAAACAATCACTGGCCCAGCTTATTTCCAACAAATATACTCATGATCCTACCAAGAAACGCAGAGATGACAGAATCAAAAAGCTTAATGAGCAAAACAAGCGCTTTCGTAAAATGATAAAATATAACATTATTAAGAACCACGCTGATTCAGGTACAAATACTGTGGAGGAGGCAAAGTACTTGGCTAAGTTGAGACGCAAAAATATTGTGCAAATCAACAATTTGGTTGATGAAGAGTTGGATGAAGTTAAGGCCTCCTTAGCAAAATCAGTAGCGCCTCCAGAAAAGCGCAGACTTCGCAAAAAGCAGTTGCGTACAGCTAAGCATTCTACATTAGATGATTTTAATGCCAAGGTGAAACGTGGATACATATCAATGCCTGGCCTTACACCCGGGTTGGCTCCTGTGGACTACAATGAGTCGGATTCAGACTAAAACTAAAAAAGAAGATGAAGACCAAAAAATATAAAGCCACCTTCAATTGTATAATATTCTATAAATTATCATTTTAATTCGTACAATCTCTGCCTTAAATCGCAGGATAACTTCCGTACGCTCCGCTTTTTATCATCAAGTGCTGGGCGTAATTGCATCAAACAAGATGCTTTGTACCGTTCAACATTTTCACAATGTTCAAATATTGTTTGTAGATTTTGCAATGCCAAAACACGGACAGGCTCCGTACTTGTTGCGCCACTAATTGCTAAATTTATGAGCACAGGTAAAAGCCGGCTCAAATGCGGTTGAATCATACTAGAATTTTCCTCAATAATTACCTTTAGAGTCGAGAGAGACGCCCGAGCAACCGTAGACTTCTGCAGTGGACTAACACCATCCAATACCAAGGGTAGGATTTCGTTTAAATGCGGTACCAATATAGCACGTGTTAAATTCTCCACAACTATGGATAAGGCATTTAAGTAGACCTCAGTGTCTTGAGAAGAAGCATACCCCTCAATAATTTTGGGTAAGACTATTTGGAAAATCTGTTGCTTGTACAACAACTTGACATTCAACAGGATCACTTTGGAGATAAACTTTCTTGTGCCAATTTTGGGCGTCTGATTAGTGAAAACCTTGAGATCCACAAACAATATAGAAAGTGATTGTGAAATCAATTGTTTCATAGCAGTACCTGTAGCAGAGCTAACAAAAGCATCCATTAGCCTGTGTAAAAAGCTGATACCCTCACTGTCCATTCTAAGAACTAATGATTTAAGCAACCAAATATAGATCTCAAACAGTATAATATCATTAGTTGTTACAGTTGCTTCATTGAATTCAGTATCAGACAAAAGCAGGCGTACTGAGCCCTCAACCTTACAAAATTTGTTGCACAAAACAGCAAGAGTTTGTAAGTATTGCACTCTTAAGTATCCATTTTCATGAGGAATTGAGTGAATAACCTTTATCATTTTTTGAATCATATTATCATCTTGGTTAAGTTTGCAATTCTTATCCACATTTGCCAACATTTTGCAAACTAATCCAATTAAAGGGCCTGGTGTTTCGAGCAAATTGCCTTCAAATCGAATGATACTGCCTTTGGATTTACTCATAAATGTCTCAACAAACATATCCAAGACTTCTTGATGCTTAGTCACTTCTATAAATTTGATGACAAGACCTAGTAAATCACTCGTCAGTTCAATTAACAAGTAGTCTTCTTGGTTTTTATCAACAGCAATAACATTTTCTAATATTTTGACCATAAAGGGGTTGAGCCACAGATTCATCAAAAATTGCTGTTTGGATTGGATTTTATTAAGCAGCCTCACAAAAAGATCAACAAAGCCGCGGAATATTTGCAGCTTTTGCTTCAGATCAGAAGAGAGAACCTCACCCATTTTGTTAGAGAGTCTGATAGAGAGAACTTCCAAAAGCTGACGATTCACGCAAATTTCACCCAATAAGTTTAATATTTTGTAAACTTTTTCGATTTCACCATCCATTTTAATAGCCATATCCAAAGTGTTTATTAAATTTGCCATAATTAAATCAATGACAGTCTGCTCATTATTTTTTGTAACACTTGTCAAACCTTTAATTATCTCTTTGATAACAATATTTTCTTCCCAATTGGGGCCCGACTCCATTGTTGAGTTCAAGATATCATTGAAATAGCCAAATACCAACTCAACATTGCTTGAGCTAAGAAAATCAGACAAAGAAACTAAACGAACTAATTGCTGGATTACTTTGCATTTCAAGCTTTTTTCCATGCTTGAAGATGTCATCAAAAGTTGGCCTAACAAAAGCAACAAGTGATCTTTGTATTTTGTCAATTCGTTGATTTTTGAAAAATGCTCTTGATATTGCAAGGTTGTTGAGGCACTTAAGTTGATGAGTAGAATTTGGTAGGCTAGAAAAACAAAACCCAAATTATCAACTAGATCGCGTTGTTTAGATATATTTAAGGCCAAATCATCAGTAATATCACTAGCATCCTCATTATTTTGCTTACTGGAAATTTGCTCTTCTTTTTCAACCCCAATATATTTGCCTAATACGTCATATGAGAATAAAAAGTTAACAATGAAATTGAACGAATCCACAGACTCAGAAAGAAGAACACAGAGAGTCAAGATCGACTGCTTAGACTTGTCTTTACTCAACACCAAATTTTCTTTCAATTCTTCTGTTACAGTTTGCAAGAAGCTGTTGACATGATCATCGCCGAGTTTTTTCATAATTTTTTGCAAGATAGCTAAAGTTAAAACCAATGATTTATTAAAATCATTATCTTCCATCTCGTCCTCATAGTTTTGTGGAATGATTGTGCTTGCTTCGGGCCTAAAGAAACTGAGATCATTATGCAATATTTCAAATTTTAAAGCATTCCAGAGAGTTAGCCAGTATTGTTCGATTGTCTCCAGAGGATACGACTCTATGCATTGCAGCAATGTTTTGAGAACATCATTACGAATCGTTGGATTTGTTGATGTGAGTTTTTCAATTAAACTTGCAAATGAATCTTTAGCAAAAAGTGATTGAGATGCGATTGTTGATCTCAAGCTTTGTTTCAATTCAGAAGCACTAATTTTATAAGGGTCATTCGCAGGTGGAGTAAATGAAATTGGAAAATAGCAAAAGCAAACATCAAAGAGATCATTAACATAAGTTATATGTAAATCACTATTTTCGGAAAATGTAAAGTTTTGGTTGATAAATGTATTCAATCGAAAAGACAATAACAAGTTCCTGGGATCTTTTTCACCAGTAGCAATATGAATAAAGGTTCCAACAAAAAAATCAGCGATTTTCTGGGAATTAAGAATAAACGTTAAATTGGTGGCTGACTGGGTCAAATTGAATAGAATCTGAAAAGCCTCATGCCTTACTTTGGCCAAGTTTTTACGAGGATCGTAATCTTCCCGCATCAGAGACAAAATTTTCTCCGTATTACTGCTAGGGAGAAAATTAGTGAATTGAACTAAACATTTTACTGCCTGCAAAACATAAAGTAAGCACAGTTTATCATCAAGTTTGCCCAATAAA
Organism: Wickerhamia fluorescens; assembly: GCA_001599155.1. NCBI lineage: Eukaryota > Fungi > Ascomycota > Pichiomycetes > Serinales > Debaryomycetaceae > Wickerhamia > Wickerhamia fluorescens. The sequence continues at coordinate 494,855 of BCGE01000001.1, read as the reverse complement.
AAGTCAACAAGGACATTTATATCCTGTTTTGAAAGATTGGGCGACTTATTCAAATGTTCCAACGTAGAACCAAGACATCTAACCGCCTTAGCTCTAATTGCATCGCTATCAGAAGTCAAACTAGGTCCCAAGTACTGCACAAATAGCAACAACGATAATTTGCCACTCACAATAAGTTGTGAAATCGTTTCGGAATATGTTTCAGCCACCAACTCATTTTCTTCTGTGCTAACAGCAGAAATATACTGGTTTATGAGTGTCGGCAAATCATGAATAGAATCTGTCATTGCGGCGACGCAGCGGAATGGTAATGGCGGTATATAATCAACCAGTCTAATCTTATCACAACCCACTCGTAATAAATTTTTCAGTGCCAAATACACAAATCACGTGATTAAGTTGAACTAGATGCTCGAAAATAGATTATCTAATGAGTTAAGTGACTAGCAGAGGAGCAGTTGGTGCAAAAAAAATGTTACCAAGAAAGACTACCAACAGGCCAGATAAGAAATCATACACATAAACAATCAAATGGATAAAGAGCGCACATGATTATGTTTTAACTCTAAAAAATAGTGTAAAATAAACAAATCATAAAAAGAGAATTCAAACGTAGACAGAATAAAACGTAGATGCATTATGTTATTGGATTAGCGTATAAAATAATTTTTGATACAAATCGTAAGTTATTAGACGATCAAATAAGTTACGTTTCGGCAGATCCTGTCTTTTTAATTTACAGAAAAGCGAGGACCGTAGGGAAAGCGCGAATTGTGTAACCATTTATATGTTTTTGATAATAATTGAAGCTGCAATGAAAGAGTAGAAGATGGCAGTTTTCGTTAAAATCAATACCAGTTTACATTAGTATACAAAATGTACTATTCTTATTGCAACAGGACCAGTACATTACAGTGTATTATATAGATCAAGTGCCTTTTAAGTGTTGTTATATTTAGCGACCCTCCTTGCAGGATTTGCTTCAGACAAACAAAATCGGGTTTACTACACGCTTGAGAGAATTAGAAAAAAGTTATGATCGGCCCTTATTTTGTAGTGTTTAGAAGTCCAACATCCACCACTGCCAATAGATAGAAATTGATAGCTCAAGCTGTTTCATAGCATACAATGATTGAGATACCGGATTTGGATGACTTCAGCGCTTACTCACCAGGGCCTGTTGTATTACTACAACAAGAACGCCTCGCACAAGGTACGGTTGATGGCGCGCGACTTGAAGGCGAAAAAGATGAGGGTATGTCGAGAGCAGATAAGGGACAGATGAAAACAGAAGCTAACTCTCTAGAGGATACTGAGATACGAACACCACATTACAATTATGATGGCAGACGTGAATTGGGCCATACCCGAGCACATCAAGATTCACATCATATCGAGGCTCATGAACCAAATATGATCGCCTATAATGGTCTAGAAGACAGTAAGCTTCACTATGGAGACCAATATTCACAAACAGCATCATTAAGTGATTTTTCAGGGCCATCAGCTATGCTGGTTCACGAAGTTGTGAATCCTGTAATGAGTACACTGACAGCGAATGGCATATACCATCCAAGCCTGAATCCTCTTTTTAATAGGCTGAATGGTCACAATACCGTCTTATTATCTTCAGAGAGCTTAGAGGAAATAAAACCACAGTATATCGATTACAAGACGGCAGAAGCCACACCATTACATTCAATTGAGAATAGGGAAATAAAAACGACAATGCCACAAACAGGTGAGTTGATTCTAAAAAAACAAAGAATGAGAAACAAGAAGCCCATCGAAAACAAACAGCATTTGAACAGAGGCCTTGGTATAGTATTACAGAGCGCTCCTGATATAGCTGGTTCTCAAAATGTCAACAATAACACTTTCATTGACGAGAAAGAAGAAGACAATGAAAAAGAAAACCAGAAACAAGAACTTGAATATGAAGAGGAAGATGTGGTGGGCAAGCTTGTACAAATTAAAAACCCCAGTGCTAATAGCCAACATGGCTTTGATACCAATAACAAATTTGATATCTCCAATATTTTGGACCTTTCATCGCCATTGACCTCAAATAATAGTCATTCTCAACCTTTACAGCTGGCACTACTCCCATTATCATCGTCCTCAGTGAAACGTTTGACTTTTTCTAATGGCGAAGAGCTTGGAAATATACGAAGGGACCTAGCGACTGACCTGAAGGCTCCAGCTGAATATACTTTGCATATTATCTTTACTCAGTTTGTTCGCCATGCTGAGAGAAAGTTGAATCTTTTTCTTGGGTACCCATTGAATAAAGAACCACCTATTATTGAAATATTGGCAGAGGGGGTAGATCCTCATTTCGACCAAATAGTTGCTTCATTGGGATATGTGGCTAGGAGAAAACCAAAGCCAGTGATTGATAGTGTAATGTTTTGGCGCAAGTCAAAGAGTGAGGTTTCAAACATCGCCGCAAATGAAGTAGAAAAAATTGTATTTACTGCCAAAACAAATTTGATGAAAATATCTAATGCGCATTCAGGTAATCGCTCAAGTCTCAATTCGAAAACTTCACCATCAGAACCTGGTATAATAAAAAACGGAAATCTGAATGAAAGAGCGAAAAGAAGTTTAAGTTTGACAAGATCAAAAAGCTTTTCCAAAATCACCCATCGCAGAAACCAATCAACATCAGCTGCTTTCTCGAATGTAAATAATGCTTGGAGCCCAAATATTACCCAATCGAAACTGTCTGAAGAAGAATTTCTAAAACAGAAGAGCTTTTATGACGAGCAAATCGCAAAAGCTAGAGAAAAAGCCATACAAGCAGATAGAAAATCATTAGCATCCATTTATATACTATGTCGGGTTTTGATAGAGGTTGTCAAGCAGACTTCTTATGACGTTATGGGTGCTGATCTAGAAGAAAAACTAGAGGAAATTGTGTATACACAGCTAAAGACCACAGACCCAATTAGTACGAGCCAATCTCTTGTTAGATCAGCCAACTGGAACTTATTTGCTGAATTACTAGGTTTTATGTCCGAGAAAAGATTTTTAAGTGTTAGTGATAGATGTATTGCTGATCTCGAAAAAATACCAGCCCAGATCAAATTGGAAGATGAGCCAAAACTACACATGTTAATACATGGTATGCGGTACTTAAGATTAACAAATTATCCGTTGGATGTTTTTGAAGAGAGTGCTGATTTTATACTCTCATTGGCGAAATTTTTTGATTTGTCACAAAACGAGACAATTATCTATGCTTACTGCGAAGTATTAAGCTATTTAGTTCTACCATTAGCAAATATTTTGACAGCAGAGACAAATCATCCTACATGGGTGGAAGCAATCGAGAAGATTTTCAATAAAGCGTGTCAAATATGGAACCACACCATAAAGGCCAACAATAACTCAAACTCAGCAGCGCAAATATCCACATTAAATTTGGCCAATAATGCAACTTATTCCCCTAATCCCATTTCTTTTACAAACAGTGGATGGGCTTATTCGTTGCATCTAATGACATCTGCGCTTTCTGTCTCAAGAAAAGAGTTATTTTCCGAGGTCTGGTTTAAAGTAATAGAGGAAAATAGCTTTAAATTAAAGCCTAAAGTTTCAAGTGACGATAAAACCACATACATTATTTGCATTGCAAGATTATTGTGGGTTTATATCTACAGACTACCGGATACCCTTAATAATATCATTAAAAAATTGGATAGTTTATTTCAACTTTTGCTTTTTAATGCTACCTCAACAAGCAAAAAGAATCAATGGATCACACCCGATGCGTTGTTGATCAATTCTTTAGTAGAGGTAGTTAGGATTGTCGGGTTCAATCATTTGAACTATGTTTTGGATAACGTTTTGATCAAGCTATTAAAAATTGGATTTAACGGTGTTTCTCTTGAGGGATTGGCTCCAGAGAAATTACTGTTGGTAGTAAAGAGTTATTTGTCAATTTTAGAGGACTATGAATTAGCGACAAAACCCGCTTTTCCGACAGATGAAGAACTCAATCAAAGAATTACAAGAGAGAACGAGGCTACATCCTTTCCATCTTCAAGGAGTTCGAAAAAGAAAGTTACAACAAAACCACAAAGAAAAAACCAATTGAAGTTGAATGAATTTAGTTTTATGGCGAGATCAACAAACAACGCATTATCCCATGACGAAATAAATCGTACTTTCGGAACTCTTTTGAAACTTCTAGACAATCAATATGGGTCTGAAATTTGGCTCAGTGAAGGGCAAAATCTGAATTCACTGACTTTTGGAAACTCTAAATCGCTGTCAACTTTTTCAGCCTTTCTTTCGATGGATTTTTCTTATAATTCTACAAAAGATTTACATATCGAGTTATTTGCAACTCTAATCGAAGCTGTTCCATGGACTATGGTACCTGTTAATTCAGATAATTACTCTCAATCGGGACTATCTTTTAAAACCATACTTGATATTTTGACAAGAAACTCAGTACATGCAAACTATAGAGTTTCTAACGCAGCGATTAATGCCTTGAAAAAATTAGCTTTACGCAAAAATCCCAGCAGTTTGATTACAATCTTTGCTAAAATAGCATTTCAATTTACAGAGAAACCAGACCCTAAATACAACTCAGGTTATTTTAATTCAGTGGAGTTCATTAAGTTGCTCAAGATTTATGTTGAATTGTTGAAATGTTGGCTTAATCAATTTAATGCTGTTAATGAAAGTAAAATGAACGAGAAAAGAGTAAACCATTTGGCACAAGATGACGAGTTAATGAACAAAGATATTTTGAATGATTTGTATCAAATAAACCATAAAAATGAAGACTTGACAAATGCATACAGTAATGGAAATAAACACAAACCAAAAGATGAACTCGAGTGGAAATCTATTGTGACGATGTTTGAAGAAGTAGAAGGAAATGGATTATTTTTTCTTTGTTCTCAGGACTCACAAATTAGACATTTTGGAACATCAATATTAAAATTAGTTGAACAATTTGATCAAGCTATTTATAACATTACAGATAGCTCAACTTCCGATAAAACCACATCGGTTTCTTCACCAATAAATTCTAAATCCCATTCAAGGAGCTCTTCAAAATTTGCGGCAGATATTGGAACGAGGTTGATACATGTTCTTGAAAATATTGATTTTCTAGAGTTAATAAAGCCTTACAGAAAAGGACTAAGCGTTCCAGAAAGAAATAGACTTACAAAATTGAAAAACAAAAAGAATATTTTAGTCAGATTGGCTGAATCAGATTATGGAATCGACTCAACTCTATGGTTTCGGTTATATCCCAAATTGTTGGATATTTTTTTTGAAAAATGCCCAATGCCAGTTGCTATGTGTCGGTCTATTGTATGTGTTCGAATGGTCCAGATGCATGAATCTGTTTTCGAATTTTCAGAAAGCTACCGAAAATACACATCTTCTTTGTTTTCAAAGCCCATGTCCGAGTCTCCGCCTGAAATATTAGTAAATCAATGGAAACTATACTTAATATTTGCATGCTGTTCTTTGACTTCGACTAATGAGCAAAAGATATCATTTCCCACTCGCCCTACACATGGAAGAAAAAAATCTATGCAGATATTTATCCAACATCAAAAAATTACTAGTGCCAAATCAGTATTTAGAATGGTATTTCCACTTCTCAAGTCCCAACATCCTATGGTACGGAACTCTGTTATAGCTGGGTTGAGCTGCAGCAATATTAACATATTCAAATCCTTTTTGGAAAATGTACCCTCAAGCTTCAATGACTGGGAAGTTGCATCAAAAAGAAGAGATGCTGGCGAAGATAGACTACGTTGTGAGGTCATTCATATTTTGAGCAATTTGACGGAGCGATTCAAAAATAATGATAGTATTTATACTGACGAATGGACTGTTACTAATTTGGTTTCAATTATTAAAAATACCAAATTATTTTTATCTTTACCATCAATTCAAACAGATATCAATTTTCAAATACTTCGCCGCTACTTCTGCGGGTTTTTAGAGAATGTCTTTTCTGGGCTACAGGCTAAATCAGATTTAAATCACTGGTTGCCATTTGAAGCTCGAGTTGGTTGTTTCAATTATTTAAAAGAATGGTGTGGTTACGGCAAGCAAGAAATAACAAATACCAGATATAAGTCAATTATTGCAAATCTACACCAACACAAAGAACAAACCTCTGCAGTCGCCATGTTAGAAGTGGAAAGAAAGTTATTAGAAAACGCATCATTAAGCTGCATGTCTGTTTTATGCTCAGGCCCTATTACCCAGCAAATGGATATATCTGGAAAGCTCGTAATTATGTCTTTTGATATCACTGCATTGATAAATTGGATACATGATTTATTGTCTTCCGATAATGAAAGGGCACACGAATATGGAAAAGTGGCTTTGAGAAATATTTTAAACTTGAATATTAGCAACGAAGAGATTTACCAAGAAGTGATAAGACAGTGCTACACATCGCAAGAACCCTCACAAACAACAGAAAGTTATTTTACAATTTTTGTTGAAGTTTTTTTAAAGTCACAAAAATTAAATGAGATGCCATACGATGTTTTGTGCTTAGCGAGCTTCTTGGTAGGCCATGATAATTTCGAGGTTAGAGTAGCAGCAATGAAACTATTAAAATATTTGGAAAACACCTTTTTGAATGCTTCAACAGTCGATAAATACATGGAGGCTGTTTGCAGTAAAACAAAGGTGGTTTACAAAAAAGCTTTGTTTGATATATCGGCACATCTCTGTGCTGTTCATCCAATTGGTTGCGACATTAGGATCAGTTATATGACTAAATATTTTAACCTTGTTGGAAATATTTCACGGAGGGATATTTTATCATGTTTGCTTCCTTGGGTTCAAATTGTTGTTTTGCAATATGAAGAGGAGGAAGAAGAAAGTGCTGAATCAGTTAGCAAGAACTTTAATTATAAAAAATTAAATTCCGCATCATTGTTAGTATTGACAAATTTATTTGAAATCACTGTGAAGTTTAGCTCTATCATCTCAAATGAAGTAGAGGCTTTATGGGTTGCATTGGGATCTAATGAGAATAACTTTGACAAGATTGTTGATTTTACAATGCAAAACTGCTTAGAAAGAAAGAATCCTTTATTTATTGACTATTCACGTCAAATAATTGATTATTTGGCATTTTCTCAGGCTGATCCACTTTATGTTATTGATAAATTTATTGCTAATTTGCAGCCTAAATCTATGGTACCACCCCAACCTCAGAGATTCTTGACAACCATTGATGACCCCAGTGAATTCCCTTATGTGGCAGATTTGTGGGAATTAATTCAATACAATGAGAAAGATGCAGCAATTTCGCGTGGCCAATTGTCTATGGTGTTTTTGGTTGATTTATTTACAGTTAAAGTTGACAGAATGGTAGAAAGATTACCCCTATTGTTACATGTTGCCTTTTCATTATTAGATCATTATTTGTTTATTATACAAGATCAGGCAGGGATAATGTTAACACACTTGATTCATACACTAGCCCCAAAGGAACCAAAGTCTGCAGAAACAATCGAAACATTACGACAAAGAGACTGCTTCAAATATTTGTGGGTGTATGATGACTTTAATAATGATAAAAAAGGGGCTAGGACTCCCAAGAATATGGACTTATTAGTTCGCAATACATTGGAAATATTCTCTTCTGTGAGACCTACACTTCAAGACGATTGGAGCAGGGTATCTTTAAACTGGGCCACTACGTGCGCAGTTCGGCATATTGCTTGTCGTTCATTTCAAGTTTTTCGGTCTTTACTTATGTTTTTGGACCAGGGTATGTTGAAAGATATGTTACACCGCTTGTCGAACACTATTTCTGATGAAACACTTGATATTCAAGGATTTGCTATGCAGATATTGATGACATTAAACGCAATCACTGCAGAATTGAGCAGTGACAAATTAATTGATTTTCCTCAGTTATTTTGGTCAAGCGTTGCTTGTTTAAGCACTATTCATGAACAGGAATTTATTGAAGTTTTATCAACAATGTCGAAATTTGTATCTAAAATAGACTTGGATGCGCTGGATACTGTTTCATGTTTGATTTCGACGTTTCCGCCTAAATGGGAAGGTAAATTCGAGGGATTGCAGCAGGTAGTAATGGCAGGTTTACGCTCATCAACTTCATGGGAGCCGTCAATGAAGTTTCTTGACAAGCTAAGTCACTTGAAAGATAGCGAGGTTATAGGTATGGGTGATAACAGACTTTTGATGGTTCTTCTAGCAAACTTGCCTCGTTTCCTACATGCGTTAGATCTGAAAGCTATAACTCCCGATATTGAGAGTGCTGCAATAGCCATTAGTAAGTTAGCTGAGAATAGTGAAAAGCCGGGTCTTTCTCGAATTTTGGTTTCGTTGGCAAAGAACAGATTCAGATCCAAGAAGGATTTTTTGGTTCAGTCAATTTCAACAATAAGGTCTCTTTTCTTCCCTGAGTATGAAGCACAAGCTTTGGTTTTGCTTTTAGGTCTCTTGTCTAACAAAATGCCTTGGGTTAAACTTGAAACTATGAGCATTTTGAAACATGTATTTCCTATAGTGGACTTACAGCGCGATGAATTTGTTGGTGTAGGTGCAGATTTGATTTCACCATTACTAAGGTTGTTATTAACAGATTATGCAGAGCCAGCACTAGAAGTGTTAGATGAAGCTGTTATAATATCAGGCTCGCAGCTAGACAAGGATGCATTGAGAATGAGTATGGGAAATACATCCATGAAGAGAGAATATGAAAGGACAGCAACTTTGTTTGGTATACCCGAGGAGAGTGGCTGGGCTGTGCCAATGCCTGCTGTTACTGCTGCTAGCACAAGAAATAATGTACATGCTGTATTCTCAACCTGTGCTGTAGCCACTGTCGTTGATGAAAATGATGAAGAACACGCAAAGAATGAAGAAATTCAGTTTCATATGGAAGACTACTACGCACCTGTACCTGATTATGGAGATAGTGTTTCGGCCAGCGTTGAGGAACCAGATGCATCCTTGAGTAATGTCTGGGCAGCTTTGGATGATTTTGATTCATTTTTCACCAAAGACACAGAACAGAATGGACCAGTATCAAGTACTCTCATGGCAGGATATCGCGAGCACCGTACCCACATACATAGTGCTTCTGTGGATACTAGCTCTAGTGAAACTATGACCCCTATGGACTCTGCACCGAATGTGTATGACAAGAATGCATCGGTTATTTTGAATAGAAGCTTGGCTAGAACCAAATCAAACTCTTCATTTAAAAGCAGTCTTATTGATAATATGGGCGCTACTACTTACGGCGAGCGCGGTCAGACTACTGTTAAGAGATCTTATATTCCTTTTAGGAATAGCCGTGCCAACACAAAGAATAAGACAGACGGCTTTAGTACTCCAATTTTGGGAATGTCACCATCTTTTGATACTCCACCTCGTTCCGCATCTTACAAATCGCCTGTTGTGACTACACCTACGATATTGTCTTTCAATGCAAACATAACACCAGGAAGCTTCTCAGCTTCTGATTCAGGTCTTGTGAACTCTCCAACTGAAAACCCTACTCGTTTTGAACACCTTTTGGGCGGAAACAAGAAGAAATTCAAGAAATCGGGCAAGACATCACCAAATGCCTCTAGCACAAGCTTTAGTGACCAACAATTCAACTATTGGAGTCCAAACAAGTCAAGCAGTAATGCTGTTAATATAAACTTGAATTCCCCACCCAAGTCTGCACCTGCAGGACTGTTGCCTGCTCAAAAACTAAAGGAGAAGAAAAAGAGTAACCAGAAGTTAAAGTGATGAACTAAAATGGTTTACTAGAGTGAACAGCAAGGAATAAAAATCCAATTTTTGCAGAACAAAATTTTACTATTTGCCAATAATTTTTACAATATTGCATACAGAGATCTATACTATAAAATACTCATTGTAGACCCTTTTCAGATCAAGCTCCTTCAATCTTGTTTTTGTGCGAATCAATGGTTAATGATTTTTGCTAACAATTTGCTATAGTATAAAGCCAGTCTATTGATTTATTTATACACGTGATCTATTACGGATTCTGTGATGAAAAAATTTATAAGTTCTTAATTTCGATGAAGAGAAGTTATTAAGTTAGAAGTTAAAAGCTACTGAAGAATGCCGCCAAAAAAGAATAAGCCCCAGATCTCGGACAAGAATAAGGCTAAAAATAAGGCCAAGGCCGCCGAAGACAAAACTTTTGGATTAAAAAACAAGAACAAATCAAAGAAAGTCCAAGAGCAAATACATCAAATAAAGTCGGGTGTAGATGGTGGAATGGCCAAGAAGAAGGAGGCCGAAGCCAAGAAAGCAGCCCTCGAAAAGAAAGCAGCTGAGGACGCAAAGAGAGAAGCAGCTGCATTGCTCGGAATCCAGCAACAGAAGGTCCCATTTGGTGTGGATCCCAAGTCTGTTTTATGTGAGTTCTTTAAAAACAACCTTTGTACCAAGGGCGCCAAATGTAAGTTTTCGCATGATCCTGATGTTGGCAGAAAAGATGCTAAGAAGGATTTGTACACAGATGCCAGAGCCGAAAAAGAGGCAGATACAATGGATGAGTGGGATGAAGAGAAGTTGAGAAGTGTCATTATGTCTAAGCATGGAAACCCCAAGACAACTACTGACAAGGTGTGTAAGTTTTTCATTGATGCTGTTGAAAACGGAAAGTACGGTTGGTTTTGGGTTTGCCCTAATGGTGGAAATGAGTGTAAATATAGACATTCATTGCCTCCAGGATTTGTATTAAAGACCAAAGAGCAGAAGAGATTAGAAAAATTGGCAGCAGATGAAGCACCCAAAATTACATTGGAGGATTTTATTGAATTAGAAAGAGGAAAATTAGACAAGAGTAAATTTACTCCAATCACCATCGAGTCCTTCAAGGAATGGAAAGCTAGACAAAACGCCAAGAAGGCCGAAGAAAAGAAGGATCAAGAAAAATCCAATAAGAGAGCTTTAACTGGTAGGGAAATTATCTTAAGCAAATTTGCTGATAAATTTTATACGGAAGAAGACAGTGGCGAGCAATGGGACTTGTCTGAGTTTAGAACTACATTGCCAGACGATGACGAAGATAATGTCAAGGATTATGGAGACGGTTCTAACGTCCAGGAATTTTACCAACAAGAAATACCTACTTCACAGTCATGAGTAGTATATTTTATCATGTCTCATTTGATTTCTTTAAAGGGCAGAGCCACCCCAATGAGAAAATCCCTGTATAATAATTATTGACTCTTCATGCTTTGAATTGCTCTTATTTCAATAAGTATTTAAAGATTGCAACTGTATAGATCTGTTTATTTTCTTGTGTGGTTATATTCGCCAACAATGCCTAAACTGTGGTCTAACATTGACTCTTCGTCGTCAACAAAGAATTTTATTTCCGTATTAGTTCCTTCTAATTCGTCAAGACATGCAACTATTCTTTTAATCCACTGTGCCCCTTTTCTATCCATTTCTTCCAATTCAAAGAACCCAGATGTGTTGAAAACATTGTGTAGATTATCTGTAGCTTCACTATCTGGGATTTGTGGACTTTCTTCCGAATCGAATGTGTACGGCGTTCCTTGAGTTGTTCTTCTTGGAGGAGTTGGAGGAGGAAGGGGTGAAGACCCGAGCGAATCATTTTCATCAGGATCAGGCGAGGTATGTACGGACTTTATCAATGGAGTTTGAGTTGGTCTAACACGAGGCGGTAATGGGGGCACATTCTCAGCTTGTTTTGCCTTCAAAAAATCTGGTTTTTTAGGTATGACGGGAGGTGTTTTAATACTGGCCTGGCTGCTTGATGAAGGTGAAAATTCTCCCAAATCTATTAAATCCGAATCATTTGCAGGTGTTACAGGAACTGAAATCCTTTTTTTCATAGCCAAAAGTCTCGTTATCTCTCTAAGAATTTTAAAATCATCAATATCAGACAACGAATCCTCAACATACCGTATGTAAATTGCAAGTACTCTTGATGGGTATGTTTTGGCCAAATCAACATATGCCTCTATGTCATGCTCGCCCGAGTCTCCAACACATATGAACTTTTTCTTTGGGAAATCTTGTAGAATCTTGTATAACGCTCGTTTCTTGCGCGATGATGAAGGTTCCATGAGCGAAGCTATAATATTACCAGTGTATTGTTTTAAGTGAAAGGAACCAGGGGGAAGAAGACTATGCTTGAAATACTGCTCAATCGTACTGAACAATTGCCATGGAGAGTTTGAGACATAGTGAAAAGAAACCTTAACTTTTTCACGCAAGTCGGTATACCATTTTATAACAGATGGAATATGCCAGTGTGCGATATCTCGTAATAAAAGATTTGTCATTAATTCTCTCTTATCACCAATAACGCCTGTTAATTTCACAGTATCATCAATATCACTAATGAGACCGATTCCATCATCAGAGATAATCATGACCTCTTGAAAAGCACAAACTTGGCTCTCTGTAGAACACGCAACTTGAACAATAGAAGGTTCGTAATCGGATATGATTGTTGTTTCAAAATGACCATTTTGGTCCGTTTTAGCCAGTTGGGTTATCAATCTTTCAGTGTCAGAGATTGAAACTGCACCTATCGTTATCGAGAGGCTGGTATATGGAATTGAGCGAGCTATAAAGCAAGCTAATCTCTCTTTCAATAGAGTCTCCGATGCAGAATGTGGATGACTAGAAGTTGTAGAACCCGCGCTAGTTAGAGTTGCATAATTCTGAGTCCCACCATTCAGGGCATCAGACATTGGCATAGATGCTATAGATACAGTATCCGACTGTATTGACTCTGCGTCGGACAATGTTGCATTAGACTGGTAAACGTCCTGTTTGAGGGCATCGCTCTCCAACTGGCTGACAGCTTGCGCAGAAGAAGCAGAATTGGGACTATAGCGTGTGATTTGTTTTGCCAATGACAAAATTAGCCTATTTTTACGTGTCATAACACCAGGGCACCATAGCCACCCCTTAACATCGACATGATACTTATTGTCAACCATGCGTGTATATGACGGAAACAAAGTAATTGTTGCGTTTTTGGGCACTTTCAAATTGCCCTCTTCATCATACAAGTCGTTGTTGTTCCCAAACGCTCGCGACGATACACCCGAGGCAATTTGAGTAACAGAGTTGCTTAAAATAGGCATATACGTATCGCGCGTAGCTTTTGCCAACCCGAGTAAGCGTTGGCGGCGTGAAGTAGATATTGGCGTTGTTGTTGTAGCATTGCTATTATTATATTGGTCAGAATCAGACATGATTCGATGTGGCTTCTTTCCTAAACTTTTAGCATGTCGCAACAATCGCGACTGGAACCGTAAAAATTGGGGGTTAACTGGATATCTGTGTTTGAGAGACCGGTACTCTTTAGCAATCTCTTGTAATGTCCGAAGTTTAGACTGTTTTCTTTTAGCGTTCGCGATTGATGTTTTGGAGGCGATCCGCAGGGACAGGAGTTTGCTGGTCAAGAATGCTACAGCGAGCTTGATGAACTTAGTATGTTTTCCCTTCACTTTGAATAAATGAGTTCAAACAAGCCTCTGACAAGCGAACACTTGGTTTTGTATAAGGGTTCCTCTCAGTAATAGGGCCAAATATACTGTTGATTTGCCGTTTGTTCCCAGGTTTTTGCCCCGGTTTTTCTACACAGGAGAGACGAAAAACGAAAATGCATACGCATGTAGATGTGTAAAGTACACCAAAGCAAGGTTTGGATCTGAGAAACCAGGCCATATTAGAAGGTTTTGATCATGGTGAAGACTGTAGCTCACTAATGGTGTTTTCAAATTCTAATTTGGAGAAGATTTGGTGAGTTTCTCTCCAAAATGGTTGAAAATGGTACCATTGGAGTCTTCGAGATTTAGACAATACAGAGAGCCTATTTGTTTGCCGCTAGTGCTGAAGTTGAACCAAATGCTTTGCCATTACGTGTTAAGGTGGTTGCAAATCGTGCGAAAATGTCGTGCATATGACCAAAATTCATTGGCAAGGCTTGGAGGAGACCGACATGCCACTCTCTAAGACAGGATCACTACCCCCCAAAGAGGCCAATAGTCTCTGAGTTAGCAAGTGCAACTACTCTTTGCCAGCACATCCTTACAAGCATACAAGTTCGTTTCTACCAGAAAATACAAGCTAAAGAAACTTCGGATGTCGGTAGAAACGCTTTCTATTGGTAATGAATTGAAGGATTCATTTAACCCTACATCGAAATGGATCAACAATGGGATCAATTGGCTAGAAGATGTGGAGGAATTCTATCGTGAACGTGCACTGATCGAGAAAGAGTACGCTTCTAGGTTGAAGGAGTTGTGCAAGCGTCATTTTGATCGCAAGGCCAAGATTTCGGCGTATCTTTCAGTGGGAGACGAACCCCAAATCACACCGGGGTCATTGGAGTGTGCGACTTTGGTGTTATGGACAGATGTTTTAACGCAAACAGAAGCAATTGCAGACGAAAAAGTCGGATTGAACACGGAGCTTAATACAAAGATTGGAGACAATTTAGTGTTGCTCCGCAGCAAGTGTGGCCGTATCGCCAAACAGATCGAAGGGATAAACGAATATATCTGCTCGGAGAAAAAGCGTATGGAAGATGATGTTAACAAGGCAAAACGTAATTATGACTCGCTTTGCCAGTCTACTGAAAATGCACGCGAAAAGGCAGAAAAGTCTGGAAGTGATAAGTATCGCCGTCGTCTTGAGGAAAAGACGGTTGATATGAATATTGGCAAAAACGAATATTTGATTAAAATTAATGTCGCTAACCGCCTCAAAGATAAATACTATTATCAGGACGTTCCTGAGTTGTTAGATTATTTTCAAGAGCTTAACGAGAATCGCGTAGGGCTCTTGAACAAGTTGTTGCGCAATGCTTCCATCATAGAGCGCAACTCCAATGATCGGGTGAAGGAAAAATTATATCTTATTGATAGCACAATTGACCAAAACGATCCCAAGTTGGACACTGCAATGTTCATAAAGCATAACAATTTGGAGTGGAAAGAGCCGGAGGACTTTTACTTTGTGCCATGTTCTATTTGGCACGATGATGAGAGTTTAATAACCAAAGAGCCGGAACTCACTACATTAAAGAAGCGGTTAAACACCTCATCAATTGAATACGCACGGTTTGAAGAGCTTTGTATAGACTCTAAACAGAAACTAGAAGAAGCTACAGCCGATAGGCAACTGGAATCAGGCGACGCCCTTACTCTCAAATTTGATAGCAAAATGATGACAGCATTGAGTGTATTGCATACTTTTATGAAAAACGATACTAGTCGGGTGCAAAATGAAGTTGAGATTGAGCTTATTCAGAATTTTGCTGGTGACAAGGACTTGTCGTATATAGAAGAAAAGCTGCATCACAAATCAAAGTTTGGATTCTTACGAGGCCATAGGCGTAGCAAGGAGGGAGAGCCTTCTGACGAACATTCAATTCATACTGTTGTTTCAGCTAATACCCATCATTCATCTGGTATTTTCAATTTGCGTCGGAATCGCACACAGTCTTCCCATGCTGGGACAATTGCTAGTGGTGCTAGCGGTACTGTTCCCGGCGGTGCTGTAAGTGCTAAAGTATTGTATCCATATACAGCGGCAGGAGACGACGAAGTTAGCATGCAACCAGGGGATTCTCTTGTTGTGTTAAATGAAGAAGATAATAACGGCTGGACCATGGTTCAGGTCAATGGTGGAACAAAGGGCTTGGTACCTACATCTTATATTGAGATTGTTCGAGATTTTGCAGCTACCACAGAGGGCGAGAGTAAACGTCGCGGACCCGCAGTAGCCCCTAAACGCGGAGCTAAGCGAGTACAGTATGTTGTTGCATTGTACGACTACCAAGCTGATGGAGATGATGAATTGAGTATTAGCGCAGGAGATCGTATAGTATTGGTACAGAGTGATACAGACGGTAGCGGCTGGACAGAAGGTGAGCTTAACGGGCAACGCGGAATGTTTCCCACGAGCTATGTACAAAGTGCCTAAGCCTTAAATCATATATATATTTACGTATCTATGAATTATCAAAAAGAATTCTTGTTCCATGTATTGTGCCTTTTTCTTTTAAAAACATGTTCTTTTATTGCTATGTATACATAAAAGAGAAAATTAGTAGACCTCGCTGGGGATCTCAAAGACAACCTGCTTACCGGTCAACTTCGAGTATAACTGCTGGAAAGACTCCAACTTGTAGTCGACAGAGTTAGAGTCCTTGGAGTCCAACAAGACCTTTTGGATCTTGTTACCACCAACCAAGTATCTGACTCTCTTGCCAATAATCTCAGTGGGGAAGACCAAGTCCTCCAAGATCTTGTCGTGAACGGCAGTCAAGGTTCTGGATCTGGGTCTCTTTTGCTGTTGTCTGGATCTTCTAGAAGGCTTGGGCAAGATTCTTCTCTCAGCCAAGAAAACAACGTGGCGGTCAGGGAACTTCTTCTCCAACTCTCTGGTTAATCTAATCTGAACCTTTCTGTAGGCAAGCAAAGATGGGTGAGGAACGAAGACGGCGAGAGCCTTCTTACCACCATTGACGTCAATCTCCTTGACGGACTTGAACTGCAAGGGTCTCAACTCGGCCTTCAAGTCGGCTTGGGCCTCCAAGTCAACGAAAGCCTGGGCAACCTTCAACTCCAATTCGGAGGGCTTCTCAGATAAGATCTTGTTAGCAGCAGACATGGTGTACTATGTAAACTCAACTGGATAAATGCTCTAACCTCCAAAAAAGAATGAAATTTTACCTCGATGAAAAGATTCAGTCAAAATTCATCGCGCCCCAAACGGGCGGTGAGGGCCTCAGAACGCTTTGAAAAATTATCACCAACATTTGATGAGGGAAAAAAATACAAAACTATTGAGGAACGGATCTTCACGAATATGCAGGATTAATAGCCCTTTTTTCTCTTGAATTCACGCATATATCACGTGTAAATAGTGACTGCTAAAAGCCACCGATCACTTTCAGCATACGGCATATAAGTACTGCACCCATACTATCTGCAGCAACACCGTTTAGTGGTTAAGCACTTATGGTTAAGCAGCACTGATGCTTTTCGTTACCACTAAAGTCTCCATTCCTTTTTTCTCTTCGGTTTTTTTTCGGCTCGTTTGTCCGACTGGGTCATCGAACGTGGGGGTTCCAATGATTCCACGGAGGAATGTATGACATATATCTTTAATTCTTGTAATGCTTAAAACCGCTTTCACACAAATACAACGAAAATACACGACAATGAGCCTTGTAGAACAAGCTAAGAAAGCAGCGGCATACCGTGCTGTTGATGAGAATTTTCCCGAGAAGGCCAGAGTTGTTGGTATTGGATCTGGTTCGACGGTAGTCTATGTGGCCGAACGTATCGCTCAGAGACCAGACAAAAAATCAATCATATGTGTTCCTACAGGCTATCAACTGAAGCAGTTGATTATTGACTGTGGACTTCATTTGGGAACGATAGATCAGTATCCTCGTCTTGATATTGCGTTTGATGGTGCAGATGAAGTTGACACACTGCTCAACTTAATTAAGGGTGGTGGTGCATGCTTATTCCAGGAAAAACTAGTGGCCAAGGCAGCTAACAAGTTTATCGTTGTGGCTGATTATCGCAAAAAGAGTGAGGTCAAGTTAGGATTAGTGTGGACTGCGGGTGTTCCAATTGAGGTTGTACCCATTGCACACCAGTCGGTGAAAGAACATTTGTGCAATATAGGCGCTAAAAAAGTGGTTTTACGTCAAGGAGGATCCGCCAAAGCAGGTCCTGTGGTTACTGATAACAACAACTTTATTTTGGATGCGGATTTTGGTGGAATCGAAGATCCGGTAGCGTTGCATCATGAACTTAAGCTTATTGTCGGAGTAGTAGATACCGGATTATTTACGCAGATGGCCGACAGATGCTACTTTGGAGAAGAGAACGGTGACGTAGCGGTTTGGGGCAATATATAGGGTAAAGTACAATTATTACGTCGATTATGTAAATGCATAGAAAAGGTAATTTTTTGTAAATTTGTAGTATTGGTATACATCACAGATGTTTGATATATGTTTACAAACTCAGTATAAAGAAGTATAAAAATGTAATCACCAAATTAAAAAGAAAGTAATAGAAACGACAAAAGCGAAGAGGAGGATAAAAAGGCGTGGCTGTATGTTGTGCGTGTGTTGAATTGATGTTGCGCAATGCCAGTTTGATGTTGATTTGAGCTCGTGGCCATGTATGCAATGATTTTAATGTGTCGATAAAGTAGTCAGCAGTTAGAAATTGGAAGTGAACAGCGTAAATAATGATTTACAATAGAACCAAACATGTGAAATATACGGTGAGCATGTATGGATGATGCCTTCAAATATATGTACAAGAATATCCAAACAATGACCAAAAATATATCCACATGGTCGTAAACATATCCAAGTCCATCCACATCAATCCATTACCCTCATCAATTTATTATACACATCGATTTATTATTCACATCGATTCATTATTCACATCGATTCATTATTCGCATCGATTCATTATTCGCATCGATTCAAATGTATTTCTTGATTTCAAATCCACCTATGCTAACCCTGAATCCTTACTATGACTAGAAATCCAATTCAATGCCTCCATAAGCCCAGTACCATCTATTGCAACTGTAGGTATAACAGACCATGTATGTCCCTGAAGACTGTTCAACTCAAACTGCTTAATCAATTCTTTAGGCTTAATAGCACCTGGCATATCCTGTTTATTGGCCAACACAATTAACAAACACAGCGCCAACTCCTTATCACCAATTACACGCATCAACTCTGCCTTTGACTCTTCCAAACGCGAAACATCTGATGAATCCACCACGTAAATAAGCGCGTTGGTTCCCGTAAAGTAGTGTCTCCACAAGGGTCTAATACGTTCCTGCCCACCGCAATCCCACACTGCAAACGACACGTTCTTATGCTTCACAGTTTCCACATTAAACCCCACCGTAGGTACTGTTTGAGATGTTTTGCCCAACTTGAGCTTGTACAAAATGGTAGTCTTACCAGCATTGTCGAGTCCTAACATTAAGATGCGCATTTCGCGACTTTTAAACATTTTTGACTACCTAGTTAGTATCATTTTTCTTACGCCAGCTCTGATATTACTATCTATGATGTATACGTACCAATAGTAATCCCATGATTGCCAACTGTTATCACCCTTTACTATAATCTGGTTCAAACACTCAGTTTTTAACCTGTGGTTTCTTGGTAAGGCTACACGCGTTCCCGTTTAGGTGTCTGCGGCGCATAGTCCTATTTTAGGAATACGAACTAGATTTTCGCTTCAATCATTCAGGCTTCTGGTGCTATTCTGTTTAAGTCAAAATGAGCCTTTTCATGAAATATGAGCTGATGAAAATGTAATCTTAGTTATGTTTATTGTTAAATATGGCATTGCAAATTGGTTATTTGTTAGTTTGCTTCTTTGGCTGATAGTCTAATGTTGAATTGCGTAATTCTGTTCTTTGAGAAGGACCCTGTGGAATGTGATGATTGGTAGCGCTGATCGAAAAGGAATGAGGTGTTAGGGTACAAACAAGAACCGGAACAAGAGTGAAAATGATAATATGGGGGAGGAATATGGGGTAGAATACAGGAGCGATTTGTTATGGAAAACTTGAAAAAAATGAGTAGCAGCATATGCTTTCAAAAGCAATCGTCTGGTAAGTTGTTTGGTATTTATTTCTTTAAATATCTTTGTACATTACTATTTGTATTTACGTTTTGCTTATTCTATATCTCCATCGACTACTACTTCTTCTCCTTCTTTTCTTTTTTCTCCTTCTTCTCCTTCTTCTCCTTCTTCTCCTTCTTCTCCTTCTTCTCTATTCTTTTCTTAGCCTCAACGCGCTCAATTACTCTTTCCAAAGACATCCGCACATCACCCTTACCAAAGTGATCTAAATTGTAATACTTCGGTGCAACTTCCACTAACCATTCGGGACGTACACTGGTAACTGTACGAATGTAGTTCTTACTAGTCAAGACAAACTCGTTGTAAATCACCCATTCGCTATCAGCGCCGATTACCGTCAGAGGGTGTATTAATACATCTTGGTTATCCTTAACAGTCAAATAACCTTTGGCTCCAGAACGACGCTTTGCCGCTTGCATAAAAAACCCAGCTGCAAGAGCGCGTGCTACATTATTCCAGTACAGCGGATCTTCAAATGGGGTAGATGTGAGTTCCAAGTCAAGACGTTGCATTATACGTTGCAATTGCTGTCTTACGCTGGCAGCAGATGTAAGCGACCGATATGACAAAAAGTTGTCTCGACACCATTGATGTACACCAATGCTGTGCGCCTCGTCAGACTGAAATCCTTCAAATACATTAAGCAATGTCAAGTGGTCACCTTGAGGATGGGCGAATGAATCCTTTGCCTCATCGGCACGTTTGCGTGCAGCTGCTGGGCGCACAAATACATTAGGGACCGAAAGCATGGCAGTAATAGTCAAAATTTCTTCTGCGCAGCGGTATGCGGGTGAACCGATCAACATAACAGCTAACATGGGATCAAGAGGAAACAGCAGCGCCATACGGCCTAACGCTGTCAAGTCACCCTCATCAGAAAGACACTGAAGATAGTTAAGTTCTTCCAATGCACGCATCATCGTTTCCGGAGCCGGGGGGTCCATAAAATCAAAATGAACAAGGTCATCGACTCCCAACTTTTTCAATTCCAATACTGTTGATGCCAAATTACTCCGTAAAATCTCTGGGTAAGATTGTTCAATCAATTCCTTTTGGAACGCTTCTTCGGTGTATAATCTAAAACATTTACCAGGGCGCGTACGACCGGCACGACCAGCACGCTGTTGCGCGGATGCCTTGGAGATGGGTGAAACCAACAAGGATTCAACTCTTATACGTGGATTATAGACTTTTTGTTTGGAAAATCCAGGATCAACCACATATACAATACCATCAATGGTCAAAGATGTCTCAGCAATATTTGTGGATACAATCACCTTACGGCCTGGGCGCCCATTGGGTGTCCGTGCTTCTGGTGCTGGTTCAAAAATCTTTTGTTGTTGATGAGGTGGCAAAGATCCATATAACGGATAAACCTTCAAAGGGCCACAGTTTTGTTCACGAATCAACTCATCACCTTCCAACGAGATTTTACGACAAGCATCTTCAATTTCTTCTTCACCTGTCAAGAAAACCAAGATATCACCTTCATCTTCGGTAGCATGAATTTGCAACACTGTACGAATAGCAGCATCCAAATAGTCACGCTGGAACTCTGGAGTGTAGTAGAGTTCAACTGGGTGTGTTCTACCAGGAACTGCTAGAAGTGGTGCATCATTAAAGTATTTTTGAAACTTCTCTGCATCTAAAGTAGCAGACATGATAATAATTTTCAAATCAGGTCTTCTAACACTCACCTGTTTTAACAAACCCATCAAGATATCAGTGGCCAATGTACGCTCGTGGGCTTCATCTAGCATGATACAAGAGTAACGACTCAAATCATGATCATCCATTGCCTCACGTAACAACATACCATCAGTCATATACTTTAATATGGTCTTATTACTAGTTTTGTTTTCAAAACGAATACTGTAACCAACCTCTTGTCCCAATTCCACATCCATTTCATCGGCTACTCTCTTTGCCACTGACATAGCCGCAACTCTACGTGGTTGTGTACATGCAACTTGCTTTCCTGTTAAGTGTGGCATATCATCATACAATACAAATTGAGGAATTTGGGTTGTCTTACCAGAACCTGTTTCACCCACAAACACCATAATTTGTGTCAGGTGAAAGATTCGCAAGAACTCATCGCGCTGAGCATGTACCGGTAAATCCCGTCTAACTTTCAAAATATCAAAGTACTTGGTAGAAAATGGCTCACCAGTAAATGGATTGTTTTCTGCGCTCTCCAACTCTTGGGCCTGAGCTGCTGTGGTTTCGTGTCTTGAGAGACTAGCAAATTCACCAGCATCATGATGCACCAATGCAGAATCATGAGTCTTGTGAGGGTGTCTTCTCAAAGATTCTTCGGCAGCTTCTGCAACCTTCTCTGCCAAAGAATCTTCCAACTTTTGTTTCTTAGAAGCCCTTGTTTCGTCACCCATTACTTATAAAATGATTGAATGTGCACTTGTGCTCATCTCATCAGGAAATCGTATCTTTTAAAAAAACTCATCATCTCAAAATTATGTGCAGGCCCGCTTTGGCTGCAAATAATACGTATAGCCTAAAAACAACACTGACAGAATTCATACTAGTGGTAAGAACAGTTTGAAACACCTCCCAAACTCAAATAATTTCAGAACAATATGGAATCTTTCCCAGTATACTATCTTATACATACATACATACATATATATATATATATATATATTAGATCTGGTAGAGACAGCATTTTTTCATGCAGTTGGTGGTGAATTTTGGTTATTTGTGCGTAGAGGTTAATATTATCATTGAACTAACAGCAACTTTTTGCTCTCTAGTATATCATCAACCTCTTTTATACGCTCTTTTAAACCAGTACTTGTCATTCTAAGTGCTTTATAATTTGCCAGTGTTTTCAGCTTAGTGCTTTCTAAGCCTGCAAGCTCTTTCTCCAAAGATTTGATTTCTGTGTCTCTTTCCAGTAGCAAGCGTTTGCTACTACCCAGTGAGGGCTTTTTTGTTTTATGCTGACGCTTTTGTGTTTCGACACTTTTTTTCAAGTTACTGATAGCTTGGGTGTGGACTTTTAACAGTGCCAGAGATAGTTTATCTAACAACTCATTTGATTTAAACCAACTTGTAGCTTCAAATTCACGATAACATTCCATAACAAACTCTTTTAGTTCCTCAGATATGTATTCTTGATTTGAAACTCCAGTATAATAAAATATCAGGTAAAGACAGGCTTTCAATAATTTATGCGATACCAACAGAGAATTCTTTTTTTGTACGAGATATTCATTAGTGCTCTTTAGTGTATCAATAGCTTCATTCATTTTTTCAAGGGCGGGTGTCAAATTTGTGTTTCTTCTTATTTGTGTGGCATGGTAATTGGTCCACTCAAAAAAGTTGTTCTCCAACGCTTCACGGCGTATGTCTGATTTTTCGTACCAGTCATTTATTTGCTTTATTCGGAGATCACTGCGATCTTTATTTGATTTATCTGTTTCTTTCAAGCTTTCAAGCTGCTTTTTATAACACTTAGTTCTGTCCAATGCAGAAAGTCTCAATTGAGTATAGTCTTGTTGTAAAAGCTTTATAGACGCGTTGGTGTCTTGCATTATGTCTTCCAAGTGTTTCAATTGCAAGATTCGTTCGTTTAAATCTATAATTTCTGCCGCACTGTTTTCTTGCAACAACTTTGAATGCGATAGTTCTAAATTCACATTTTCAATTGATCTAGTGAGTGTATCAAGCTTTTTTTGGATAGTTGTGATTTGAGTTGCTTGACTTTCAATCTCACTAGCATGCTGTTGTTTTTTGTTCTCTAAACTCAGAATTTTTTTAGATTTGGAAATAACTTCTGCTCGACATTCTGCTTGTAAGGTTTTGGCATTAACAAATGAAGTTTGCAAACTCGCTTCTCTTTTTCTTAATTTTTGATTTTCATTTTCCTTATCATGAACCAATTGCGTAAGTTCTGTAAATTTGGCTTTATTCTGTAACAAACAATCACGAATATTTTCTAATCTTCTCAGTCTAGCATTAATCTCTTTTTCCCTTATTTCAACATGTTTTAAAAGCTCTTTTTCATTTAAGTTGAACAGTTGCAAAAGATTGGTTACTTTTGATAACATTGTCTTGGATTGACTTTTATCTACCGAAAAGCATATCTGGGAAATTTCTACTTCTTCATTTTCTTTAAAGTCCCAAAATATACCCCCATCTTTCTCTTGACCACCTTCTGTATTATTTGGATGTGTTACAGATGATGACTGATACTGGTTTGTTAACGAAAGTCGTTTGCTCATGGCAGCAGGTGTAGAAGTTGCCAATTTCTCTAGAGGAAGGGAAAGAAACTCCTTTTGGTCGTCATCATTGTCAAAGTGGTTGGTAGTATCTTGGGGAGTACTGGTAGTATTAGTGTCCACCATTGCGATAGATATTGATGATTTGAATGTTTGTTTGTGAATTAACCGCCAAAAAATTAGAGCTTGACAGTTTTTTCAAAAATTTGCAGCCAAACGACAAAAATTCTCTTCAATATTGATTTTACTAGCCCCAAGCTAATGCTGAATCACTCAAGAAAAAACAACACACAGTCGCTATCAGTGAAATTTACTTCATGCCATGTATTATTTTCTTTCAAAAAGGTGAGACTTGGAGCAAACGTAAATGAAAATGCTTGTCAAAGTTAACCTTTTAGCAAGTATTTGTTTATGTAGGTGCATAGTAAGAGCAGCACTTAACAATCTACAATATAGTGTGTAGAGCTCTTCTGTATTAAATTCAAGAACTTGGTTATGAATACAAATGTGAAGAGGTGCAATAGAAAATGAAAAGGAGGAGGTATGTTAGAAATGTGGTAGAGAAAAGTGTTAGAGGGTGGAACTGAGTAATGCATCTAACTTGTAGGTCTTAGATCATGAAGATTTTGAATACAAAAGTGTAAAATAAAAAGTATACTCGCACAACCTGTTGCGATGAGCTAAAAAAGTGAAGTGAGAAGTGAGAAAACCATGTATCTAGATTGCAACGCGAATCCCTTTTGTTATACAGACAAAAAAGTATACTTTTGAATGCAATGGTTAAGCAAAGATCAACAGTATAAAAAACAAAAGAGCAGCGTCGAGATATCATTTATAGTGCATAGTTTGGTAATATTTGAGTCTAAAATCACTCTTGCTTGATGGACAAAATATGTAACTAAGGGAAGGGATCATAACTTATGAAAAAAAAAGTCTGGTTTGTAGAAATTAATGAAAGTCTAGGCATTTGTATGGAAGAATATAAGATGTTAAGACAGAAGCCCAAAATTACAAAATGAAAATAAACAATACATATAAAAGTGATTATTTGAAATAATTTCATAAAATTTAACGTTTTGATCAAGAAGTTTAATATGTATTATACATATTTAATGATGTAATTTTTTGCTTCATTCCATTTCATACTTCACTTCATTTTGCCTTTTGCCTTTTACGCTTTTCATTAGAAACTTTTGGGTGTTTTCCGTTTGTATTTATATGTTAGGATCATTATCCGTAAACCAAAATTGAATTAACACAACTACATAAGCCTAACGGTTATTATAACGTAGTTAATACGCAAGCATCCAGTTACCTACAGAGGCTACAGAATTTTTCACCAAATAGTATATTTTTATGATTGTTCGAGAAGAGCCGCAGATCGGGAAATGTATCAAAACACAAACACAAGAAAAAACAGCGAAAAACAGTAAAAACAGAAGAAAAAAACGAAAGAGAAAATGCAATATATCATCAATAAAAAAGATTACCTAACAAAATTTCAAACCTTCTCTTTTCTGATTCTAAGAGGTGAATGCTTATGATTGATTTACTATAATCCTTTAGAAATAGTTTGCTTTAAAACTTTGTAGTGCCTGAATAGAAATATGGTGAATATATATTAAAATTATTAAGTAATTCAAATGAAATACATGTTTAATTGTATTTGTTTTATGTACGATATGCTCTTTACATTTGCTTCATGTACGATATGCTTATATCTTTGCATGTAATAAAGTCATACTAATATTAGAGAAAAACCAGCAATGTACGACAACTGTTAAATTATGAGCAGTTTACACCCAAATAGTAATGTAGCTTATCATTCGAGACAAATATGGCAAGAAAGCCAGTAAAAAAAAAGTATAATTTCAATAGTTGGCTGATGTTATCAATACAAAAAGCTCTAGTAGAAGACAATATATGTACATTTTGAACCTGAAAGAACTTAATTCTGAAACAGATTACCTAATATATGTTCTGGGTATGCTGTCTTTTAAATAGTCATGGTACAATTAAACACATCGAGAATGATAACTTTGAGAATAATGGACATCAAAATTAAGGTTTTGACAAACTCGTGAATGCTTCAAATTTGGTAGAAACTCACCAGGCGCCACGAAAATAGATCTCTTTTAGAAGTATAGCAATGTATTATATACAATAGACGCTTGGGAACAGGAGCAGGTACAGCAAGATCTATCAAATATTCTTCTTATATTTACTATTTTGCAGAAAGAACAATACGATTAATAACACTACTAATAGAAGTCTAAAAGCTCAAGAAATGTAAATGATTGTTTACAGAACTATTAATACTTCCGAAAATCGATATTAGCACTGCTAACTGCTATCTAAAGTTATATCGTCTATTTTATTAACATCGTCTTTTACACCGCCACTTATTTACCCCTATCATTTCATAAATTCATAAACTGTGTTGGCTCATTTGACGAGTGTTATTCCAAAATGATCTTTTTGGGAGGTAGTGGCTTGCTGATATTCTCGTTTAAAACAAGCTAATTGTGATTGTAGCTTATTTCAGGTTTTGCGGCATAAGCAGGAGCTCTTTTTCTTGAGGCCACAAAACCCAATTTAGACCGTGTTTTGTTTTTGTCTTACTGTATTGTCGCGCACAGAACCGGGCATAATTGCGAAAATTACATAAATGCTGGAGATAGTATTTTGCAAGAGAACTTCCATCGATATGTTGGATGTTTAAAATAGGGCTGTTTTCCCCTTGCCGTAGGCACTTCTTTCACAGTTTTTTTTTTTGAGTAAAACGCGCTCTAACATTAAGTACCTTCTTTGGTTTATAAAAACCTGTCCCTTCCTTTGAAATACAACGTACTAGCCGCTCCATACCCCGTGAGAGTGCTCACTTATACCTTCCTTTTTAAAAAGAATTAAAGACTATGCAATTAAGTCTTAAAACTTTAACGACCGTTTTGACGGCTCTCGGCGCTGTTTGCCTGCAGCCTACCAAGGACACAACTAAAAAAGTTGTTTACAAGGGCGTAGGCTTTTCAGGAAGCTACCAGGAGGTTGTCTCCATGGATGAGTCAAGTGGTGTATGCTTGCTGAAGTCTCATTCATTTTCTGGTAGTATGGCACCCTTGGATGAGGAACTCTCTGTCCATTTTAGAGGTCCCGTCAAGTTATTGCAGTTTGGTGTTTACTACCCTAGCTCATCTCAGAACAAGAAGAGAGACGAGCAAGAGTCTTGTACCACTACTGTTAGACATGCTCACCACAAGCACAAGCGTCAGGAGAAGGTTGTGCAGGTTGTAAAGACAATAGTGGTTGATGCAAATGGAAACCCTATTTCTGACAGCAACTCTGCTTCGGCAAGCAAGGTTGCCACCACTACTTCCAGCACTGTCCTTTCTTCTCCTTCTTCAGATGGACAACAGTCTTCTCAGGGATCCTCCAAACAATCTATTGATACTACTTTGAAATCCGTGACTTCTTCTTCTCCTTCCTCCTCGGTTGCTTCTGCTTCCTCTTCAGGTTCATCCAACAGCGACTCTCCTTCTGCTAGTGGCTCTTGGGAAAGAACTGCATACTACACTCCTGGTAGTGCCAGTGGATGTGTATTTATGAACACTATGGGTGACAGCAGAGACCTGTCAAAAACATCAGGAACCTTTTCCTATGCGTTTGGTAACTCTATTTCTTATTGTAACTCCGACGGCTCAGAGTCTGTTGCGCAACCCCAGGCCCTCGGTGATGTTCTTCTCGGATCCAACAAAGAGGTTATGATTTTCTCCAGCAGCAAGTGCCTGGGTGATGACTGTGGCTTCTATAGAAAGGGTATTCCTGCCCATCACGGTTTTGGTGGTGCTACCAAGATGTTTGTTTTCGAGTTTGAGATGCCCTCAGATAGCCTGAGCTCTGGTATTAACGCTGACATGCCAGCCATTTGGCTTTTGAATGCTAAAATCCCCAGAACTGCTCAGTACGGTAGCGCAGACTGCTCGTGCTGGAAATCTGGATGTGGTGAATTGGACTTGTTTGAAATTATCGAACTGGGCTCTAAGAAGTTGATTACACACTTGCACACTAAGCAGGGTGCTCTGGGTGGCAGTGTCGGTGGCGGTGGTTCTGCTGACTACTTTGACAGACCTGTTAGTGGCTCTCTCAAGGCTGCTGTTATCTTCATTGACTCAGCGATTCATGTTTTGGAGGTTACTGAAGACTTCGACGCTACTTTGGACAGTGAAACTGTTCAGGCTTGGATCGACAAACAGGGCTCTAATGCTTCTATGGGCTACTAGGTCTTG
Organism: Wickerhamia fluorescens; assembly: GCA_001599155.1. Lineage (NCBI taxonomy): Eukaryota > Fungi > Ascomycota > Pichiomycetes > Serinales > Debaryomycetaceae > Wickerhamia > Wickerhamia fluorescens. Next base: position 466,622 of record BCGE01000001.1, on the reverse strand, counting down.
GCTTGAAATATACATTCATCCCCCTTTTTTTTTATGATTATCACTTGTTTTATGTTTCTTTAACCAGGGTATTTAACCCAGTCTCTTGCTTCAACATTGTATTTTAATTATATTATCGATTTTTCATTCTTAAGCTACTATCTATGTTTTTGCTGCTTTGTTTGATGTTCTTGCTTTGTTTGATGTTCTTGCTCTTTTAACCTCTCCCCGTATATGGTAGTGCTGGCGCAAAAAAAAGCTACTCTGATGTGAAATCTATATTTAATTTAAGGAGTCAATGTCGTCCATTGGAATTGATATAGGAACAGGCTCTGTTCGAGTATGTGAGCAGTACCAAGGTACCTTTTCTTCATGGGCTACACCTATTAAAACAACACATGGACGGTGTATCACTCAGAGTAGCACGGAGATCTTTACAAAGATCGTTACATTGATACGTCAAAATGTCAAACGGAAAATTACAGGTGTTGCAGTGGCTGCAACCTGCTCAATGGTTGTACTAAAACGATTGAATATAGCAGGAAAACAAATGCTAACGCCATATGACTTGACAACAATGCATGATGGAGCAACCACCCAGGATGTTCTTTTATGGATGGACAGTCTGTCGCGCGTACAAACCGCAAAACTAAATGAAAGATTACTAGAAGAAAAAAAGAGCATAATAGAGCGCCTAGGAGGGAAACTAGTACCCGAACTTGGTCTTTGTAAGCTCAAGTGGCTTAGTGAGATTTGCAACGGTGAGGAATTGGTGTGTTTTGAACTTCATGATTGGATTAGTTATCTTTTGCTTTATGGCGGTTTTCGTCAGGTACAAGAAATCCAAGTGGTTGATTATCATGAAAAATTCAGCTATTGCGATGAGTCATATGCCATGGATGGACTGATAAACGGGTGGCTGGACTCTATTTTGCGAAATGTGATGGAAATATCACAGAATATCGTGATTGGTAGCTGCAATCAGTCCCAAAAATTGCAACCACCAGGATCAGCCTTGGGAATTATTAAGAATGCACACAATGGAGAGCTTTTAAAAGATGCGATGGTGGTAATGGGATGCATCGACTGCTACGCAGGACTATACGCTTCGCGTGAAAGTATTGAGAGTCTACTTGGAACGGGCCCACAGTTTTTAGTGATGATCGCCGGTACTTCAACATGCTTTTTGATGCCAACCGTAAGCGATAAGTTCCTACCGGGAATATGGGGACCCTTTGGACCTTTAACCTGTAACGGAACCGCTGCGTATGAGTTTGGACAACCAGCTACAGGTAAGCTTTTTGAGCGATTATTTGCTACCTATCAAAAAGTTCTTACGGAAAACGGAATAGAGAATGACCAACACGCATTTTTGTGGTTAGAAGATGCCACGCAGGAAATGGAGCTCGAATACAATGAATCAATTCATAGCCTCATAAAACGATATGTTTACTATGGTGATGTTTTTGGAAACCGCAGTCCAATATACGATTTTGAAATGGGAGAAATGATTATCGACGGACGCAATGCGTCAGGAGATACTATGCCCCAAATAATTGACAATAATAGTGATCCTAAAAGCTTGGTAGTACGCTACAATCTAACACTCGAGTTTCTCTGTTTCCAAACGCGTCAAATGATTGAACTTTTACCGCAAAAAGTACCAGGAATAGTTGTATTGGGTCTGCAGAGCCGAAACTTGCGGCTAATGCAAATGATGAGTAATATCTGTAATTTGCGTGTTATATGCCATGGTAGCCCAAATGCAAAACACAATGTGGCTCGAGGTGCGTCTATACTTGGATCCATGACTAGCACATCATCCAACTTTTCGGAAAGTATTTTAACAGATGCTGCGAATAAATCATTCACAAATGCTGACCAGAGTCGAGTCTTTGATCCCAACCCTGAAAATCGTGATCTACTTAAAAAGAGATATGCTGTTTTTAAGGATGCCTCGGAACTTCAGAAACGCTATCGTGAAATGATTGGGTAATTCCAAGCTTCAAGTCTATTCATACTCACTATAAAGTTTCAAGAATTGAGATTATTTCCCAACACTTAACATTAATTTACTATAAGGAACTCATGTTTTTGCACCCTTGTTTTTCATAATAAATTAGGTTTAAACGGTTATTAAACGAGAATGTGACTCATGGGTGATTTCATTTCTGACATTTCTCACAAATAGCTACAAACTGAACAAGAAACACATAATTGGTACTTTTATAATACTCATAATAGTCTGTTCTAGTATATAATCTGTACAATTAATGGTATTATCTTGATAGCCTTGATGTTGTGAGTGGTTCAGAAAAAAATTAAAATACGTAATGATTCCCCACTTCTGGGCCAATTTTTTTTCGGTGTCAATAATTGTCATATCATAAACGTTTATTAAGAGTTTAAATCTAGTGGCGTTTAAGTACAGCCTCATCGGCAGTAAAATAGCAGTGTGCTTTATAGACACAAGTGAATCAACAGACCATATCAGCTCTACTTTGAGTACCTCATTCGTTTAATTGGGTTTGAAGGGTATTTAGAATATCCTATTTCAACTTTAAAGTGATTAGAAAGAGCACGCGAAGTCGTCTTCCACAGTATATTATTTCTATCAATCCAGTACAAGCATTACAGCTTTTGTTTCTGGAATAATTCTTACCTGCAACTGAACTAGGGTATCCTTACGGATGCGCGAGAATAGGAGACTTTTTCTTGAGAGGAAGCGGTTTGGCCTATGACTAACTTATCTAGTGAAAGAAAAAGCTTTAGTAAAGAAGAAACTGGAGGCATCAAAAAGGACGAATTGACACAGAAAATACCGAAAGGTAGGCCATATTCCATGAAAAAAGAAGGCACCAAAGAGGCAGCTCCTTTAGGAAACAAGCCTGTTTTCATTAATATGAAGCCGGAAACCACCAAAAACAAGTATACTACTCAACACCAACGACAGAATGAAGCTGGTGTATCAAAGAAGAAGCGAAGATCGAATATTCGTGCATGTGATCCGTGTTCAATTCGAAAAGTCAAGTGTGAGTCTAAGAGACCATGTAGTCATTGCGTTACCTTTAATTTAAACTGTACACAGCTACGCGAGCGCAAAAAAAGTGGTCCAAAGCTGCTGCACAGTAGAATTCTAAAGTCACTCAATAGCCTCTCTGAGGTAATAGATTTGAACAAAACTGAGTCGTACATGTCTTCGGCTTCTAATGACAGACATAAACAAAGCAATGCATCTTCTGTGGGCACATTGTCCAACACTGAAAGAAACTCTCCTGAGCCAGTTTTAAATGAGCCAAATAAGCCAACTGCTCATAAAGATGCTGGAATAAGTGAAAGTTTAAACTCGCCATCATCTGGAGGAACTTCAGAACAGACATCTCTAGAAAATTCAATACCACAAGAAGGCCCAAATATATCATTAAAGTCTGCTTCAATGGCAGTTTCTGATGATGATAGATTTTACAGACCCACTCCTCAGTTTCTTGTGGAAAATATTTTATTAATTGGTGACGAGCCTATAATATTTGAGCTTATTAAACCATTGACCGTACAATCTTTGGTTATTAATTACAGTAAACTCATTACTTTTCTAACAAATGCTTTCCCGGATACTGATGAGGTTTTAGAGAATAATGCAGTGAGTAACAAATTTAATTCGGACCTTCAACTAATGGAAAACCACGAAGACTCGCTTTTTTTATCCAAAATATTGATTATTCTTACTATGAACCTAATAATTGCAGAGATTCTTGTTAAGCTTAAGAAACAAAAATTCAGAAACTTCATTAAATATCCAAAGCGAAATTTGATCTTTAGAAACTACAAGAATTTTAAAAACTTATGCCACTTTAAATGCATAGAAATATTTGCATTGATTGAGAAAAATATGATCGTTCCATCTATCATTCCGCAAAATAATTTGAAGCAGGTTAGTAACACTAATGTCAATCAATTACATCAAAATCAAATATACTACAACCTTTCATTAAGTTACTTACAGTTGTGTAACTACTATCATATCATGAACTTAACAAACACATTAAACACCACTATAAACGCTTCTACAGAGAGCAACTATGGCAATGAGATACAAGAGCACCACAAAATAAACAATTTACATAAGAGCATCACATACTATCAATTCATAAATATAAAAGGAAACTCAAGCTCTAGTGGTATGGTAGTACAGTTATATGAGCTATTTGAGGCATTATTTACTTTTGAACGTTTTTATTTGATTTACTCGTCAAATAATTATATTTTAAGCCTTTCGCGCAACAACGATGTTATAATCCTGTTGATATCAGATAAGATTACAAGAAACAAAGCAAGCAATATGAATAATTCATTTAGCTCCAATTTTTTGTATGAATTAGTTTATTTGATAAATGAAGAGGACGAGAAAGGTGGCAATTTTTTGAGCGATCTTGCACGGTTTACAAATTTTAATATTCATCCAAAGATTTGCAAACAAGCCAACGAATCAAAAGAAGAAGCTTTTCTAGAGATGAAGAAACAAATTAACTCAATTAAAAACAGTGATACAATATTTGAGATAATCAGAAAGATTCTTATATTTAAAATGATACTAATTTACCCAATGAATTTTATCACGGTTTATCGCGAAACAAGCGAGTTAATAAATGAACTCAATTTTGATCTTGAGTGCACTAACAGTGATTTATTTAAATTGCAAATGTCTAATTATCAATTGTTACCGCCAATGTTACATGCTCTTAAGATAATTTTACAAATGAAAGAAGAAATGAATGAGAGAGAGGAAGATGCTGTTGACAACAAGCTTTTGGTTGAATTTAGTGATAATCTCATCAAGCACTTTCCTTTTTTTAACAATATTAATCGTTTAATTCGGTCAAGTCCTCAATTAAATGAATGGTTTTTGAATTTAAATGACCGAAGGCGCAAACTAGAAGGAACTAAAGCAAGTCAAATCCCAGAACTTGACCAACAAGGCATGTCTGATGAGAATAAAAAACCTATACAATTTCTGGATTTAATGGATGAATTAGACTCTTCCAAATTAGTTGTGGATTATGATCCAGATATTCCATTGGAGGCGTCTTTTGGATTTGGCGAAAGTGATTTCAGTATAAACAACCAAAATGAAAATAATACAGCACGAGAATCCCTGGATAACTATACACTACAAAAGTACCAAGATCTCTCCAAAGAGCTTTGCAACGATATTGATAGTGCATCTGTTCCAACAAGTGAACTGTTCAGAGATCCCGCTGACGTTGTAACTGCTACATTGCAAAATAGGAACATGCATCCCACTCCATCGCAAATGAATATGGAGCCGGTACCTCACCAATTAGAGCAACAGGTGATGACAGCAGATTATCAAATAAAATCCATGAATAAAATGCCTCCTGTGCAACAAAGCGACACTGATATTAATAATGCAAACATGGCTGATGTTTTAAATAATACTATCAGTGTTGGCAAAAATAACAATTATGTTGACATAAATAATGTTGACAACAGCTCCACTAGTAATGTTGATACCAACAATAATGCTAGCAATTTTAACAATGATGTCAATATCAACAATATCAGTAATATCAGCAATATCAACAATATCAGTAATATCAGCAATATCAACAATATCAACAATATTGACAACATTAACGACATTAACAACACTAAAACCAACAACACCAACACCAACAACATCACCAACATTAATACGAACTCGTCTAGCTCAAACCTCAATAACATCTACAATAATAATACTATAAACAATACAGATATGTCAGACCCGTCTATTGCAATGAGTGAAAGCACAAAAAATTTATATAATTTGTTTACTCTGTTGGGGGAAAGCGCTAGTCGAGGTCCTAGCATGTCAAACTTATTCCTGATGAACCAATTTTTTGGTCCAGATTCAAGTACAAATCGCGAGTCAAAGGAAGATACAGTGCCAAATAACTCCAATAGGTTCTGGATGTAATATTCATTTTTATGAGGGTTGCACGATTTTGCCACTACCCGTGCTGAGCTGCTCATGTGATGAGTGGTGGGGACGATTGCTTCTCTTGCAGCGTCAGTATTCTGGTCGTGTACGTATTCAATATTCCCAACTATTAGGAATTTTGTGATACTACACAAGAGGGAAGATGAAAAGAAGAGGGAGATGAAGACTATCAATAGAGAAGAAAGGTATTCTAACACGCAATCGATTACAAAAGGAGTATTAAGATGTAAAAAAAAATCAAAAAAAGGGCTCATTATAGTATCTCTGGTTTGCTCTTTCACCAGTTTCACATAGTTTGCTGTGAGTACACAGTCTTAATAATCTCTAAGTTTGGGTATTGCCCTTCTTGACAGTAACGTAATACTGAAGAACTGTAAACAAAACAAAAGCTAGTCTCATCATCAATGGTGATCTATGTTGTGCTGATCATACTGTCATCTGATCACACATTATCACCAGCATCGTCGTTGGCGTGGAAAACTAAAAAATGGCCGACAAAATGAAAACGAAAAAAATCAGTGTAGGGTTTGACGCCAAGTACTTCCTTCTGTCATTATACCTTCTCGTACCCGCATTGCGACCTTACTAGCGTATTCAATTGATCGAATAGTGTATTTTACGAGAATCTGACGGAGTGCTCCTCGTTTTGCTTGTTTTACCTCGACAATACCGCTTACTTTTAAACTTGCCACTCCTCAAGACTACTTTTTGAAAGCTTAGTCAGACTAGTGGTTATACTCGAGAGATACCAAAGAATAGTACATTTAGTGAATACCAGACGTGTAATAAGCGTTGCTTGATTTACTAGGAAAACTGCCACGTTAATTTGTTTTGTCGTAGCGTTGAGATACAAAAAAGGGCGACACAACTTGAAAAACATCAAGCACTTTCTAGCCGAGGTTACCTGCATTAATTTAGTTCTTAACTATACATCAGCAAAGGGCTCAATACATTGTTGCATTAGAAGATACATTTGAGGTTTTTTCAAAAGGGCCTCTATTTCTGTTTTTTTAAAGAAAGGGTGTATAAACCATAATGGAGTTAGATACTGATGTACCGATGGAAGACGTCGAAGACTTGAAAAATCAGGATTTACATACCATAGATCATGATCTGCAGACTGCCACACCACAACCAGCGTCTGGCGCAACACTTTCAAATCCAAGCTACAATAAAAAACAGGATTTAAACTTAAGTTCTGTCAATCAATTGGACGAATGGATCAATAAACTTTCTGCATGCGAGCCTCTTTCCGAATCAGATGTAAAACGTCTTTGCGATATGGCTGTTGAGGTGTTGCAGTTTGAAGAAAATGTTCAACCGGTCCAGGTACCAGTGACTATTTGTGGTGATGTACATGGCCAGTTTCATGACTTGATTGAGTTATTTAAAATTGGTGGACCATGCCCAGACACAAACTACTTGTTTATGGGTGATTATGTTGATCGTGGGTACTACTCGGTGGAAACTGTATCTTACTTGGTTTGCATGAAGGTGCGGTACCCCAACCGTATAACCATTTTACGTGGTAACCACGAGTCTCGTCAAATCACCCAAGTTTATGGTTTCTATGATGAGTGCTTGCGTAAATATGGTTCTGCTACTGTGTGGAAACTATTCACAGACTTGTTTGACTATTTCCCCATTACCGCATTGGTGGATAATAAAGTATTTTGTCTCCATGGCGGATTGTCACCCATGATCGAAACTATTGACCAAGTACGCGAATTAAACCGCATTCAAGAAGTCCCGCATGAGGGACCCATGTGTGACCTCCTTTGGTCAGATCCAGATGATCGTGGAGGATGGGGAATCTCGCCCAGAGGTGCGGGTTTCACTTTTGGCCAGGATATATCGGAACAGTTCAATCACACCAACGATTTAAGTTTGATTGCACGCGCGCACCAGTTGGTGATGGAGGGGTTTTCGTGGTCTCACCAAGAGAGTGTCGTGACTATTTTCTCTGCACCGAACTACTGCTACCGCTGTGGTAACCAGGCTGCAATTATGGAGGTGGATGAGCAGCACAATAGACAGTTTTTGCAATATGATCCCTCGGTAAGACCGGGTGAACCCACAGTCACAAGGAAAACTCCGGATTACTTCTTATAATTCCAATTATTTGATCACAAATAATAACCCGGGGTGGAGGGCAAGTCCTTATATAAAACCATCAATGTTTTTATGCTGTTTTCATTGTCTTGAATTTAACCTTTTTGTTGTACTTACTCTTTTAATACTCTATATACTCTCATTATATTCACAGCTATACAATGTGTGGTATACTATAACCTTTTACCTTTTGTAAATCAATAAGCGCTTTTTGATTGATTATAAAAAGGTTTATTCGTAAATTAATTGTAAAAAAAATAGAGGGAGGGTATGTGAGATGCATCAATGGGTGGGTAAAAGGTTTTTTCTATAGCAAGACTTTATTAAAACTAAAGAACTATTCTATTGTTGACACTTTTAATACCATTCTGATGACTGTGGCCATTTGTTATTGGTGCAAAACGCTACTCTAGGACATGGATAGTACTTTTTCCCATACTTCATTATATGCGTGCATATACCAATATTGATGGACCAACCAGAGGTGACAATTTGAACATTACCAAAAACAAAAAATGGCCCTTAGGAGTGCAACGACATTGGTTGAAAATAGCGATCAGTAATGTTGAGAATACAGTCAAAACCTATGGCTAGGGCCTTAGGTTCCAGATCGCTTTATAACTCTGTTTTAGAATCTGATATCAACATTACCCGTAACGGTAAAGTTAATGTATCAGTTGGACCGGGAGGACGTTCTTCAAGAACCGGGTATACAGCTACTGTTTTTGGAGCAAGTGGATTCTTGGGTCGTTATTTGACTTCCAAATTGGCTAGACATGGAACAAACACTATTGTACCATTCCGTGATGACATGAAGAAGCGTTTTTTGAAGGTTACTGGTGATTTAGGTGTTGTAAATTTTGTTGAGTTTGACTCGAGAAACCTCCAATCGATTGCAGAGTCAGTGCAGCACTCTGATATTGTGTTTAACTGTATTGGAGCCGACTATAACACCAAGAACTTTAGCATGGCAGATGTCAATATTGCTATCACGGAACGTATCGCACTGGCGGTCAAGGAAGCTGGAGTTCCTCGTTTTGTTCATGTATCATCGTACAATGCCAACCCAGAATCCAAGCTGGTTTTCTACGCTACCAAGGGTATTGGTGAGCAAGTTGTGCGTGATATTACTCCTGACGCCACAATTGTTAGACCGGCACCTATGTTTGGTAGAGAAGACAAATTGCTCAACTATTTGGGTCCCAAATTGAAAATGTGGACTCCAAACAAGAATGCCAAAGAAATTTACCCAGTCCATGTTCTCGATGTAGCTCGCGGATTGGAGCATATTGGTTTTGATGACTCCACTGTTGGCCAAACCTTTGAATTGTATGGACAGGAGAAGATGTCGTTCTTGGAAATCAGACAGATGATCCATGGTATCACCCAAGATTTTACAGAAGTTGGTGCTATTCCATACAGTTTTGGTGACTACACTATTCCCTTGCCTCTTGCAAAGCTTGTGGCTCAAATCAAACAGCTCCCATACTGGCAGATGACCAACCCTGACCAGATTGAGAGACACATGATTCACCAGCACATCGACCCTCAGGCCAAGACTTTTAGAGATTTAGGCTTCACTGAAATCGATCAGTTAGCGGACTTCTTATTCACCTATGCTAAGCAATGGAGACACCCATTGATTTCGCAAAAGGGTGCCCCTTCAAAAAAGGAGTTGGAAAAATTGCGCCAACTCTCGCATTTTACTTGAGTAAGAGAAAAAGTGTGTGCATCTCTCATACTATTTCTGCTATAATATCTTCTTCTTCGTATAAACATTTTGCATTAACTTTTGTTGTATAAGGCCTCACGAGGTTTCTTGTAGGTATTGGGTGAGTTGTTGATCTCGGGGATCTCCGGTGTATGATGGGGAAAAAAGATAACGATAAAGCATGTATATATAGGTACATACCTGAGCATGGGTTTTCAATTGTTATAGCGTGCCATGTCTTATACTCTACCTTCTATTGATAAAGTTCACACGCTCACGAAAGAAGAACAAGAAGAGCTTTTAGCTCATTTGTTCGAACGGTGTGAAACGCTTTACAAGTTTATAGACAAAACGGTATTAAATGGACATGAGTTTCTCAGCTACTCGGAGTTAATAGAAGCAATCCGTTCATCTCTTCTTGAACTTTTGCACAACTCAGAGAAAGAAGCAGAAGCAAAAAACACACCCATAAATCCTATATTGGCTAAGATCATTGCAGCACATCCTCGACTTGGAACTGCCGCGACACCAAAAGACAACATCAAGTTGTCAGAACACTCCTCAAAAGAGCAAAAAACACTTCAGGGAAGTAAAGAAGAAACAGAGATTTTACGTCTTCTCAATGAGGAGTATGAAAAGACATTTCCAGGCTTACGTTATGTTGTATTTGTCAATGGTCGGCCTAGATCAGAAGTTATGGAGGATATGAAGAAACGAATCTTTTTGAACGATATCCATATGGAGCGCCGAAAAGCCTTTCAAGCCATGTGTGATATAGCACTAGATAGAGCAAGTAAATTGATTGCAAAGTACTAATAAATATATTGGATGCTAAAGGCATTACAATAGTTATATAGCACAAAAATTTAGCAAAATATAATGTATGACTATATAAGTTTTCTCATTTGGCTTATTGACGCTATCCTCATTACAATCATCACTACAACCAGAATCCTTCTCCCCTTGCCCTCTTCATGGTCATCATCTCCCTATTCGTACCTTCGGCTATCTACTGATAGTGATGAACCGGGTAACCCTTATTGAACTCTTTGACACGACTTTTTCCATAGGACGCCAGCTTCAACATTAATGGCAACGTTCAACTAGGGTTAGTTGGCTTAAAAGAACAATATATAATAATAATGGTAAGTATAGGCATGATTTAGAAGACCTTAGCCGACCTTAGAGTATAAGTATTTGGAGAGATTGCTCTTTTCACCTATGGTTTTTGCTGTTGCTAGGCCCAGACTATGGCTGCGGCTAAGGGGAGTCCAATATGCTGTTACTAACTCTAGATAGGCTGGTGCTTTGGAAAATGCTCGCAAGGAAATCCAGCGTCTTTCATTAGACTCGGGTGAGTCCCAATACGGACAGATCTTCTCAGTCTCGGGACCTGTTATTGTAGCGGAAAACATGATTGGATGTGCTATGTACGAGTTGGTAAAGGTTGGTCACGACAACTTGGTCGGAGAAGTTATTCGTATTAATGGCGATAAGTGTACTATTCAGGTATACGAAGAAACAGCAGGTGTTACAGTAGGTGATCCCGTATTGCGTACTGGTAAACCATTGTCCGTTGAGTTGGGACCTGGTTTGATGGAGACTATTTACGATGGTATTCAAAGACCTTTGAAGGCTATTAAAGAGCAAGCGCAGTCTATTTATATTCCCAGAGGTATTGATGTACCTGCATTGTCGAGATCAGTCAACTATGATTTTAACCCGGCTCAATTGAAGGTTGGCGATCATATTACTGGTGGTGACATTTTTGGTTCAGTGTATGAAAACTCCTTGTTGGATGATCACAAAATCTTGTTACCGCCCAGAGCTAGGGGTACTATTACATCCATTGCCGAGGCTGGATCTTACAATGTTGAGGATACTGTTTTGGAGGTGGAGTTTGACGGCAAGAAACATTCCTACTCAATGATGCACACTTGGCCAGTTAGAGTACCAAGACCTGTTGCCGAAAAGTTGACTGCTGATTACCCATTGTTGACTGGTCAGCGTGTTTTGGACTCGTTATTCCCCTGTGTTCAGGGTGGTACCACTTGTATTCCTGGTGCATTTGGTTGTGGAAAAACTGTTATTTCCCAGTCCTTATCCAAGTTTTCTAACTCGGACGTTATTATTTATGTTGGATGTGGTGAACGTGGTAACGAAATGGCTGAAGTTTTGATGGAATTCCCCGAGTTATTCACCGAAGTTTCTGGTAGAAAGGAGCCCATCATGAAGCGTACTACATTGGTTGCAAACACTTCCAACATGCCTGTCGCTGCTAGAGAAGCATCTATTTACACTGGTATAACTTTAGCTGAATACTTTAGAGATCAGGGTAAGAATGTTTCGATGATCGCAGATTCTTCGTCGCGCTGGGCTGAAGCTTTAAGAGAAATCTCCGGAAGATTGGGTGAAATGCCTGCTGATCAGGGTTTCCCTGCTTATTTGGGTGCCAAATTGGCTTCTTTCTACGAACGTGCTGGTAAGGGTATCGCTTTGGGCTCTCCTGATAGAGTTGGTTCTGTTTCTATTGTTGCTGCTGTTTCACCCGCAGGTGGTGATTTCTCTGATCCCGTCACCACATCTACCTTGGGTATCACTCAGGTTTTCTGGGGTTTGGACAAGAAATTGGCTCAAAGAAAGCACTTTCCCTCCATCAACACTTCTGTGTCTTATTCTAAGTACACCAACATTTTGGACAAGTACTATGGTGAAAACTTCCCCGAATTTCCTGCTTTAAGAACCAAGATTAAGGAGATTTTGTCAAACGCCGAAGAGTTGGAACAAGTTGTCCAATTGGTTGGTAAATCAGCTCTTTCAGACTCTGATAAAATTACCTTGGATGTTGCAAACTTGATCAAAGAAGACTTCTTACAGCAAAACGGTTACTCTACTTATGATGCATTCTGCCCCATCTGGAAAACTTTTGACATGATGAGAGCTTTCATTGCTTACCACGACGAAGCCCAAAAGGCTGTAGCAAATGGCGCACAGTGGTCCAAGTTGTCTGAATCTACAGCTGATGTTAAGCATTCCGTCTCTTCTGCCAAGTTCTTCGAGCCTTCTAAGGGTGAAAAGGCTGGTCGTGTTGAATTCAACGAGTTGTTGACCACTATTTCAGACAAGTTTGCCGAGGCCTCAGAGTAGAAGTTTTCCCATCATTTTTTTAATTCTGTGTTGCTGCTCTAGTATTTGTCAAATATGCTTCACTAGATTCGTTTTTGAACACTACGAGGAATCTGCTCTTCATTTACGTTAAGATCTACCTTTTTTTTGTCCTCAAGCTGTAACCTTTAGACCAAGTTTTTCTATTTTAGTTCCATAACTGCTTTGTAAAGTCCAATGTGTATATAAAGTCTCTAATAACCTGTATGTTTGATCACCTTCATGGGTTTGTTCATAAGCCAGAGAGCGCCGACCTTCCTGATGCTAAACAATTCATGACCAGGATATGCATACAATCCATCAAGCTAATGCATTCGTCTTCTAAAGTAAGTATTATTTGCTCTGGTTGCAGACTATTTGTAGCATGACCACCTGGTTCTGAATGCTTTTCATAATTGAGTTCAAATTCATGAAATGGAAGTGCTTGTGGGGTATAAATAGGTTCTGAAACTAACCCAGGCTCATCGCTGACATAATGTGGTTCTGTTATTTCATGATATCTATCTGGTGACGGTATGAGACTTGGTAAGAGAGAATTCGAACTATTAGGCTTGAGTGCAACGCGACGTAGTAGGTGACAAACATCCAGTGAAGGTGCTTGTGGAGAGCCATTATTTGAGTTAACAACATCTACCACTGGCGCTGGAATGTTGTTTTGAACATGGGACACCCATTCTTTGAAAGAAATCATTAAGTGGTATAACATTTTCCTAGTTCCAACCAGCAGAGGTTGCGGCTCAGGCTGCTGTTGATAGGGGTGTCTATCTATGGCACTTAGGTTGTTGTATACAGATTCACTAGGCCGCCACCTCACTAAACGCTCTTCCATACATCTTTGAAAGTAATCTCGAGTATTCAAGTGAGCCCATGGATTGCTAAGTATTGATTTTCGAAGGCAAGCAGGCTCTGGTACCTGAAACGGTGGTTCGTGTGGTTCTGGTAGTGGAATAGGCACATTATTGTATGAATATGGGCTGCTCTGTGTATACTTATCATCGTGTATTCCAGGAGTGGTCTCTATATCAAAACTTCCTGATGTATCTGTACATCGTGGCAATGGCAGTCTGGAATCAATTCCAGTTCGATAAAGCTCGTTGTACGGAAAGTTCGATATACCGGAGTCTGCAACGTAACATAGCTGACCATTTGACCGGATAATTTGCTTTACAGACAGTCCAGTACGTGGCATCTGCAACATAATACCCTTTTCAAGTTCTAAATTGGCCTCTGAGCTAGAGTTAACCACAGGTACTTCAGCGGCACTGGTTGTATGGCATTGTGGCAGCAAATTGATATCTGAAATTGCCAGTCTCCTTCGAAGACTTTGTTGCCTAAATGATGTTACTTTACTTGTTTCACAGTGTAAAGTCTCTGCCTTTAGCAGAGGCGGAGCTGGCGCAAAATCGCACAGAGCCCTAGAACGGTTCTCATCCTGAACAACGGGTTGAGTTTGCAATGGAGCAGACTTCAGTAAGAAAATTCCCGCCAGTACGTTTACTGGTTTGCTTACCATACTTAGTCTTCGTCTTTGAAAGATCCAATGGCGCTTTCTTAAGCATATAGAACTTCATAAACCGTATTACACGGAGGATACTGCCACCACGAAGCAGCTAAAACTTGAGACTCAATGTTGCAGCCATTCTCATGCAGATAAGATATTTTCCGACAATGCCACAAAACCAAGACTATACATAAAAAATCCATGGTCAGTTTAAAAGAGCCGAAGTTTGCTGTTAGCAACCAGTTTAGCTACGAATATGGCAAAATGATATATCAATAATATATATTGAACTATACGGACAATCCGGTAATTATGTTATAAAAAACAATCCGAACATGGTTATAAACTAGAATGATAATTAAGGTCTTCTAAAAAATGCACATCGAGCAGCAATAACGTTGGCCAAGCAGCTTCTAACATAAAGTAAGCATGCTCCTATTATCAGGCTGAAACGCCAGTACGAGTACTCCTCAGGTTTTCTAAAGAAAGATGCACGCGGGCATTCATTTTCCGAGCCTCAGTCCGTTTACTTGGATCTAGCTCTAACCTTCCGTCTCTTTCTCTTAAGTCTTCTAACTCTCTTCTTTCTCCACTTATTTCTCATTGCAAATGAAAATAAATAGCTAAGGAAAGGAAAGAAAAATCAGTAGGAGAAACGGTGGTACCATTTGTTAAATACCCGCCAGCAGCCATGCCTCGGAGTACTCTAAATTTTTCAGTCGTGGATTTTGGTACAAAAAAGTTTTTCGAAGTGACAGCCAAAAACAGGTAAAGCACGTGTGACATGAGGTTTTTTATACAATAGTTTCCATATTAGGGCTGGAGCCCTCGTAAGGTGGAACCCGGATTAGGTTTATGTTGGAATATCTTGGTTCAAGCTTTAACCCTACTAAGAACCTTTTCGGACATCTGAGTTATCGGCTTGTGTCATATTCGAGTGCTTGAGAAGCAAGGTCTCCTGGCGCATAGCCTTTTGTAAATTGGATTTGAGATGTTGTAAATCAAACTGCTCACAGAGGAAATCTATAGCCTCATTGGTAATAACCACAGTTTCATGGTCTGTACGTGGCGGAGGCCCGAACACAGTGTCGATTTGGGCGCTGGGAACTAACTTTATGTTGCTAGCCTGTTTACTATCAATGGTGGTGGGCTTTGGTTGCAACAAGTATCGCATATGCTCAATTCCCATTAATGCTTTTATGTGACAGTAGAGGCGATATGCCAAATACAATCCAGGTACATTTGGAACTACTGGTAAAAGTGCAAGTGGGAGAGTAAAGGGGATTCCCAATGCGCAAATTAGGGCATACTTCCAGTGCTTTTGTGAAAGTGTAGTGCTAAAGCGATTTACCTGATCCAAAACCTCTTGTGGTGATTGAAATGATGGGTGATATAACGGAATGGGTTTAATTTGTTTCGAGGGCACATCTAGGTCTTCAAGCTGGGCTTGAGTGGCTGCAGAGGCGCCCTGTAGTTGCAGATGTGCCTGACTGTTGATTTCGCGAATCATGGCTCGCCGGGATGGGAACAGCACTACGCAATTCTCCTCATATGGAACAGTATCTAGTAATTTTGAGATCAACTTTGTGATGCGCATGTTCACCGAATTGGACGAAGTGGAAACCTTAGACCATCCTTTAGCAGCCAACCCAACGATACGCGACTCCAACCGCATCACCCACGGCATCTTTTGAAGTTGCGCAGTTGAGAGAATACTAGGCTGGTGGTTGCAATAAATATATGATCTCTTTGTAGTTATTGGTATTAATAATACATAGATCGAGTCCCGACTAGGTGTAGTCCGAATCAGTTCTTTATCTGGCATTGCCAGAGGAGCAGTCTTCAGCGCAAACCCACATCTTGTAACAACATTCAGTTTATAAATTAATCGACATTGATGTATGGCACTCAACAGTAAACGATTATTTATGAGCATGCTGTGGAGTTTGATAATCGTTGTTGAATACTATGATTTGGATTGCTTTATAATCCGGAGTTTTTCAAGATTCGCATCGCCTTTTTTGGATGAGATCCACGCCAGCTACAAGTACCTTAGAGATCAATCAAGTGTTAGGACTTGTGAAAGATTTGCAAGTATAAACACCAAGAAAAGAATGTACAGGGTAGGCACTATAAATTAAAAAATTCGAAGCTGCACATGAAGCATAGCTTTTAGTCAAGACTAAAAGCTTTTGAAAACTAACAATTTTTAATTTTCAATATTTTATAATAATAATAGTGAGAAAGGCTGTAGGGAGCATTACATAGTCATAGGTATTAATGTTCAAGGGATAGAGCTGCTCTAAAATCAATAATTTAAACAAGTTTCGAAATATTAATCTATTTTGCAACATTTTCCAAAAAATGTTTCGCTAGATACTACATTATTTCGTAAATGTTGGGAAGACATTTAAACCATGGGATGTAAAAATATCTTAATGCCCAATGCTGCTTGTTTATGTAAATAATCTTTGAGTATTTCCTAAAAACCCACAGCTTGTTTAGTTGATATATTTCAGACAAAAATGCAACAAAATATTTTCAGCTACATTAATTAATGTATTTAATATCAAAACACAATGCTAGAATTATTAAATGCAAAAATTAGCTAATCTAATATCAATTGCAAAGAGACTAAGCTGTTTTTAATTTAAAAATGTTTAATTGGTATCAAAGTATGGCTTGATGTATGTTTTTGCCTAAAACGGAATTGCCCCATTTAGATCCTAAATGTACATACGTGCAATTACATAGAGTATTAGAGGGTAGATCTAAACCACAAGTTTACAAAAAATAGAGCTTAACTGAATAATAATTTAATACCGTTTATTTATGTTTGATTTCCAGTAAATTGGAAGTGTTGAAAATGCTCTGTAGAATAAAAAGCTGACAAAAACATTGTAGATAATAAATTGTGTTGTCAACAGTGGTTAACATTTGAAAACACATTTATAGACCTTTTGCAGTAGGAACGCATTTATTAGAATTTATTCAAAAAGTCATATTCATAAAAGATATGTTTATACACTTCGTACAAATAAATACACATTATATTCTTAATGTTCTTTATTTTATTTTCTTATCTTTTATACTATTATAAAGAGTACACTTTTTGGAATTATCTACACCTTATGCTTCCAATCTTTATATTTATTTAACAAGATTTATTATACCCAGTTGGTATATACCTAACTGTTCTTTTTTAATTTCACCAGAGTTCTTTTAAGCTCACCAGAGTCTCTTTGATCTCACATAACTCTTTTTGATTTGGTATTTCTTGGTATTAGAGTTATAAAAATCATTGTATTCATTGCTTTAAATAATTCAAAAACATCTTTTAGCTTAGCCCCAACTGAATCTAAGAAACTAAAATTAAGCCTTTCAAGGTACAATACGCAACTTGCCTATTACACTAACACTTCTTCATATACCTCACATTGACCTGTTGGGATCTTCAGTTGGGTTGTTTCAGGGTTCAAATGTTTAGAGCAGTTTTATGTACAGGCCATTCTATTGTATTTTTGTTTTTATATCTTTGCGACAAGCGGAATGGAAAGTTGATGAGGAGCAAGCACCATTGAAACCCCACACATGTCTAATAACTCAGCACCAGACTCATCAGAGAGCACGGAGCTCAAGAACAGCGCTATCAGAAGCCAAGTGGGTAGCACAGTAAATAATGTCACCCTTGAAAGCTCAACAGAATTTAAGAATCTGCTTGCACAATTGAATGTTAGTTCGTATAATCATCGACCTAATATAATACCAATATATGTACTAGATACAGTGTCCCGGGCACACTTCAAAGACCAACTCAATAATGCAAATGTTAATAACGTTGGACTGGACGGATCCTATGGGCAGACGGGTGTAGGATCATCTCAAATTCGAACTACGAGCACTACAAATGTTCCAAAACCTACAGATGACGAACAGTACCTTAGTTTTTCGAATGACTTGTACGTACGGTGTATGGAGAGCAACTGGCACAACTTCTTAACATCAGTACAACAGCCTACTCCATATACTAGTGACAAGATAGTGTTAGATCACGTGATACAATCTGGTGACAAGCTTGAAGGGAACTGGGGTGGTGATGATAGACTCAAGCTGGCGCTTTTAGGAAGCACTTCTACTGATGATGATACTTTTGTAGAAAGTAACAATGGGTTTTTTTCTAAAGTCTTTGGCGGGAAGAATCACAACCAATCGAAAAATGGCCAATTACGCGGATTAGATAGAAATAATCGAGACCCAGAGTCTACACGAGTACGGTCCAAAGCAGGGTACTGGATGTCTGATGAAAAGCGTGCAACCTTTTTACCTACTTTGCGTCGAATGTGCGTGCAAAATCCTTTAGTTCCACTATTTTTGAGAATATTAATTCTTACGTTCTCAGCATGTGCCTTAGGCCTTGCCTGTACAATATTCGTACATTCGCGGAAAGATTATGATGGCTCCCCTATAGAGCAACAACCAAGTACCATTATGGCAGTGGTTGTAAATTGCTTTGCTATAACCTACGTGGTTTATATTGCCTACGACGAATACAGCGGAAAACCCTTGGGTTTGCGCGATCCACTTGGCAAAATGAAGCTTATAATGTTGGATTTACTTTTTATTATTTTCTCCCTGGCAAACTTGTCTCTCACATTCAATACCTTGTACTCTGAAGAATGGGTGTGTTATTCCGATCGTGGTATACCAATAGAAGGAAAACGCATATACTACCCCAAAGTGCCCAATATGTGCCACCGACAAGAAGCCCTAGCAGCCTTTTTGTTTTTGGTTGTATGCTTATGGGTGATAACATTTACAATTAGCATTGTTCGCGTGGTTGATCGTGTGAGCACCTCTAACCCCAGAAAAGATTAGAATAAATAATATCATTGTGCCTTATGATTCTGTTGCTAGAATATTTTAATCAGACAACACAACTACTAGCCTAGCACACTGAGGGAATAGAACAGTATTATCACAATGTATAACAGAATACTAATTGCATCCTATAGAAAGTAAAGTCGTGTAAAATGGCCAAATTATTTATTGTCAATTTTGGATTTCTGCGCTTTGCCTTCAACATTTATCTGGGTGCGACGGGTACATAGGTTAATTCTTCTAAGTCAAGGCAATCTTAGAAAGAGCACGTCTAATAGAAACCGCTATATATACCAAACCCTAGATCTTGTACACGGATTAAAAATCCGATAGCGTCGATTCACCACGGATTATCTTGTACTAGCCGCCCTTTGAACCAAGGAAGACCCTAGGCGCATCACAATATACTCATTCAATTGAAGGGTAAACTTTAGCTTTGCACGAGATAGTAATCAATCAAAAAACGTCAGTAAAAACTGACTGAAACCCTTTTGCTTAGTACACAATGTCAGTATCACTTCCAGTAGCGAGCGATCTTACCTCGACTTGGAACTTTATACAGCCAGGCCTTGAATTTATTTTGGGATCACAAGGGGATCAGGGTGTCACTTCTAAAATGTATATGAACTGCTACACCGCTATCTTCAATTTCTGCGTTAACAAGTCGCGGCGAGGAGTTGCAGATACTGATCTGGAAAACAATTCATACTCTTTGGCGGGCGCAGAGATTTACGCAAAGTTGGACAAGTACTTAACACAGTTTATCCAAGGCATGAAGAAAGATCCACTGGAATCATTCTTAGAATTTTATGTCAGAAGATGGACTAGGTTCACTATCGGTGCTGGGTACTTAAATAATGTATTTGATTATATGAATAGATACTGGGTCCAAAAGGAACGCTCAGATGGAAGAAGAGATGTGTTTGATGTGAATACCTTGTCATTGATTAAATGGAAGAGCGAAATGTTCAATAAGAATGCTGAGGTGTTAATCAATGAAGTATTGGAATTAATCGAGAAACAAAGAAACAACGAAATTGTTGACACCTCTTTAATTTCTACTGCAATCAAGTCATTGGTGTTCTTGGGTATTGATGTACAGGATTTAAAAAAAACAAACTTAGTGGTGTATGTCACTCACTTTGAAAACAAGTTTTTGGAAAAGACCAAAGAGTATTACAGTAGAGAAAGTGAAAAGTTTCTTGCGGAACGTAATGTTGTGGATTATATGAAAAAATGCGAAGCCAGATTGAAGGAAGAGATATCGAGATCAAATAATTATTTGGAGGACCATACCAAAAAATTTTTGTTGGAGGCATTGAATCAGGTGTTAATTGAAGATCATGCACAGGAAATGTACGGTCAATTCCTTACATTGTTGGAACAAAATGAAACAGAGCACATGCAAAGAATGTATAAGTTGTTGTTCCGCGTACCCAAAACATTAGATCCTTTGGCTGATACTTTGGAAGGTTACATTAAGGATCAAGCAGCAAAAGCTTTGGAGGAGTTGAAATTGGCATCAGAAAACTCTGCAGAAACCAAGGTTGAGGGAAAAGTCACCAGGAGAAGTGCTGCCAATGTGGTTGATCCTAAGGCATATGTTAATACTCTAATTTCTATTTACCTAAAATACAACGAGGTTGTGGTTCAAGCATTCAACAAGGATACTCGCTTCATCAGATCATTGGATAATGCATGTCGTCACTTTGTTAATAAAAATCCTATTGCCACACCTACAACCAAGTCAAACTGCAGAACACCGGACCTTCTTGCTAAGTATGCAGATGCCTTTTTAAAGGCGACTAGTAAAGAGGCAGATACAATTGATATGAGTCCGGATAATCTAATGACTGTTTTCAAGTTTATAAATGACAAGGATGCATTCGAGGAGTTTTACCGTCGTATGTTGGCAAAGAGGTTAATTAATGGTAACAGTAAATCCGAAGAGTTGGAAGAAAGTATTATTCAAAGATTGCAGGAGGAAAACTCAATCGAATATACTTCGAAAATGACCAAAATGTTTTCAGACATGAAGGCATCCGAAGATTTAAAGGCTGTTGTTAGAGAGCAAGTTCCTGAATCTGTAGTAAAAGATTTCAACCCTTTAGTTTTAGCCCAGAGCATGTGGCCATTTAGTCACCTGGACGACTATGAATTAAAGGTATCTCCAGAATTACAAGCTCCATTTGAGAAGGTAGTTGAAGCATACGGTTCAAAACACAACGGGCGACAGCTAAAATGGTTATGGAACCATGGAAGGGCTGAGTTGAAAGCAAACTTATCTAGAAAGGGTAAACCTCCATTTGTTTTTACCGTGAGCAACATTCAATTGATGATTCTCATTGCTTACAACAAAAAAAATACGTACACATTTTCTCAGTTATACGAAATAGTGGGGACTGCAAAACATATCTTTGAAGCGCACTTGTTACCGCTTACTAAGTACAAATTAATCGAACAATCCCCACCTGGCCCAGAATATGCTGGTAAAGATGATACTATATTTACTATGGTCGAAGAGTACAAATCCAGAAAATTGAGAGTGAATTTCATCAGTGCTATTAAGACTAATGAATCCAAGCAAGAAGAAGATGAGGCAAACAAGGAAATCGACGAAACTCGTAAGAATTATCTTTCTGCTTGTATTGTGAGAATCATGAAATCAAGAAAAGTTGTCAAGCATAATGATTTGATCAATGAAGTTTTGCCTCAAACTCTATCAAGATTTCAAGCAAAGATTATTGAAATAAAGAGAGTTATTGATCACTTGATTGAGAAGCAATACATCCAACGCATTGATAACAACACCTATGAATACTTGTCGTAGTTTGAAATAATTGTTAAATCGTCTACATGTCATACAAAATTTTTCACTACAACATTATGATAGTATTCACAATTATAAAATCAGTATTAGATAGTGCAAAAAGTTATTCAATCATAATAGAAGCCGTTATCAATCATTATTGTTTCTATAACTGTTAATGTGATTTTAGAGCTGGTGTAATAAATAGATTTTAATATCCTGCATATAAATTCAAGACATAATGAGCGATGATATTCATATAGTCAAGCTCATATTCACGATATATAAAAGACATCGAGTAATGCTGTTGGTTAAGAGACAAAAGACAGACAATGGATCAATATCATCTGTCATACGATCCCGCGGTAGCAAAGAAGGAGGGGGAGGACAAATTCTTTACAACGAAGCTGTAGTGTTAGAGGGACACCAGGGCCCAGTCTTATCAAGTAGGTTTGATTTGACAGGTCAAAAGATAGCAACCAGTGGTATGGATAAGAACATTATGTTGTGGAAACTTCCAAGAGAGGAAGAGGAGTACCCAAACTTTGAGACGCTAAAAGGTCATAGACTGGCAGTAACTGCAATTAAATGGATGTTTGATGATTCCATTATTGCGAGCGCAAGTGCAGATTCAACAGTGGGGTTCTGGGACATTGAAGCAGGTGCTCGCATTAGAAAATTTTCAGGCCATAGTTTGGTGGTAAATGATATTGATGTCTCCTCCGACTCTGTGGCAGTTTCTGTGGGCGATGATGGAAATTGTTTTCTTTGGGATGAAAGGCAGAAAGGCCATATAAACCACGTAAAAAGAGACTATCCTATTTTAGCTACAACTTTTAATGAGAAAGGAAATACGTTTTACATTGCAGGTATTGATCCTACAGTGTATGCATATGATACTCGCCAAACTAGTACTCCGTTATGGACTAGCGAGGGTCAATTTGACTCTATTACATCACTTTCTATCTCAAATGATGACTCAGTCCTCTTAGCACGTACCATGGGGGGAACTATAAGAACATACAATACTAAAGAATTCGTACCTGAAGGAATTCCAAGATTGAGTCCGTATAAATATGAGGGTGCGCCATCCGGACAAGAATTTCAAATGATTAGAGCGTGTTTTAGCAATGACTGTATCACAGTACTCTCAGGATCGGAAGACAAGACAATAACTGCTTGGGATTCAGGATCTACAAAACTTTTAAATAAATATTCAGGCCACCAGGGAACAGTGTTGGACGTGGACTACCATCCATCAGAATCTATTATACTATCATCTTCTACTGATGGAACAGTAATTGTGAGAGAAATCTAAGCTTTAGATAAGACTAGGAGTGAATTTGTACATTAGGAATTAAAAAAATATATAGAGTTAGAATTTGACTTTTTTACGTTTAACAGTATTTTTAACATATTCCAGTTCTCTGGTGTGATCATCTTTGTGACTCAAGGGAGCCTTCTTGAATTGTCGTTCATACTCATAAGTATGGGTTTCTGTTGATTCAGAGCTCTTTTTTTTGTGTAATTTTTCAAGGTTATTTCTATTAAACAAATACACCAACCATTGCTTTAAAAGACCAGTGTTTTCAGACCGAATTATACTTCCATGTTCCTGGAGAGAGAATTCAGACGAGCTGGTAGATTTTGCTTCATTCAAGGACAAAGATGGCACAATAAAGCGCGCATACTCAAGTTCATTTTGAGAGTTATTCAAGAAGATGTGCTTTAAAATGTATCTCTGTATGTACGAATCATCTATGCAATGTTTTTTTTGCCTGTTATCTTCTTGAAATTTGGTTTCTTGTGATCTCCGTTTATATATTTCCTCCTCTAAGGATCCTGTTAAAACTAGTGTTTCTACATAAACATCCTTAGTTTGGCCGATTCTGTGAGCTCTTTTTATGGCTTGTGCCTCCATAGACTTTGACCAAACAGGGCTAATAAAATAGACCCGAGTTGCTTCAATAATAGTCAACCCATGCGCCGCTAGTTTAATATCCATTATTAGTGTCAAACTTCCATCAGATTCACTATTATGTCTACTAAACTCTGCCAAGTTTGTAGCTCTTTTTGTGGAAGAAATAGAAGTAGCATAAAGAATGTACTCTACGCCGATAATATCCAACAATTCAGCTAAATGGAAAGCACTATCTTCAAACTCAAAAAATATTAAACTTTTAACTTTTTGTTTTTGATGTTCAAGAAGCCTACAAGCCAAATACGATAATTTCGAAGAAGTTGTCCCCAATATTAGCGACTTTCTTATGAGGTCGGATGTGTTATTCTTATTCTTTATCATTTTAGATTCAACAATTTCACTGCTAGTGCCTATCTGGTTGTTTTCATTTAACGATAAACATTTAGTGGGACTGGAGTTTAAGAAATGGTAATTGTATCTCGTTTTCTTGAAGGAGTGAGTAAATATTTCATTATCGCTTTTGGTTTTTATTCCTTTCTTGCGATTTTCGATGATTTCTGATCCTATAATTTTATTTGGAATCGATTGAATGTCCTGGTTCGCATTCTTTCCGCGAAGATATTCGGTATTTCTCTGTGTCGGATCATCCCAATACAGTTTCCAAAAGGGCTGTACATGGCTATTTAGTCTCTTTTGTAATACTTCAACATTTTCAAAGTCAGTAAATCGATTTTTGTAAAAGAAGCGTTGTAATTGTGTTAAATGAGGAGCACCAAATAACCCGATAAAGCAATCATTTTTCTGATCGCATATGTTACCAATGCCCAAGGATTCAGTAAATAGCCTAGGTAAACCTGTTACATAATATGCTATTTCATGCAGTAAAGACAAATTTCTCCAAGTGGAATTATCGATAGCCATTTTTGCCACTTCTAGTGACTTTTTTAATAAATTAAGATCATATTCATTGTAATAAAGCGTACCATTTTCATTCCTTTTAACCAAAGATATTTCACAAATATTGATTAGTGATTTGACATCTTCCTGCTTAAAACCAGTCCAGTGGAAAGCTGCCATTTGCAAGTTTGTTATTAGTTTTCTCAATTGTTGTTTGTTAGAAGGGTGAAACATATAATCAATATCTTGCCTTTCTGAAGTCACAGAATTTACTGCTAAAACTGCAGTAAACAAATTGATAGACAATTTGTTATGAAAAGAAGGTTCAAGAAAAATAGCCTCGTGATGTAATACTGGTAGCTTTAATTCAGCCCCAATATCCACCGGGTTATGGCGTACAATTAAGCATTTAAGTAAGTTTTCAAGCTTAGTACTGGACCCGTAACTATCTTTTATAAGTGGCTTTATTATATTAGTGCTCCAAAATTTTGGCTGCGAATGAAAGGGCTCAACTTTTAAAAAATCTGTTACTATATTTCCTAGTTTCGTTAGGTCTTTCTTTACATCAAAGATGTTATGAACCACATATTTATTCTTTTTAACAGGAGTACTATGCAAAATTTCAGTCTGCTCTTCATCCATGTTTAACTTTGTAAGACCTGATGTAGGGGTACCTGTAACTGCCCATCTTCTCTCTGCAAATAGCAGATTTAAAAAGCGGCTGACTTTTGTCGACTTTGAATTCATACTATGACCTTCGTCGATTATGAGCCGTTTCCAATAAATCTGGCTTAATGGATTTACATCATTTTTATTATAAACGTTTCTTGAAAGAAATGATTGCGACATTATCAATAAGTCAAATCTAATGAGCTCTTTCGCATTGGATGTAAGTTCATTTGTATAATTGATGCCGGATTCCACAAAAGCTTCCAGGAATTGATCTGATATAAACAACACCAGAATAAACCCAGCAGCAATATGTTTTTTAATTTCGCTATTCCATTGGTGAAATAAGTTTTCTGGAACCACAATCAAAGTAGTGCTACAAAAATAAAGTGTTTTGTATATGTGGCCTTCTGCTTGAGTTATTTTATCATAACAAGCTGATCCTTGTGCATTGAATCTCTTTGGTCTTGTAACCATGGTAGTAGCTTTGCAGTTATTTAATGCGATTCGAAACGATCCTGGATTCTCCAAAAGCATATTTGCAACGGAGCTGGGTATATCCTTTGTATAGTATTTCCAGGGAAGAGATTTTTGATTTATGACGTTTTTGCAGATCTCCAGTAGCCTAGGAAAGACCAAGGGTTTTTGGAAAGGTTGATAACTATTTTTTTCAAATTGGGACTTCTCATTTTCATACATACCTTCATCATATAATAGAATATCTTCACGGATTGCTGAAAGGTCATTCTTCGTCACGCAGACCAAGCCAAGACATATTAAAGTCTTACCCAATCCCATATTCTCCGCCAAAATTCCTCCTCGGGGAAGAGAAAACAACTCAGGATTTCGGTATAGCAGAAAGTCAGTTAAATCAAAATAGTATTTGTGCTTCCTCAATGGTGATTGAATTTCAACAAAATGAGGGACAAGCTCTTTTTGCAGAACTGTTTCTTTTTCAATCATTTTTGCCAATGATTTGACTTGAAACAAGTACAAATTTGTGTTAATACCATCCACGCAGCCATCTGAAGCATTATTGAGAAAACGAGCAATTATTTTCTCTGTGTCGTCAAGTAAGTCTGAGCTTTCATTACAGCTAATGTATTTTTCTAAGTTGGGTGATTCAATTTGATTATAAATCCGATTTACCTTTTTAGAAAGCGATTCGTTAGTTGGGAGCAGTTGCGATCTATTGGATGCTATTAGCCATTGTGTTAAATAAATCCCAATTGACAGCTCGTTAAAATGGCTATTGTTGTCCTGACAATCAAAAATCCTTAGAGTATCGCAACATGTATTCATCAATAAATCCTCACTGTTTTTCCAGCCTCGTTCAGTAACATCTAAACAACAAAGCAATTGTGACCAAGACTTTTTATACCTCTTTTCAAGCTCTAAAGATTTTGGTAGACTGTTGCGCCACTGGGTAAACCAATTAGCTCCACTAACATCTCGAGGCACTCCGTAAATTCTGATTTTACATATAACAAATCTCAAAAGGCCAACTTTAATTCTCACGTATTTGAATGTACAAGTTATGTACCTGTACTCTATAAGAAAATGCAATCCATCAAGGACCTCATGTATGGGCGCATCATGTATAACCTTGAAGAAGTCCAAATCTAGCCATTGCCAACCATCTCCATTGCTGCTTACATCTAATCCTCCAAAATTAGATTTTTCAAATGGTATATTGAAGCAATTCAATGTTCCTATTGGGATTAACCTGCTCAAATCATTACTTATATTTACTATGTGCTGTAACTGGCGATTATCTTGATTCATATAGAGTGCTAGTATACTTGATTTTGCTAGAATGGTGGCTGAAAACCATTTGTTGAAACGGAGTGCATATAGCAGAGCGATAAGGATATAGACAATCCCAGTTTTATGGCCAGAATTCCTTTATTTTAGTTAAGAGGAGATGTGCCCTTGTAGGAATTTAAAGCTTAAAGTAACGAATACGAAAACTTATTATATAAGGTTTACAAGTATAGTGATTTCACGGAAAAACTTTAAGATTATTAAAGGTATTGACAAACTATTTAAAAGTAAATGAAATATGTATTTACGAGTTTCAATTAATAGAATAGTAATTATTCACAATTTCAAAATCATATATTGTGCTTTAGTAAAGTTAGTAATAAAGTAATTCAAAGCGCTTGTATTTTGAAAGTAGTCTTTCGGAATCGTCTTAAGAGATATTTTTGAATTGTGCTTTTATAACAAATTTATTTATCGGTATTTTGACTAATTTTTGCAATTAAAGTATTACGGCTTTGCTAAACTTTCTGTTGATAATGCCCTAAAAAACACTTTTTACTAAATGACCTTTAATTGAATAATTCATATAAATTATATTTGAATAGGCTATATTAAAAAAGTCTGTCAATGTTATCTGTTTATGGTGTACATAAGATGATAACTAACAATAGATAAGCCCAACAATATAATAAACTAAACAATTGGCAAGATTTATTTCTTTGTTTAAGATTTAAGAGAATAGGCTACTAATTTATTACAAATATAAATACTTAATTCTATTGTAGACATCCAATTTTACTAATGTTAATTTTAATGTAGATACAAGTTGTTTTTCGTTTAAAGTAGGATCAGGTTTCACTGAAAACTATTATACAAAAATGCCATTAGCATTTTAATATAAATATATGAACCAACAAAAACCTCTGAATGATAAAAGTATATGAGAAAAAATAACAATCTTTCAGCTTGATTCCTTTTTGAAAGTTTACTTATGTATTATAATACGATACTTATATACTTAGAATATATGATATATCATTATTAATACACCATGCCCCATATATCAAAAAACTATTATAGTATTCTAGATAATTGCTTCAAAACTCAAGTAACAAAAAGTATAAATAACTGAATAATCATAAAGTAAAAACACCAGCTAAACAAGAAAGCTAGCTAAAGGAACGCGCCCACTACATGAAATTCGCTATTTTTCCAAAATATACATACTTGGCCTATTTTATATCAGAGTTCCTCATAAATGAGATGTCACGAAACCTCCTCACCTATATATAATATGAAAATACAAAAAAGAGCACGATGATGTAGATCATTTGTACCGCTTTCAATCTATAAACAAGGTTTTCCAGTATCGGAAATAGTGGTTGCAGCGTCGAAGCTATACGGCTAGTTAATAAGTATCCTTACCTGTGGTAAGCCGGGTAATCTATTTTCTGATTTGGGTGCATACACGCACTACCGTGACCGGATAAAACACCTAAAGCTTATCAAAGGGTTCCAGCAATAGAGCCAAACTCTTGGAGAAACATGAAAACATCATTATTATACGCACCAACCAAGAAGACCGAAGAGGTCAATTGGACTAAGCCTCTAAAAAACTATTTCTTGAGTAATTATGGCAGCATATCAGAATTTCAAGAGGATTTGGATGCATTTAATCAGTTGAGGCAAGACGTCAGGGGAGCCAAAGCAGACATGACAGGAATAGATTTACTTTATAAGTATTATAGCCAGTTAGAATTGCTAGACTTGAAAGTATCATTGGAGAAGGTTAGTAAACACAAAAAGCTCAGCTTTTTGTGGTACGATGCATTTCAGCCTACTTTATCACACACGCAACACGCGTTGCCATTTGAAAAGGCTAACATATTATTCAACTTGGGAGCTACTTTATCTAAATTTGCATCACTGAAGTACAGAGAAGCACAAAAAAACTCTGAAGCTGGAGATGAAATCATCAAAGAGTCAATCGTTTTGTTACAAGAGGCAGCGGGTATTTATCTGTTCTTAAACGAGCATTTCTTGCATGCTCCTTCAAAAGATTTAAGCCAACTTACTGTTAAATTTTTAGTGAAGCTAATGTTAGCTCAAGCTCAAGAAGTTTTTTTATTGAAGGTGATCAGTGGAGATTTAGAGCAAAAGAAGAACTCGTTGATTTCAAAGTTAGCCCGAAGTGCTTCGCTGCACTACGAGGAGTGCTATGGTATTATAAGGCACTTTTCTGAGGAAGGGGGCATTAGTGAAAGTGAAAGTGAGAGTGATTTGGAAAATGATGTGAATGCCTTTGAAAACCTCGACGAAGAAGAAAACAAAGAGCAAAATGCCAGAATAAGCTCTTCCTGGATTGCAACAATCAATTTCAAAACAACTTACTACAAGTCATTATCATACTATTTCAATGCATTAGGATTAGAATCTAACAAGAAATACGGAGATGCTTTAGCTTATTTGACAAAGTCTCAGAATGTTTTGGATGAAATAAAATCAAGTACTTTAAGCTTATTGAAAATAAGTGATATGGGTGATGGCTATATTTTGATGGACAACTTTAAATATCAAAAAGATGCTCTCAAAATCAAACTAACTGACTTGACAAAAGACAATGATTTGATTTACCACGAAATAATTCCCTCACTTGTGACTTTACCGGACATAAAACCAATGGATAGCACAAAGATTATCCAAATCAATGATAATAAGCGATTTCAAGAGATAAATGAACAGAACTATCACAACTTTTTCAAGAATGTTGTTCCAGTTTCAGTCCATGAACTTCTAAGTGTGTACTCAGAAGAAAAAGCTCAGCTTTTGCGTAATGAACTAGATATGGTGGATGTATCAAATGAGGAAATGAGTTCAGTACTAGAATATTTGAAACTTCCAGAAGCATTGGTCACAATCAAAGAGATGATTGACGATTATTCAGCAACTGAAGAACAGACAACTGGCAACAGCAAAACAGAAATCAATGAAAAACTATGTCAGATTGCAGATGAAATAGCTGCTAAATATTCAACTGATCTCGCTAATAAAGAAAAGATTTTGAATTTGAGACAGCAAATTTATGCGGAAATCAATGAATGTGAATCCCTTACATCTAATCAAATGTCTGAGACAATTTTGCAACTAAAAGAAGATGTTCTTAAAGTAAAAAAGTCTTTATATGACGGAACAAATTCAGATACCAAACTTTTCGGTTTGGTTAGTATTGGTAATGAGCAGTTGTATTCGGTGTTGGGAAAAGGATCACAGTCAAACGAGTTTGCTAACCTCTTTCAAGCTCCAGGAACATCAAGCCAAAAAATTGACTTTAACGAAGTAAATTTGCTTGATATGGATGAGTCGCAATTTACTAGTAATCCGAATGATAAACTAAAAAAACAAATTACCCAGATTCAAGACTTGTTAAATGACTTGAATATCATACGGGGTAGTAAGAACCAATGCGCTAGTGCATTGAAAACTGCAATCCATGATGATGATATATCTGACATTTTGATTTTAAATAGTAAGGTAAAGTCAACTAACGAAATAAAGTCAGTGATATTTCCCGAAGAGCTCAAGAAATTTAGCGTTTACAGTCAGGAATTAGATAAGCTAATTGAAAAACAAAAAATTTTGATTCAAGAGTTGCAAAATGCATGGAACCAACTTTCCCAGGATAAGCAAGTACGTGAAATTAAGTCATCAAGCCAATTTAAGACACAATTGGTACGCGAGAAAAACGACAAGATTATCAAATTTTATCAAGAATCATGGCAAAAATACACTGTAGGGTTGGAACGCGGAGTTAGCTTTTATACACAGTTATTGAATTACACTGAATCGCTCAAACAAAAAATCAAAAGCGCCAATGCCATGCCTGCAAGATCTTCGTTGAGCAGCAGTTTTGGCAATATGAATATCTCTAGCACTGGGACACCCTATACTAATCAGCTGCAACTGCCTCGGCATACTGGTGCAGAAAAAAATTTGTCACAGTCACATTCTGGGTATCAGAACTATCATACGCTGTCTCAAACTACAGGAATTAGCGGTAATACAAATATTGATACTAATGGGAACATCCCTGTGAAGTTACATCAGCAGCAGCTATATCAATCTTCACTCTATAACCCCTCAAGCGGTCCTAGTGAATATTCGCGCATACAAGAATCATACTCCAGACCTCCCCCACAATTGCCCCCAAAGAGGCCCTCACAAACATCACATTCCTCGAGCCTACAGGGCGTGATGACTCCAAAACCCAGTAACCAGCATACTGATGACCCAAGCCAATTAATCTACAGCCAACCTTCCACCTACCAGCCAAACATGTACAATTTTTTTTCGAGCAACCCATCCCAGTAATGTCTCAGTATTTAAAATCAAAATCAGCAGAGTGCTGTATATTAAAAATAGACTTGTTACTATATCAATATAAACCTAAACAAGCTAAATTGACAAATTATTTGTGTTCTCACAATGGAAAATTCAAAACATTCTTTCTATAAAAAGAAATCGATTGTGGCTTATAATAAATGGAAAAAAAACCTCACGAAACTGTCAAAACCAAAATACGATCCAATCATCAGGTATTGAAATACTACGTAAAGTGCACGATTTTTAAAGAGGTTGTAATATTTTAGAATAGAAATATACTTGATTTACTTATTGGCATTTTTGATAAAAGTAAAATGAAGTTGAGCGCGCCTGGAAAGTGGTTAGCGATCCCACTTATAACATCCTACTTGTTCTCATTTGTGGTTGGAGATGTTATTAAATGCAATAGCACTAGCCAGTGCCCCGAGGACGCACCATGTTGCTCTCAGTTTGGACAGTGTGGTACAGGTGCATACTGTTTGGGAGGCTGTGATATAAGATATTCATACAACTTGACTGCCTGTATGCCGATGCCCAAGATGGGTAGTTTCGAAACAAACTTTACCTCCAAGGATATTGTAGAAAAGCAAACAGAGTACTTGGGTGATGCTTCGGAAAAAGACTGGCTTTATACTGGGTATATTGATGTTAGTGATGATGCACTTTTGTTACAAATGCCCAAGGATAGTGGTGGTACTGTTGTGTCATCAACCAAGTACTTGATGTACGGACGTGTGAGTGCTACTTTAAAAACATCTCACTTGGGAGGTGTTATTACTGCATTTATCTTGTTTTCAGATGTTCAGGATGAGATCGATTTCGAGTTTGTGGGTTATAACTTGACAACACCGCAATCGAATTACTATGCACAGGGTATCACTAATTATACAAACACGCGTAATTCCAGTACTTCAGACACTTTTGAAAACTATCACCTTTACGAGATTGACTGGCAGGAAGATAAGACTGACTGGTATGTTGACGGTGAAAAAGTGCGTACATTGAATAGGGCTGATACTTGGAACAGTACTCTTAAGCGTTATAACTATCCACAAACTCCTTCTCGTATCCAAATGTCGTTGTGGCCTGGTGGTGCATCCACTAATGGAAAGGGTACTATTGAATGGGCTGGTGGACCAGTTGATTGGGAATCGGCTGATATGAAGAAGTATGGCTACTACTATGCGTTTTTGAAAAGTGTCAAGGTTGAACTGTATGATTTGCCCGATGATATCAAAAAAATGACCGATTCCAAATATAACTCCACTGACTTTAATGCTTTCATTTTTAACTCTACAAAGGGCTCAGAGGAAAATGTTTTCTTAACAAACCGTCCTACTGAACTTAAGAGCGGAGACGATACAGGTTTCAACGAAGAGCAGGACGACTCCAAAAAAGAAACAACGGTTATTCTGAAGAGTGGAACCTCCACCACCGTCACAAAGACATCCAAAGCAAGTGTGAATGTTCCTACTGGCGTCAAAACAGATGCACACGGAGGTGGTTCCAATGGCAGCAGTAAAAGTGGAGGCTCAAACACTTCTACTGATAGTTACAATCCTGAGGATGGAATTGGCGGCTTTATTCAAAATACCCAGCAAACATCTTCAGTTGAAGGCAAAGATACCACTTCCAAATCTGGTGGAACAAACGAAAACCGCTCTGGTAGTGCTTTTGCTATTCTTACATGCATTATCCTCGGTGTTGTTTCCGTTTTTTCGTAGTATTTTAGCTCGAACATTGATCTCCTAAAGACCATTAACCGTTCTTTATTGACCGTCTTTTTCTTGAAAAGTATTAGGACATTTATACCTTATTACAAATAACGGTTTCAGCAGGAGACACATGTAATAACCTCTCTATATTTTATTATATATGATTTCATCATTCAAAAAGAAAACAAATTTACAGCAGAGATAGCCACTTTTAAGATTTTGATAGCCCTTTGCGAACAGTGGGTATAGCAGCTTTAGTAAAAACATTCACCATATTTTACCTATAATAATTAACATTTGTTAGGTCGCTACTATCAATAACATCTTGCCGGTCTTTGTGTATAGAAAACACAATCACGTGACTTACGTGCTTCGTGCAATTTGCTAAATTGTTGAAAAAAGACCACCGAATCAATAAATGTTTGGCAATACAACAACCCTTTGACGCCGCTGGTTATTAAACGTAAGCAGCGTTCTAGCAAGGAATTTTGCATCTTTGCAGTATCAGCATAGATTGCCACCAAGATGAAGATGCTAACAAAGTTTGAGTCCAAGTCTTCTAGGGCTAAAAGTGTTGCTTTTCACCCAAAGAGGCCTTGGGCGTTGGTATCCCTTCACTCCTCGACCATTCAATTGTGGGATTACCGTATGGGAACGTTAATTGACAGGTTTGAAGACCATGTGGGACCAGTTAGATGTGTTGACTTTCATCCTACACAGCCCTTATTTGTATCTGGAGGAGATGATTATGCCATTAAAGTTTGGTCTTTGAATACACGCAAGTGCATTTTTACTTTAAATGGGCATTTGGATTATATACGTACGGTATTTTTCCATCATGATTTGCCATGGATTATCTCTTGTTCAGATGACCAAACTATTCGTATTTGGAATTGGCAGAATCGTCAGGAGATTGCTTGCTTGACTGGCCACAATCATTATGTTATGTCTGCTCAGTTTCACCCTAGTGATGACTTGATTGTTTCTGCCTCCTTAGATCAAACTGTGAGAGTTTGGGATATTTCAGGATTGAGGAAGAAACATTCTGCTCCTACCTCTTCAATGAGGTCATTTGAGGACCAATTGCAAAGACAACAATTGCCTCAGCAGGATATTTTTGGTAATGTCAATGCTATTGTCAAGTACGTTTTGGAAGGCCACGATAAGGGTGTTAATTGGGCATCTTTCCACCCTACTTTGCCATTGATTGTATCTGCCGGTGATGACAGAGTTGTGAAGTTGTGGAGAATGAGTGACACAAAGGCATGGGAGGTCGACACTTGCCGTGGCCATACTGGTAATGTATTGAGTGCAGTTTTCCACCCTCAACAAGACTTGATCCTCTCGGTATCTGATGACAAAACAATTCGGGTATGGGACTTAAATAAAAGAGTTCCAATAAAGCAGTTTAGAAGAGAAAATGATAGATTTTGGCTTATCGCCTCTCATCCCAACATTAACTTATTTGCAGCCTGCCATGATTCTGGTGTTATGGTTTTTAAATTGGAAAGGGAACGCCCCGCTAGTGCGATATCTCAAAACAAGTTGATTTATATCAATGCCGAGAAACAAGTACAATCTTTTGACTTCCAAAAGAAAGAGAACTCTTTGCCAATGTTGTCTTTGAAAAAAATTGGTAAGGCTTGGTCTTTTATGAAAACCTTGTCGTACAACCAAACCGATAATTCAATCTTGGTAACTCACGGTGACGGAGATAGTGGTCGCTATGCTTTGCTTTCATTACCTAAGCATGTAACTGGAGCTATCGAGCCTACTGATATCAGACAGGGTGAAGCTAATTTTGCTTGCTTTATTTCTAGGAATAGATTTGTGACTTTTATCAAATCATCAAAAACTTTGAGTGTTAAGGATTTGAGTAACAATGTTACCAAAACTATTCAATTAGATTCCTCGGTTAGAGACGTCTTGTACAGTGGTCCTGGTCGTGTTTTGTTGGTAAAGGATCAATCCATTATTAACTATGATGTGCAACAAAGAAAAGAATTGGCTAAATTACCAGTAAACTATGTCAAATATGTTACATGGTCTGCTGATGGAAAGTATGTTGCTTTTTTTACGAAGCACACTATTACAATTGCAAACAAAGATTTAGAATTACTCACTTATCTTCATGAGACTATTAGAATCAAAAGTGCTGCATGGGATGATTCTGGTGTTTTATTGTATTCAACTTTGAACCATATTAAATACAGTTTATTGAATGGTGATAATGGTATTATCAAGACATTATCAAACACTGTGTATATTGTCCATGTGAATCAAGATCAGGTATTTGCTTTGAATCGTGCCGGAGAGGTTGAAGTGATTTCTATTGATCCTACCGAATACAGGTTCAAAAAGTCTTTGGTTAACAAAAACTTCAACGAGGTTTTGAGAATTATTCGTAACTCCAACTTGGTTGGGCAAAACATCATCGCTTATTTGCAAAAGAAAGGATATCCTGAGATTGCTTTACAGTTTGTTGAAGACCCAGAAACTAGATTCGAATTATCTATTGAGTGTGGAAATTTGCAAGTTGCCTTGGAACAAGCTAAAATTTTGAATGACAAACAACTTTGGGAAAAGTTGGGCGAAGAAGCATTGCATCAAGGCAATGTTGAAGTCGTTGAATATGTGTATCAACAGTTGCACTTGTTCGAAAAGTTATCATTTCTTTATCTTTGTAAGGGTGACAAACAGCGCTTAGAAAAAATGGCCACTATTGCTGAACATCGTGGAGACTACTCGGCTTTGATCCAGAATACTTTGTACAACAATGATATTAAAAAGAGATGCGAGGTATATATTCAAGGTGGTATGTTGCCGTTGGCGTATGCTTTAGCCAAATCAAACGGTTTTACCGAACTTGCGGAAAATATTTTGAATGAAGCCGGTATTGATGAAAAAGATGTTGAGTTACCTGAGTTAGGAGAAGTAGTGCCTTTGCCTGAGCCTTTAGAGGAGCCAATTTCAAACTGGCCTTTGAAGGACACTTCAATGTCCTTTTTTGAAAGTGCTTTGTTGACTGGACAGTTGGAAAATTTGTCTATTGAAGATGAAGCAGCACCAGCTAAAGTTCAGGAAACTTCAAATACTATTATTGACTTTGATGATGAAGTTGACGAAGCAAATGAAGATGAGGAAGGTGCTTGGGACTTGGATGATGATTTAGACATTGGTGAGGTTGTTGAAGATGAAGCGAAGATTCCAACAGGAGCCATAGCCGATGGTGAGCTTGGACGCTGGCTTCGCAATGCCAATATTCCAGCATCTTACGTTTCGGCTGGTGCTTTTGAGCAAGCTGCTTCGTTGATGCACAAACAATTGGGAGTGGTGAAATTTGAGCCTTTGCGTAGACGCTTTATGGAAGTTTATCAATCTTCGAAGTTGTTCTTACCGGGAATGGATGACTTGCCTTCAATGCGTAATTACATCAGGGCTGATAATGATGAGGATGACCACACCAAGATCAGAGCTTTCATTCCTGGCTTTGAAACTTTGGAGGAAAAGTTATCCTTGGGCTTTAAGCAATTTAAGGCTAATAATTTATCTGAGGCTATTAATATTTTCAGAGAAATCATATACACTATTGCTGTCATCGCAGTTGATAATGAAGACCAAGAAGCAAAATGTGAGGATGTATTAGTCATGTGCCGCGAGTACATTCTTGGGTTGTCTATTGAGTTGGCTCGCCGCGCGTTGGATCCCTCCGATGTTAGACGTAACTTAGAGTTGGCTGCATACTTCACTCGCACACAGCTTCAAAATCCACACAGAATGAATGCATTGCAAGTTGCCATGACCCAATCCTTCAAGAATAAAAACTACTCTAGTGCCTCCTACTTTGCCGGTGAGCTCTTGAAACTTGTATCGACAGGACCTAGAGCTGATCAAGCAAACAAATTGAAGGCTAAGGCAGACTCTATTGCTAGCGACGCTATCGAAATAGACTTTGATCCTTATGCAGAGTTTGATATTTGTGCTGCGTCTTTTACCCCTATCTACAAAGGCTCTCCATCTGTTGCTGAAGAGTTGGTAGGAGCAAAATATAAACCCGAATACAAGGGCAAGACTTGTACTATTACTAAAATTACCGCCATTGGCGCTCCAGCTTCTGGTTTGCGGATCAGGGCTTAGAGGGTGTCAACTTTAGACAATGCTGAACTGACACACATAAAAATGATAAGCCCTGTTTGTCATATTTACATGCTAGGCCTTTTTTTACTTTGTTTCTTTCTCCTTACCTAAAATCTATATACCTCTAATAAACCTGAGTCTTGTTATAACTGCCAATGTATATATTATAGGGACCTTAAAATTTCACGTGTAGATGCCAGAGTTACAATTGATTTGAAAAAAATTGAGTACATCGCGAGACTAAACAACTGTCAAATTTTAGCGCTCAGTACCATGTCAAGCAAGGAAGAAGAAGCTATTCAGATCAAGGATGAAGGCAATACCTTTTTAAAAAACCAAAAGTATGATGAGGCTATTGATGCATACAGCAGGGCCATAGAGCTTGATCCCAATAATGCCATTTTCTATTCTAATAGAGCACAGGTACATATCAAGTTAGAAAGCTATGGATCTGCAATTATTGACTGTGACAAGGCACTTGAAGCCGATCCTAATTTGATGAAGGCATACTACCGGAAAGGTGTGGCGTTGATGGCAATTTTGAAGCACAAGGAGGCACAAGCTTGTTTCAAGTTAATTTTAAAGAAGCTTCCAAATGACAAGCTTACATTAGAGAATTACAAACAATGTACAAACTACTTGAAAAAGCAAGCTTTTGAAAAAGCTATTGCAAGCGATGATAAAATTTCTGCTATCAATAGTGTTGACTATGAGGGGATTCAGGTTGAAAAGTGGTGGGAAGGACCTCAGTTGACTATCAATGCCCAAAAGGCGAATGAAAAAACCGATGTAGAGGTTTCTATTGAGAACCTTGACGTAAACTACCTCAAATACATGATTGAAACATTTAAGAACGGTGGTAAGTTGCCGAAAAAGCATGTTTTTGCTATTGTTGCCAAGGTTTACGAGCTTTTCAAAAAAGAGAGTACTATGGTGGAAGTTTTGTTGCCGCATACTCAGCTTGATGAACAAGATCTTAATGAGGGAGAAATTTTGTTGGAGAATGGTAAAAAGCTTACGGTGGTGGGAGACACTCACGGTCAGTTTTATGACGTTTTAAATTTATTCAAAAAGTTTGGGTATGTTTCTGATACTCACATATATTTATTTAACGGTGATTTTGTGGATAGAGGGTCTTGGTCCTGTGAGGTTGCGTTATACTTGTATGTTTTAAAGATATTATATCCCAAATCCGTTTACATTAACAGAGGCAATCATGAGACAAATGACATGAACAGAGCATATGGTTTTACTGATGAGTGTGAGCACAAGTATTCCAAGAAAATATTTGAAGTGTTTGCGGAATCTTTTGCGGCATTACCGTTGGCTACCTTGATCAACCGCTCGTACTTATGTATGCATGGTGGTTTGTTTTCTGACGACAAGATTACTTTGAAAGACATCAAAAATTACAACCGTTTGCCCAGCTCTGGCTCTACCCAACCTCCAAGAGAGGGTATTGCCATGGAATTGTTGTGGACCGACCCACAGCCGGTCAATGGCCGCGCACCATCTAAAAGAGGAATTGGTATGCAATTTGGACCTGACGTTACCGAAAGATTCTGCTTAACCAACAAGATCCGCAAGGTTTTGAGATCACACGAGGTCAGAATGGAGGGTGTGGAAGAGGAGCACAATGGAAGATTAATTACCGTCTTTAGTGCTCCCAATTACTGTGATTCGACTGGAAACCTTGGTGGTGTAGTCCATTTCACGGAGAACACAAGATACAACAAACTGAAGGATACCGGGGAAGGCTATAGAGATGTAAAAGATACCAACTGTCCATGGACATTAGAGACCGAAACATTTGAAGCAGTGCCTCACCCTGATATAAAGCCAATGGCATATTCCAAGGGTGGATTCGGCTTTTAAAATTAATGAATTGTATATATATAAATATTGACATTCCGTTTTTTATAATAAATGATTAATCTAAAGCTACTGTAACTATAAGCTAGCAGGAAAGTCACGAGCAACTGGTGCAACACGGCTATGTACAGGCAATATTTTAACCATCAAATCCAATTTCATTGTACCCAAATATCAAAAAGTAGAGCATACGCAAAATGCAGCCATCTTACACCTCAGCTAATAACAACAACGTACAAGATAACGATGACGACGAGCCTGATGAGTGGGATCAGCGTATTATGCAAACTGGGTGTCACGAAGAAAATCTCAAATTGCAATTATGCCATGCCGACAAGGGCGATTGGAGACAATGTGTCGAGGAAATGAGCGCTTTTAGAAAGTGCTGGGAAAGTAACAACAATAACGCTAGAACAAGTACAGTAAACAATGATTAGTGAATAACTATTTTGTAAATAGAAAAGGTTTTGTATTGTAATTAGTAATTAATAATAATAACCAGAAACAATGAAGAGTACTGAATGAAAGCAATTAAGAGCAAGGTGATATGGATTTATTAATTTCATTTTTGATTCCTGTAACCTCGATACATTATGTTCTATCATCGGCAATTTATACTATACTACTAATATTTCATGTTTTGTTATTAACAGTTCGCATTTTGTCATTAGCGATTCACACCTACCTTGGTAATAACTTTCTATCAGTTAAATCCAAGGCAAGACCATTATACATTACTTGTCAATAATATATG
Source organism: Wickerhamia fluorescens (assembly GCA_001599155.1). NCBI lineage: Eukaryota > Fungi > Ascomycota > Pichiomycetes > Serinales > Debaryomycetaceae > Wickerhamia > Wickerhamia fluorescens. The sequence goes on along the minus strand of BCGE01000001.1, from coordinate 426,357 downwards.
ACGTTTCCTCAGTAGCCATTTTCCAATTCCACTTGCTTCTTACATTTAATGGAGATTAACCAAGTCATTCAAATCAGCATCAGTCTTAAGACGATCCAAGGCCGTGGGAACATCGTCGGTAATTTCTACTTGGTGATCATCCTTATTCGTTTTAAGTTTGGCTAACTTGATCTTTTGTAGTCTCTTTTGTCTAGCTTGACGTTTTTTCGCAGTCTTACTCTCCAACTTGGCCCTGCGCTCTCGTTCCTGGTCTAAATACGTACTTTGCTCTTGCTGGCTCTTTAATTTGGCCTCTTCGTCCTTAGAAATAGTCATTTGCTGCCTTTTATTACGTATGTAGTTTGAATAGTCAAATGACCTCTTTTGCGCTGGGAACTGGGTTAGAATCTGCCTACAAGTATATCGTTATAAAAAGATAAACTTACTTCCAGCGGTACTGGCCTCTTGTTTGTCAGACAGCGGACAGTTAGTCGTGTCTGGAAGACCCCTTTTCATAAGAATGTCCACCTGCCTGCGCTGTTCATCGATTATAGGCTTCAGCATCAGAATATGGACTTTAATAGCTGTATCTGAAGACAGAAAAAGATTTGTCTGTACAATAAACAAGAATCAACCATCTGAATCCTTTGGAAGAAAAAGCACTTATTTGTCTTCTGGTTGCATTTGGAAGTTGCATATTGTTGATGTCGAGGTATTCATACTATGAACCAACCACCAAATTTGCCGTATGAGCCTAAAAGTCAACTCAAAGATTGGCATTCTCTGTCCAGAGCATCATTGCATACACTAGAGGAAAAGCTGATTGTAATACTGTCGGACGATGATACCGAGGCTTCTGCGGCAGAAGAAACTCTACGTGGACCGCATATGTTTACGACAGGACAGTTCTATCAAAATGAAGAGGAATTTAAACAAGAACTTAAGCGGTTGCAGACCAGAAGCACCCAAAAGTTCAAGACCAAATGGGAGGAAATTTTACAAAAGTACTCTGCTATAGACGATGAGAAAGAAAGTGACGAGATTGACCTTGCCACAGGAGAGATAATTAAAGACAATGGCCATTTACGGTCACTAAAACAAGATGGGAGGTTTGTTCAGAATATCAAGACCGAGGAGAGCATTTGGTCTTCCACGTATAACTGGAACAAGGGTATTTTGAGCCACAACCGCTTTGAAAAGCGAAGAAAGCAAACAAAACAACGACTCAAAACTCAGCTAAAGGAAAAACAAGTATTTTATAATGAAAAGGCTCATGATTCTGATGATGCCCTTGAAGAGAGCCCTACTAAAAAAAGATCTATTCTTAGGGATAACTTGAGCTTGTTAAATCCGTCACCAACAAAATTGTTGAACATTTCACTCTCAAGAACTTCTAGTCCTATTCAGCATAACAGCATTTTTGAGGTATCACCAACCAAAGCAGCGATACCAGTCCATGATAATGATTATGAGACGTCACCAACCAAACATAAACAGAAGTTTCCAGAGCGCACAGTGTACCATAGTTTCACCAATACGTTGCGTTCTGGAACGGTACCAAAAGTAGCAGCAAACCATAATAAATTGCCTCCATTGAAAAAGCCCATGGACTTATCTTCAAAAACAGGTGCAGCAGAAGGTCGGTACAAACATGATTTAGAACTAGAAATGCAGAAAAGCAGCCTTTTAGAATTACAGAGCATTAGCAATGGCCAAAGTTCGGACCCAGCTCTTGATCTTGATGGAAATTCCAGCGACATAAACTCACTAGAGGAGTCGTTTGACATGGAATATCTGATTGTATTGGACCCATTTAGCTTAATGGAACAAAATAGACTGGCACAAAAAATATATGACTGTGCCTTTGATCATTGTCATTATTGTACTGGTAATAAAGGGCTTTATCAACAGCATTTGTTTGAATTTCATAAACGGGAACTTCATTTGCTCGGCTACCCTGTAGAGCCCAGTATAGATGCATTTGAGGACAAAATTTCGTACTCAGTCGCTCAAAAATTGCACACACAATTTCCCCTTTACTATCCTATACCCCCTTTGTTCAAAACTTCAGATGGCGAGCCCTTCAAATGCAATTTATCATTAGGAAAAGACAGAGTATGTCAACGATTATTTTCGAAAATGACTGACTTAGAAAAACATCAAAATGGATTATATCAAGAATGCTCATCTAAAACACAGGTTTTAATATGTCCTCTTTTGGGATGTGGTTACATGACAGATGAAGGCTATCTTGAATGGAGGCACCATTTCATAAGCAAAAAGCATTATATACACCCTAAATCCTACCAGTATTTTCTGGATTGCGAACTAAATACAAAAGTGCACCTAGGCATTGGTGATATGCAAACAGGAAGTGACGATATAAATCAACTTTTTAGTGATTTAGAAAGCGAATTAGATCCCCTTTCTTCTTATTCTGACAGTGAATTGCTTGAAACCCAAGATAGACTACATTCACAATCAGTTAAGAAAAACAATACAAATATTAGCAGCCCGTCTCAAGAGATGATGAATTTCAAATTTGAAAAGTCTGACCCAGCCAAAGATATTGAAATAATACCGCTATCTTTAAATAGAAATATTTTAGTTGATGCTCCTAAGTTGCAAGTTGAAGAAATTGATAGCGACTTGGTAAAAAAAATATTTACAGAAGAATCAGAAGATGGACATAAGTCGATAGATGAACTATTTGAGAACTAAATTACTATTAGGCACATACAATTATTTGAAAGAGAAGTTTATAGAGTGTTAATATTCCAATTAAGTTTTATACATTGCATTACTTGAATTTAAATAACTATTCTTTATAAGCAAATTTCAAATGTAGAAACTTCTATATACAAGGTTTTCAAAAGCTCGAATAAGTTATTTGAATTATGCAGAATCTTTGCTTTTACTATCCTCTTCTTTTGGCTTGCCTTTAAAGGCATCGGTACCCGTTATGTATTTTTCAAATAAATCATTTCTCTCTGGAAATGGACGAGGGCCTACCAATCTTAACATATCTTCTCTAGTTAAGACTTCCTTCTTGAACAACTCTTGAGCAACAATATCAACCAACTCAATTTTTTCTGTTAATAATTTATGACATGCCTCATAGGCTTCATCAACAAGTCTTTTAACCTCTGTGTCAATTAATCTAGCTGTTGTTTGTGAGTAGTTGTTATGAACCTTCAAGCCATTACCGTCTCCGTCCGTCTCGTAGTAAATTCTACCAAGTTTATCTGACATTCCTAGTTTCAACACCATCTGTTGAGCCATTTGCGTAATTTTTTTAAAGTCATCAGAAGCACCACTGGTCACAGTTTCAAAATGCAACTCCTCACTTACTCTGCCTCCCAAAGCCATAATCATTCTGTGTCTAAATTGCTCTTCAGATACTAAGTACTGGTCCTTAGGCAAATATTGTGCATAGCCTAAAGCACCTTGGCCTCTTGGAATAATCGAAACTTTGATCAATGGATCGGCAAACTCTAAAAACCAACCACATATAGCGTGACCAGCCTCATGGTAGGCTACCGTTTTTTTCTCTTCAAGACTTAAAATTCTCGACTTCTTTTCTAAACCAGCAATGACTCTTTCGATAGCTTGCTCAAAGTGATATGTTTCCACAGAAGAGGCGTTCTCTCTGGCAGCAACCAAAGCACCTTCATTGCAGCAATTGGCAATATCGGCGCCGGCAAAACCAGGTGTTAATGCACTTAATCTTCTAGCTAACTTCTCAACTGCTTCATTCTTTAACTTTTGGTAAGTGGCGAAATCCAGGTCTTTCTGGGAAGCTTTAATTTCCTCATCACATTTTAAAGTCAATTTCGACAAGTGTACTTTGAAAATCTGTGTGCGGCCTTCGATATCTGGAGTGTCAATAGAAATGTGTCTATCAAATCTTCCAGGTCTTAACAAAGCTTTATCTAATACGTCAGGACGATTAGTACCTGCTAATACAACAACATGATCAGAATTGTCAAAGCCATCCATTTCAACTAACAACTGATTCAATGTGTTTTCTCTTTCATCATTGCCACCCATTTTACCATTTCCTCTTTCTTTTCCTATAGCATCAATCTCATCAACAAAGATGATGGCAGGAGCCATATCACGAGCAGTTTTAAACAAATCGCGTACTCGAGATGCTCCAACACCAACAAACATCTCCACAAATTCTGATCCCGAAACTGACAAAAATGGAACGCCAGCTTCACCTGCAGTTGCTTTCGCTAAAAGAGTCTTTCCTGTACCAGGAGGACCCGATAAAATAGCACCTCTTGGAATCTTGGCACCCAACTTTTCGTACTTTTGAGGATCTTGTAAGAACTTAACAAACTCTACGATTTCTTCTTTGGATTCTTCACAACCTGCCACATCTTTGAACTTGATCTTAACGTCAGTTTCTTGGTTGAATAGTTTGGCCTTTGACTTTCCAATTTTGAAAATTCCACCTGGCCCCCCGCTACCTGCTCCACCAGTTTGAGCTGCCCTTCTCATGGTCATATACCACAAACCACCAATCAACAACACTGTTGGTAAAATAGGTAATAAATAGTTAAGCCATGATCCGCGCTCCACATATGAAATTGGTAATCTTTGATCAAGAGGAATACCCAACTTGTCCTGGACATTCTTCATTTCTTCTTCAAAAAATTCTACAGAGCCGATTGTGAAAATAACAGTAGGGGGACCATATGGCGATTGGTAAGTTTGGTCTGAAACAGCACCTTGAATTAAATCAGCCTGGACAGCGAATTTATTTATGACAGTCAATTTAGTAACCAACCCTTTTTCAAGGTAGTTGGTCTTAAAGTCTTGGAAAGACAATTCATCCCGCTCCGTGTTTTTCGTAAGAAGGTAAATAGTAAGCAACAAAGAAAGTCCAGTTGAGATTACCGCAAACTTGGCAATACCTTTCTTGTCAATCGGATATATCTTTATATTTTCAAAATCAATATTGGGGTTCTTTTTCTTTAAACGTTCTTTAATTTCTTCGCGTATGTCTTTTTCTTCTTGATCTATTCTTTTCTTCTTATTCTTTTCTATTTTATCTTCCTGTTTATCTTTTTCGGTTTCCTTCTGCTCCCTTTCATTGTCTTTAGTTGGTTTTCCGTCATCAAACTTACGTTGTGTTTGTCTAAAGCTCAACCTTCCATTAAATGTGGAAAACATACGCGAGTGAACGGGCTTTGAAGCAATAAGTCTTCCTCCCAAAACAGGCTTAATTGTTCCAGGTATTTTTTTCAAAACTGTTACAGGCATTGTCCTAAACAGACGTGCAGCATTAGAAACAATCATAGTGAATAGTTATCGACTGTTCTTGTAATTATTGTGCACTTTACGAGTAATGATATCGTACTAGTATTATTCCTGATAAAAACTCCTTGATATTCAATAGTTTGTTCCTTAGTATGTAGCCTATTGTCACCTGGTTCGTAAGTGAACAGGAGTTATGGCGTGGGAATAAGTTGGTTGCCTGTTGCAGTTTCTTCGACTTCTCTTTTGCCATCCGGCATTTGGTGTCTTTTACACGACTTATCTGATATAGCTCACTCATATATATGCAGGATGGTGTTTATTAGCTAAGCAGGACCAGTATTATAGAGTTGTGTTTTGACAAATGCTGGTGAGCATAAATACCATTTCTACACGGTTGGTTCTTCAACGTGGTACTTCAGCTTGATTTCATATAAAGTTTGCTATTTTAGAGATCAAAGGCTTATTTGCATAAACGGTATGAATTAGCGGGACTATTGTGACTGTAATTATTAAATACATTAATATAAATATAGATCACCTCGAATCTGATACAATTGCGAATGTTTAATTGTAAAACAGTACTTGATAGCGATATGCAAAGTTAATTAGTAATCCGGTAATCAAATATTAGACCGGAAGATGAAACAAGCTATCTCGAAACAAGTTTATTCGTAACGAGTTCTAATTAGTTGGTTTTCCTTCTACTATCTATAAAGGTATCCCAACAAGTTTCACATATTTTGAGAAATTTCTCCTTTTCGTGAGTTAACCAGTCCAGAAAATCTTTTTCAGATTCTGTTGGCAGAGCTTTTGTTACCATGTCAGGTAATTCAGTATTTCCCTCAGTTTCAGATTTTTGAGAGTCTGTATCATAATTACCTTTTTTTTTACCATTATCATCTTTTTCTTTTACTATGTCATAATTTTTTTCTTCATTATCCTCTCTTTCTTCTTTTTCTTCTCTTTCTTTATAATCGTCTCTTCCTTCTTTTTCTTCTTTTTCTTCGTGTTCCTCTTTTTCTTCATGCCCCTCTTTTTCCTTATCCACTTCTTGTGTTTTGTTGTTTTTCTCTGCTTTTTTCAGTCCTCTACTTGTTATGCCTTTAACTTGTTCAAAATCTGCTGGAACTTTTTTTGTTTTAGAACATAAAGCATTGTTATTGTCATCTGAAGGAATTTTAGTGCTGGAATTGTCCGTTTTTGATAAATTTAAGTTTAATTGTTCTTGTGGATCCTCGTTTATATTTTTGCCTTTGGTTTTCTTTGAGGTTAGGGAGTTGCTTGGTTTGAAAATTTTGAAGTTAAAAATGCTTTCATTTCTTATATTAATTGATCCAAACACTTCACCTTCATCTGAGAATTCTGATTTACTTAATTGTGATTTATATGTAGAGTTTGTTTCTGGCTGGTGGTTCTGGTGTAGTGGGTATTGAAAAGCTGCCTCCGGCAAGGCACGTGTAGATGCCAGAGTTTGAACATATTCTTGAGCCAGAACTGATTTGCAATGTAGATGCTGGCCAGGAACATATGAGTAATACAGATGTGGATACGGGCAGTTTGGATCAAATTGACTAGGGACATATTCCATAGGCAGTTGTAAACGTTGCACATATTTTGTGTGATCTGGATGGTGTTGATAGTGCGAATTTCTTATTGCATCAGGGTTTCTTTCGTCCTTTTGTATGTGCTTTTCACGTAAACAACACGTCTCATTTTTGGATACTAGCGTGCTATCTATAGGCTTTGTTTTTTTAGCCCCTGGTTTGGTTAATAGTTCAAAAAATTCGCGTTGGGCAGATAATGGTTGCGATTGAATTGGTGCTGCCTTCGTCAAATCATCATAGTAAACATCTGTAACAGAACATTGTTGTGGTTTCTTATCCGGCTCTTTGGTTTCGTTTTGGCATCTTGCAGTTAATGGTGTAGAAGTTTTATTATTCAGCACCATTTCAGCATCGTTTCCTTGAAACAGCGCAGTTGCAGATAAAGATGTATCAAAGGGAATTGAAACAGGAGGTGATGATCGGACATGCCTTTTTGGGGGCGTGGAATTTCGAGATTGGGATGGAGTAGATGTTTGAGAATGAGGTGGTGTTGACTTGTGATGATGAGATGACGGTTCCGATACAGAAATTGAGGGTCTTTTCCGTTTACGGTAAGCATATCTAGTAGAGTCTTCTGGCAATTTGTTATTCTGAACTGGCTGAACTGGTACAAATGATTGAAGTGTTACTTGGGTGTTGGGAAAGGGTCTGTATTGCGGCCTCTGGATTGCAGTCTGCCATTGATGACCATACCCAGGAGGTGGATGCATGTATACTTGTGAAGGATTGTTGGGGTTTTGTATTAATTGAGGACTGGGCTGCAACCAACGATGTTGTTGTGGTCTCGTGGCTGGAGCCTGGTACAGTCCATGAGGCCATGGAGATGCTCTTGATAGTACAGGAAAGCACAGTCGACCATTCTGTCTTATAGGAGCAGATTGAATATACGAAGAATATGACAGTGAACCAGAAGTACTTCCAAGAGACAAGGACTTGGGTGTATTGTTGCGTTTAAGTCTTTTAGGTAAAGCCAAGGTAGGAAGGCGTGCATAATTCATATCATCAAACATGCTTTTTTGGGTCAGAGTAGAAGGTTTTTCGGTTTGGTGATCCAGCAAATTAGAGGAGTCGCTCACACTTGAGGATGAAGAATAAGACGGCGAAGAAATATTTTGATATTGATCCTTAGTCAAAGTTTCACTTTGTATCCCATGTGTTTTATGGCTGTCAACTTGATCTATAGCAGCTCTTTGAGCTATCAATGAGCGTTGGTGCTGCTGTATCTGTTGAGATAATCGCATCGTTGCATCCATCTCCAGTGTCAACAGTGGTAAACCAGGACTAACAATGCGAAGGGCAAGTTTTGCGTTTTCAGCAAAATTCAGTCTTTTTGAAATACACAACAGTGGCGGTCTATGCCGTCTTTTAGCAGCTACATTAACCTTTATAGTACCATTGTATCGAGTTTTTTCAACCGTAGGTGCTTTTAAAGCGCCACAAGGGATGTCATTCGGAGAGATATTGGCGGCTTGTAGCAGATTATCTGAATATGCACTAGACGAAACATGAAACAATTTTGAATCCTTGGTTCTCTCAGAAGCAACGTCTATTCGTGGCGCCTCGTATTGTTTCAATTCGCTCTGAGGCATCATCAAATTAATACCAAAAAAATCCAATTAAAAATATAATGTGCTGATTAACTTCCAAAGTAACTTTTATACTCTTGACGATAATGTATCACTTGGTAATCCCGTATATATTGTAGAATAACCCTTTCTGAACAAATTTGGCTAAATTTCCCACGCTATTTTTTTGGTTGTACGATAATTTATAATGCCATATGCCTGGTGGAGACCATGCAATATATACGGCTGCTGTGTATCAGTTGCTTGGCAGGAGCCAACGTGAAGCTGTTGTATCTATGTTTTAGATAAGTGCGATTGCATCCACCAAGTCTCTTTTCTTTCCAATTTTAAAACGCGACACAAACGATTTGCTGTGTTTCAGAATCTGCACGCCTATTCAATTGTAGCAAAATCAATGGAGACCAATATAAATCAATAAAAACTAGAGAATCATACTTAATAAGAGATTGTAGCAAGCAGTACGGCTAACACCATCAACAAGGTTTAGGGCGTGTCTAGAGGTGTGGGCGCTGTGTAACATGACTACTTAACGTAAAGTGTGGAGAATGGGCATAGTATTTGTTGTCCCTACAAGGTGTGAGAAGGATATGTATCGTGATAGTAAGTATAAGGTAGAAAAAGCTATTTGTAGGTTTGAGAAGAAGGTGGTGATTAAAAGCGTATAGATGTAAGATCACGAAAGATGGAAAAAGGAAGATAGCAGGTATGACCAATGGGTGTTAATAAGATATATTAGCACATGCAAGCCAACGAAGAGGATGTGTACATTGAATAAGAACAGAAGATGAGTGAATATGTAAGATAAGTTGATATTGGAAAAGCAAAGAAAACAGTTCAAGATGAAAGGTGGAAACATCACTACAATTCTGTTTTTACAGGAAAGATATCATAATATCGCAGATCGCATAGATTTTCTCTACTTATAAAAAGAAAACCTCAACAATTTAAGTTGTTCAATTGTATCAGGAATTTAATTTGTATAAATGTGCTAGCAATTAAGTTGTACAATTGTATCAGTACTCTAAGTTACAATGATAGTAAACTAGGTTATATATTTATGATAATCGGTACTGTGTAAATATGGTTTTAAGGTATTGGCACATAACAGCTATTGTTTATTGGTAAAAATTAGGTTATAGTTGAAAATTTTTTAATGGATATATATTTGAAACTTATACCTCTTTAAGTTCTGTAGATTTTGATTAATAGCACCGGGTGTAAAATTTATTACATGTCCAAACCAATTTGTGGTGTTTGTTTATTTATTCACATAGAGCCATTAACAAATGTTTTATATACGATCCTAAAAGCTGAATATCAAACAAGGCTTTACGTATATAATTATTTTGCTGTACAAATAATGCTAAGCTGCAAATGTAGTATTTGAAACCAGCTATTAGTAGGGGCTGTAATTAGAGCAATCTTAATTAAATTTTTGTAATAATTATCGCTTACCTACAAATAGTGTTTTTTAATATATTTTCTATTCACAACTGTCCTCGGAACAAATTTTAATACATGTTCCTTACAATAATGAATTATGCGACTTATAAAATATTCTACGTTAGTATATTCTGCCTGGTAAGTCTCTAAAATATGAACAACTCTTAGTTTGATCAAATCAAATATGTAATATAGCTAGTTTACTGTTGAAACTCCCATTAAAGGCCACTTCACCATCGACCACAATTAAAACAATCTTTTTCTAGCTTAGATTTAGCTTCTGAATATTTCTTTGCTAAAATCAATTATGTTATATAAGCACGAATTTAAATAGTATATATATGGATGGATGTTTCATTCCTGAAGCTTTGAGAGTAATTAGCAATACTATCAAGACTATCCTGATATTAGTATTTAAAAATTCATACTGTTTGTTTTATCCTTTAAACTGAAGCATCATTAACCGGCAAAAGCTTCCCAGCCCTTCATTTTAGGCAATCCCATGAAGTTGTGGAACCTAGCAGTACATGAGTAGTCCTTCCAGGAGAAATCTTTTTTGGGGTCACAAACACACTTTTTAGCGATTCTGACGTCACTGTCAATGGGACAGTTGTGGAAAGGACCGTGGTAATATCCAACATCATCGAAAAAGTGGACCTTCTCTTTAGGCAAGAAAAGGGCAGCAGCAATTGAATGGATGGGAGCATCACCCCAACGCTCGTAGAAAAATCCACCAGATTTATCCAAATGCTCAAAGTACTTGGTATAAGCTTCAGAGCGCCAAAATTCAAGATTTGCAATTTCAAAATTAGACCAGAAATGGCAACCATTGTACAGGGCTCCACCATCGTCTGAAATCCAGGGCATTAAGTTGTTTTCCGCAACATATTGAGGGTTGGTAGTGATAAAGTCTTTGGTGGTCTTCCAAAGCGTGGGGATAGTCTCCTTATACTCGGGAAGAGTAATCACAAATGAGTAGTCCTTTTTATTGTCCTTCATCCACTTGAAAATGTCGTAGTCAATGTCGCAATAAATCAAAATATCGGGCTCAACACGCCAATAGTACTCATACTCCATCATCAACTCATGTCTCCAAAAGAAGCCAGACTCGAAACGACACATATGACGATAAGAGATAGAATCACCATAGATGATCTTCTTTTCACGCATCTCCTCTCTAACACGAGCAGCCTTTTCCTTGTCAATCCACTCGGGGAAAGACCACTGTTCAGTAGGAATTAAACCGTACTTAGTTTTACCAGTAATCAATGAAGAGGTCATAGTCTTAAATTCCTCACTAAACGGTTGATCATTAAGGAAAACCCAGTCGTAGTTGTACTTGTTATTGAATCTGTCCTGCACCTGGCGAATGGACGTTAACAACGACGCAAGATCGCTATTACGAGCCAATGTAACGAAAGTTGCCTTGATCTTCTCTGATTCAATTTCTTTGTTGGTTTTCACAACTGTGTTGGGTGTGACTGCATTGCCACTGGAAATTTTATCATCCGCAGGAGCCACTGAGCCTTCACTCTTAGAAACAGTAGCAGAAGATGAGTTTGTAACCATAGAATATGATGATCCGCGTGAGAGAATGAACCCGCACCCGATCAACACGAGTGCGAACACCGCAAACCGCACAATACGCGCGTTGGACCTTGAAGAACCCATACTTGCACTGTTCCAACTACCAAAATATATAAAAAAGCACAGAAAAATCTAACTTTATAAATGTATGTCGACCTGACCGCGCTTTCCAAAAGACAAGAAAAAAAAAACTTTCTTGAGTAAGCTGAGGGCCGGAAGCCGCAGGGTGTAGTGCCAACCGAAAGCCAAAGTATTGCGCTTATTTAAATCATTCCTTGGGTAGAGAAGATGAAATAAGCAGAATAACAAAGGAATTGGGCGAGCAACTGAAGGGTAAAACATAGGCAAATATGAAAGTGATAAATAGAAATTAATGATTGAGATCACATAAAATATATAATTATATAGGCCAGTCTACATAGTAACCTCAATGTGAATTCGTTGTTAAAAGTGCTATAAAATACCTTTTATGTTTTGTTCAGCTTCAAAACAAAAACATTTATTCTCAATTAAAATTGGGACACCCTAGAAAAAGGATCTAGTCGTGATCTAAAAACTCATGTTAGAGCGCATAGATGTATTCCATTGGAAAGATCTTATATTTTACTATTTTCTTTTAGACGTTGCGGGCAAGCGCCCAAATGGCAAATGAGGAATGTTAAATGAGTGAGAATGTTTAACGAGAACTAATAAAACGGTAAACCCACCTAAAAATCTCAACCCATTTCACACACCCCCTGATTGTTAGATTTCAGCTTAAACCACTAGTCTCGTCAAGATAAAAACGCTTAAAATTGACACGTCATCGTAACCATTCGTGGTTTCTTTTTCCTTAAAACACATCCCGGTAATCCGAAATCAAATATGAAATTCCTCCCCTGCAATAGGAGTGGAAATCAGTTCCTGGAATGGAGAAGAAGATAAATATAATAGGGATAAGAAGTAAAGCTTCATAAGAAAGGGGTGTCACTTTGAGTATAGGAAGAGGTATAGATATAAATACATATCAAGTTGCATATCCTAATATGTATTTGAACTATTTTCCAATACATCAGTCTTGCACATCAACCATTACTCTCTTAGCCTCAAATTTGGATCAATTGGTTTTGATGTAGGGGCTACTGGAGTGATGGGCTCAGGTGCGTTTGTGGTTAATGATTTTGGAATATTGGGCCAATCGTATTACGGTGCGTGCACTCTATATATGCATAGTATGCAGGTTTTGGTGCGCTTACATGAAATACACAGTTTGGAAGGATGCAACTATCCCTTTTGGACCACTAGCCTGCTGCAAATGAAGAGGACAAGTGGCATCTTCTACACGAAATTACTGGTTGAGAAATTGTGGAGGCAGATGAGGCAGTGTGGTTGCTAGCGCCATGTTTAAAGATGCTATAATTAGACATGATCTTTTGATTATTTTTCAGAGTAGCAAAAAAAAAAGCGAACGCTAGTGTAAAATTTAAGTCTTGTATTGACAAGGATAACATATTTTAAATACTAATTAAAGTGTTACGAAAGTTTTCTTTAAAATTTGCTTAAAATTATCGTATATGTAGCATTGTATTTTAAAGATAAAAGCTGAATCTAAAAAAGCATGTCTGTATTCTAATATTAATCCTTTCGTCTACCAAAATCATTTTTTCATCATTTTCCTTGTAGTAAAGTCCCTCACTAACTTTAATTGGGAAGCAAACATTATTCACTTTTACAAACTAGATCAACCAGATTTTTTTTTGAATTTGCTTTGTTTTATCATTCACACTATTTTTATATATTGCGCTCAAGCTTACCAGATTCGTATCAATCTTTTTAATATACTTGATCTGTCTCTATAATTCAAGTCCTTTATTATTATTAGCAAACAGAGTTTCGTTTCTACCAGCCTGTGTTTATTTCTTTTTAGTTTTTCTTTCATTACTTTGAACTATATTGTGTTATTTGCGTATTAACTTCAGTTGCTTCTCTTTATTAATTGCAAATTATGTTACTTTCAAAGTTAGTTGTGCTTCATATGATACTATTTTCAAGCTAAACTTCTTTACAATCACATTGTTTTTGAATCCAGCTGCTTTCATTCCAGCATTAGTTCTTTTAGATTCTTCCGCTATATTATTGTTATTTGAAAACAAAAGCCATTAGCCCTTGGTGAACTGCTTCCAATTCTTTGGTTTTTCGATACCAAACACATCATGGAACTTGGTACCACATGAGTAACCACGGAATGTAAAGTCTTGTGTGGGGCTACAAGCGCATTTATGCTCTAGGCGGAATTCTTCATCCAATGGGCACTGCGTGTAAACGCCATGGTTGTATCCCATATCACCAAAATAGTGAATCTTATCTTTAGGCAAAAAGAGCGATACTGCAATTGAGTGTATAGGGGCGTCACCCCATCTTTCATAAAAGAATCCTCCTGTTTGGTCTAAGTATTCAAAGTACTTGGTGTATGCTTCGGAACGCCAAAAATCAAGCTTGCCAATTTCAAAATTAGACCAGTAGTGACACAAGTTGTATGTTTCTCCCTTATCGTCCAGAATAAAGTCCATTGAGTTATTCTCTGCCAAATACTGTGGGTTTGACGTAATGAAGTCCTTGGTATGCTTCCATAAAGAAGGAATCGTAGCTAAAAATTCGTGAATTGAAATTGCAAATCCATAAACCTTATCATTTTCCTCCATAAAACGGAATAAATCGTATTCTAAGTCGCAGTGTATTTGGATACCTGGCTCCACGCGCCAGTACCAGTCGTATTCATCCAATAACTCGTTACGGAAGAAAAACCCACTCTCAAATCGGCACATATGCCGGTAGCTTTCACTATCACCGTATATGATCTTTTTCTCCTTCATCTTTTTACGGGCTTCGGCTGCCTGTGTTTGGTTGATCCATTCTGGGTACAGCCAGTGCTCCTTGGGGATTAGTGCGTATTTGGTCTTGCCCAGAACAAGTGCAGAAGTTAATTTTTTAAACTCATCGCTAAACTCTTCGTCGTTAAAAAATACCCAATCGTAATTGAAACGATGGTTAAAACGATCTTCCACCTTTTGAATGGCAGTAATCAACTGGTAAAGCTCTGAATTACGAGCCAATGTAACAAAAGTACCCTTTACCTTATGTGGCACATCGGTTGCTCCGGATGGTTCCTTCTGTAAGGAGCTCTCCAAGAATTCCTTATATTTGGCTTCATCATTCATCTTGTCGTTTTTACCCTCTTCAATTTTCTTTTCCAACCTCAAAATCTGCTCTTTTAACTGTGCAACTTCTGCAGCTTTCTGAAGAGAGGGATCAAAAGCTTGCGAGCGATCGTTGGTCTGAGCTGCTGTTGTTGGGCCGACTTTTCCAATCCCAAATACCTGTGCATTTTGAATAGAAACTAGCTTAAATACCGTAAGAAGAGATAAGGTAATCACGGATATTCCCAATAGTCTAGTCAATGATATATATCTCATTGTATGTATGCGTTTCAGCTATATACAAATAATAAATGTTTATAATTGACTATATATATATGAGACAAGCTATATTGATCACCAGCTTTTTTGGAAGATTTTACACACTACGTGTATATTTACGATCGATGATCTCAATACCAGTGGCAGTGTTTAGCCACTATACACGACAAAAGGTACTACAATATAAAGCAACTTTTGTCAATACTGCATAATTAAGGAGTAGAGATACTTCAATTAGAAAGATTGCCAAATCACAGTCCAGGCGCCGCTGATTTTCACCTTCATATTGTAGCCGCACACCGTGCGTCAAAATCATTACTTGATACTATTAATATAAACCCAATTACGTGAATGATTGAAACCCATGGTGTTTTGTGCTTTTTATATCGCTAACGATAAACAAAACAAAAGTTGACTGCAGCTCGTATTAAATTGTAGATGTAGGCAATAAACCTGGCTAAAATTGGCTATGAAGCTTATTTTATAGAACGTCATTTTTGAAATTTCCAATGAAGATGAAAACAAGCTTTAAACTTATTTTAATTTAAATTCCACTATTAGATATAATACGAAAATGCAGGGGCTCACATTCAGACGGTTAATTATTCAGGATAAACTGTTTAGAGTGTATTTGAAATTAAAAAAATAGTTTTTGTTCCGGGTTATATAGCTGGCTAATTCTTAACATAAATCTATAAATGGAAATATTTGGTAATTGTATCAATGGTTAGCCGCATTTATAACAAAAAGAAGTAGAGGGTGCAAGTTGCAATGTAAAGCTTGGTATATAGGATTTGGTTCTTTTTCAGTTAAATAACATACAATTCATGGATTACTGGTTAAACATAAACCAATGAATCTAGAACTATAATTGCATTTTTATTGCTCGAGACATAGCTAAACTCAATACTTAGTAATATATATTACGAGTTATTGGACGAAGTATACGGTGTTATGTGTACAATTCATGAGCTTTCATTATTGATTTGAAATAATACATTTTCTATCGGCATACATTGAATTGATAGCTTTCATTTAAATGCTGATCGAAGGCTGTTGTTAAATTTTTATGTTTCTACAAAAAAACCGCAAGTAGTGATTATGTTACTTGAAATTGATAATAAATTGATATATGATTATGGGTATATCTTAATCCTATTCTTATATTTGATAATCCCAAGAATAAGTAATAGTATCGGAAATATGTTCAACTTTATTGATCTCAACAAGTTTATTTACGGCAGTTGATAATAACCAGTACTTTTAAAAAGAACCGTTTAAAAAATCAATGTTTTTAATTGCTTTTAGGGTAGCATACGAAATTTAGTTTATTACTTTGAGTTTTAAATGAATATACAAACCATATATAACTGCATTGTTATCTCCGTTAGTTTATGTTTACAAGTGAGTATATTATCAATTTTGAAAAACGCATTCTACTAATGAAAATCTGTAAATTCTTCCTATGTAATTGGGTTTATATTTAAATCCAAATCTAAAAAGTGTATATTAAATTTTCTTTCGACCATTATTCATCTCTTTATTAATTCTATTTCTTTCAATGTCTTCAAATTCATTGTAAACTGGTATCACCAAAATTTTTTTTATTTAATTTCATCATTTCATTCTTTCATATAACCACACCTTGTTAATCTTTTTAATAAATACTATCCAATAAAACAAATCAGTCTTTTTATTTATAAAAGAATATACTACTTTACTTTCACGGGGAACCCCTACTCAAAAACATTTTAACATTTATAATGATATAATTCAAACATCCATGAAAAGCCGTTTTACCCATACTCGGTATATTTAATACACTTCCACTGTGATGTTTTTTTCAAAGAATTATCATTAACTTTGAATAAGTAAGAGCTCTCTAAGCTGTTATAGGTGGCCTGAAACAAAAGTCATTGACTATTCTATTTTACTTTCAGAAAATATTATATTTCTTTATTAATCATCAGAATATGTAAAAGTTTAATACCACTTTTTTCGTGCCGCTTTCGAGTGGCACACTTGTCAAATTTAACAATACAGAGAAGATTAGCATTGTCCTTGCATAAAGATGACACGCTTTACAAAGAGATTTACCATTTTTTTTTGGCAAACCTCATTACACTAAGAAAGAGCCCATATCGCTATTAACACTTTCTTTATATTATCTCTCTTATTATGCTCCTGGAATTGTGTTTATTGTGAAATTTCGTGAAAAGGTAAAGGTCCTACGTTCGAACTTTACACGCGGAAAAAAAACTTGCCCCAAGTTTCACAGTGTAATAAAACTACAACTAAGGAGGTAGTAATCGTTACTAATTACAAACTATGGCCAAAACAAGGAGTTGTCTTTTTCCATATGAGTCAACTCCAGTTGTTGCTCCGTCACCTCTTCTGCCAGATATGCAGGCGTGTCTTTTTGGAATAGATGACGAGAGTCTCGATACTCGCAATCAGCATCTACTACTGCTGCTGCTGCTACCCTTGCAATCACCGTTGCAAACAGCGAAAGCAGATACAACCCTGATTAATGAAACTCGAGTAACTTCAGGAGATGAAGCATCGTTGGGCTCAGGCACAAGTAGTATCAAAAGTAGAGCTGATTCAGCCATTATCTCATTGAATGATGCAAAAGATGGGAATCTTCATCAATTGAAACACCACCAAATAAATAAGATTATCAGTGTCAAATACGCGAATGATCCTGTGATATTGATAAAGCTGCTCTCTGTTAGTTTAGCCGATAAGGAAGAAGAATTGATTCGTTTGCGCCATGAGCTGTTTGTGCGCGAACAATCACTTATACGCTTGTGCAATGATTACGGTAATCTATCTACATTGGAAATTCACAAGAAACTTGCAGAAATGCGTACAAATAGCAGTTTTCCTATACGACCTGTAGTACAGCTGGAAGTTGAAACGCAAATTGTAAACGATAATTTGAAAAAGGAAAACGATACAAGAGACAAGCTAACAATACGCCCTCGATCCAAGTCAGCTTCAGCAGAGTCGAGAAAGTTGTCTAAGCCTCAAAATAAAAGTTGGATTTACTCTTGGTTTAATTCGTCAGATGATTTGATTGCTGACTCTAACCAAACGCCATCACGATCCCATCTATTTCCTATTAATCTCATTAATATACAGACAGACCCCACTACTACAGAGAAAAAAATAGACCCAAAAAAGCCAGTGGAATTGAATAGCATTGACTTGAATCTGAAACCCCGACCTAGTACTGATTATCAAGATATAAATATTGATAAGTATGGTTTTTTCAACGATATTGACAATATTAATAAAGAAAAGCAAAAGGATCTATTTAATTCAAGTTTAGAATCCAGTATTCGCTCACAAAATTTGCCAGAGGACTCCAAAGGAATACTAATTGGCAACAAGGTAAGTCTGCAAACAATTGACCAATTAAAGGAGATTTCAAAAATCCACGATTCGACAAATTTGCTGTTTGAAAGACAATGGGATAGCTTGATGAAATCTATTGAAAAGGACTCTTTTAAATACCTTAATACAGATGAAAATGTTCCATTAGAAATTTTTGGAACTCGCGGCCTAAACTTGATAACTTTAGATAGCGCTATTGATCGCAATCGCAAATCGTCAACAAAACTGGATTACTATACTCGTTTGATATCCTTGGTGAAAAATTTTGGCATTTCACCGAGATATAGACTTTCGTTATGGCTTGAGCTTTCAGGAGCAAAAAATATTAGAATAAATGGAGAGTATCAAACACTTTTAAATGAAACCAGGGAAGTCCTCGAAGGGGACTCGAATAATTTAGCACAATCAGCCCGAAAAGATGCAATAAATGATAACTTGAAACAAATTAACTTAGATCTTCACAGAACATTGCCATGGAACTACCACTTTAATAACATTATTGAGTTGAAGCCAGGCCCCAATTTTTATAGACTCCAACGAATTCTCTACGCATTTGTTGCCTATAGAACTAGTGTTGGCTATTTTCAGGGTATGAATAAAATAATAGGAAACCTACTATTAATGTTGAGTAAAAGTGAAGCTTCAGATAATGAAGCTATGACAGAGAAATTTAATGAAGAGGATATATTCTGGGTATTTATTGCATTAATTGAAAACATACTTCCAAAGTATTCTAATCAGGCTTTACGCTGTAAAGAGAGCATGCAATCTACAACTTCAGTATCCTCGTGGCTTGATTCTCTGAATGATGAGCTGGCTTATTTCACTTCGTTGATAAATATCCAAATTGACCAAATGATAATTAACCAAGTATATTTAAAACGATTTATGCCACAGCTTTCTCATCACTTACAAGAACTAGGCTTAGAAGTTGAGTTGATAACAATGAATTGGTGGTTGTCTTTATTCATTGGCTTAAATTTCATTGATTTAGACTTGTGGTTTAAAGTTTTTGACTATTTACTTGTGGTTGATCAACAAAAGAGAAAGGATCAAAATTTTATAGACTTGGCAACTAAAGGCCATCCTATGGATACTAAGACTCAAAAGCATTATAATAGGTTGGTAACAGGAACAAGCTCTCCTCAGAAAAATAGTCCCTTTCACGAGGCTGATTCAGATGATTGGGAGGACGACCAAAACTCAATCAAGCTTATTTGTTTGAGTTTGTCTATTTTCAAATGCATAGAGGGACATTTACTAGGTATGGATAAAAAGGACGACATTTACAGATTCTTGAGTAACAATAATAATTATGAATATGGAAAACGCGTAAAACCCCAAAATATTGGCGAAGGTTTACTCACTAGTGGTGCGAATTTTGCAATCAAATATTCTGATTTGATGAAAGCTAATCTGTTTTTTATTAAAAAGCTTTGCAGCAGTGAGTTAAACCATCTTCGAGCAAAATTTATGTCGAATAGTGATTTAGTGTGATAAAATAATTAATGACTTATGATCGATATTAACTGTGGTACAAAATTTGGGTAAAAAAATATCAATGTGTGCATAATTTAGTGATAAAAAAACTATGTATAAGGTAAATCAAATAGAGAGATTGAGACGTATATTTGCACAATAAATATGAGTAGCGTATTTTATCTCACCAAAATTGGTGCGCTTCTTTTTATTTTTTTGAGGGCGAGGGGGTTATACAACATCGCTTATAATTCTTGAGGCTTCCCTATAGGTTTTCAATAACTCTAAACACTTTATGCGCTCCGCCTGTATTCCTTCATCTTCTTGTAATAAGTCGTCAAACAAGTCTTCGTTGTATAACTTGACTACTAGACGGTTTTGAATATGCTGTTTAATGTAAGTTACCAAAAGACACAT
Source organism: Wickerhamia fluorescens (assembly GCA_001599155.1). NCBI lineage: Eukaryota > Fungi > Ascomycota > Pichiomycetes > Serinales > Debaryomycetaceae > Wickerhamia > Wickerhamia fluorescens. Next base: position 406,140 of record BCGE01000001.1, on the reverse strand, counting down.
AATGGATTTGGGTACTTGGTCTTGAATCAGTTCACGAACAATTCCAAAATAAGAAATAATTAATCTTCTGATAAGCTCACATTCCATTTGTTCACGTTCTGTCAAATCATGAATAGCTTCATCCGCTTCAAACATGGAATTATCTTCGGCCAATGGCATATGATCGTTAATGTTCATGCGTTTCATTTGTTCAACATTGAGAGAGCTTTGACGAACACCACTGTTGATAAAGTTGGTATTGAATTGCAAAGCACCTTCCTGAGTACTGGGGGGAAATTTGAAAGGAATAGGGTTTAATTGGGCCTGAGCTTGTAATTGCTGTTGGTGAATAATGGGATCCTTACCAAAGAAATAATTCAAATAAGATTCTTGCAAATGTTGGTTTGGATTGAAGTCTGAGCGAGTGGAGTAACTAGTTCTGTTTGAATCTCTTCTTTGTTTATGCGGTTTTATAACATCATCAACAGTATTTATATCTTCTTTTTCGCTATCCGATTTTTTAGTGTCATCTTCCTCATTTTCTTCATTGCCCTCTTTAATTGAAGGCTTGGCTTTACTTTTTAAAATGCGTTCACTTGCCAACTTTAACTTGTTACTCAGTTCTAACTCTCTTTGTCTTTGGCGTTCTTCAACCACTATAGACATGGCTTTTGCTGCACCAACAAAATTTGGATGATTAGTGTTAATGTAAGCTTGGTTTATTTCAATCAATGATTCAACATACTTGATAGTAGGGCCCAAACGCTCTCTTAACAAGTCACTACAAACCTCAATCAATTTACTTTGAAGTCTGGGATATCTGTTCATCTCAATATTAGCAGTGGATGAACAAACATTGTGAACGATTTTCATCAATTCTTCGTAAACCATTTCAACACAGTTACGACTGGGATCTTCTAGTAACTTAATTTGGGGTTTGACCAATAAATCAAATGCCAACTCGGGAACAAACAAAGAGGGTCTGGGGCCAGTTGAGTTTCTAATGGCTGTTCTGATGTCGGGAATAGACAAGTTGTGTGTTGGATTGATAGATGCCAATTTCAAGCCAAAAACTTCATTGAATATATAGTAGATCCTGGCACCTCCGCATAACTCCTTGGTAGAGATATCAACCATAGATGTACCTTCAATTGAATTGACGAAGCTATTGGCGAACTTTGTCATCAAAGTCAATACCATAGCGCCTCTAGCCTCTTTGGAGCCAGTCAATGCAGGAGGAATATCTCCATAGCTAGCTAATTCTTGTTCAGCTTGGCCCATTAACGTGTTTAACCTGGCTTTAATATCAGGCAAACGCTCTCTAATATGAGTCATCAAGATTTTGTTTAAAGTTTGCGCCAAGTAGCGAGTTCCACATTTGTTGGACATAGTTCTGTAAGCAGGGTGATTTAAAAAGAACTGCTGTTCAGCATGCAATGAATCGTCCAAACTTTTGCTTTCTGCAATGTCCTGCTGAGACCGGTTAACAATACCAATGAAGCCTAATTTCAAAGGATATACATTGCCCTTCAAAATATCCAATGCATTGGTACCCTGGTCCATTAAGTCCATTTTGGTTAAAATGCCTACTGTGCGCTTACCTGTGGGGTCCACCTGTCTAGCCAATTTGAGCGACTCGGAGTTAACCAAGTCAACGTTTGCTGGTGATACAGCCAAAACAATACAATTAGGCTTAGAGATGTACTCTAAGATCAAGTTTCTGGTCTGGCGCTCGATGTCCAGCGGCTGGTCACCGATAGGGATCTTTGTGAGGCCTGGCAAGTCTACCAACGTCAAGTTCAAAACTTTTGAAGAATAAATCTTGAGGTTGATCGGCAACCTGCTTATTCCCTTGTTTTGACCTGCAATACGCAACGTCTCAGCCTCTATCTCCGTTCTGATTTCGCCAAAATTGTAAAAACGCTTTCCTGGCATGTGTAAAAACTCTCCCCATTCAGTAGGCGGTAAAGACGAACTGCCACCGTTAACATGTTTCCGCAAATGCTCCTCCAAATTAACTTCGTCACCAAGCCCTGAATCACTCAGCGTAGCATCGCTAGTGGGATATCCATTAGCTCCTTTATCAGCCGTTGTTTTCGCGCCATTTTTCACTATAGGATCTTCTGCAGTGACATTAACCAACTGCAACACCAAAGGGCGGCGCGTAACAATACCGGTTCCACGAGGCAAAAAATCCCTACCCACAATATTCTCCAACACCGAGGACTTCCCACAAGACTGAGATCCCACTACAGCAAGGATCGGTAAGTCTAAATCGGAGAGCTGTGCAGTGGTGACAATATCTTGCAACTTGTTCACCACTGGAATAAGATCTTGAAAAGACATGTTTCTGGTACTGCTGTTATTCCGTTTAGACGCGTTTCTCAAGGCAAAAGGGTCTCTGCTAGCCTATACTGTAACAACCTCTCAAACTCTCTACGCCAGCTAGCAACAGATCTTGTTCTAGGATGTTGATTTCATGAATCAAATTCCGGGAGGCAAAAAAAAAAGGCAACATGCCAAAAAAATAGTAGCAAAAAACATATAAAATGAGGCCCCATTCATCCGTTATGGACTTTGCTTATTAACTTAATACTGCATCTGTTATAGCATTACAGTTTATCTATACACTACACATTATAATATATGTTATACAGGCGGAAGTTTACGTTTAGGTGTAGCATTTTGCTGTATTTGATGATTTCTGACGACTCTGGCGTAAGAATTAATTTGGCAACCAAAATATCTAAAATTATTGGGGGAGAGCAAAACCTGCAAAAAAATGGAAATTGTACTGAGCTCGCCAGTTTACACTTTAAAACCTTGAAAAGAAGTTGGTATTCTTTTGTTCTTGTTTTTCGCGCTATTTGGTGACAATTTACATGTTAGTAACATGTAAACTCTTACTACTCTAAGCTGTAAAAAAAAACACGCTCTAAGCTGTAACTTTATTTGCAGCACTAACCTGTAATAATTACACTTGTAACCAGCAAGATCAAAACATGCAAAAAATTCTCATTAACGATACTTGAAAGAACCAAACGATTGACGTGTGTACAAAGAAAGACAGTGCTTTACATTAGTGCTATTTATTGCAGAGGATAAACGGTGTGAAACAGATGCAATCTACTTTCTGGTTAGCCATAGGGCTTGTTTGTGCTATGGCACAAGCAGCACTTCTCAATGGGCTTAATATTGGAGATTGGGAAAACATACATTACTTGAGAACAATTGACGTTTCTCGTGGATATGTGAAGGAAACATGTCTTGTGGAGTTAGAAAATACAGGGAAGAAGCCTCAAGCGGAGTATTTCTTTAGTTTGAATGATGGCTTTGGTGCGATTGGCGACTTGTCAGTAATGGTTGTGACATTGAGCGATCAAGCGACTGATGCAATTGAACCGGAGCTTGTGGCACCATCTTTGTACCGTGTTGCATTCCCTGTACCCATTTCCCCCAATTCCAAGGTAGAAATGAGGGTTCAGTTGGTCTACTTTGGTGATTTGCAACCAGTTCCAGCAAAATTAGAGTTGGGTGATACCCAGTCATTGCTTGTGCGTCTCAACAAATACCCTCATTCTCCTTATGTCACTCGTGAATACTCATTACACTTTATGGGGATGACTAAGGGGCAAGAAATGGAGTTAGTTTTAGGTGATGACGTGAAATCAACCCCTGGGTTGACATTGTTGAAACCTCATGTCGAGCACAACGAGCTCGTCTATGGGCCATTGACCGAAAAAATTGAGCCATTTGCTATTGCTCCTATGGGTATTCTTTACGAGCACAATACTCCCTTGGCTCATGCTGAAACCTTGAACCGCTCCGTCTGGGTTCCCGCGAGTTCGGTGGCCCAATTGCCATTTGAAGAATATTATGAGCTCACCAACAAAGGTGCTGAATTAGCTTCTGGTTTTTCCCGTGTTGACTGGATGAAAGGCCGTTATGAGGACTCTAGAAACCATTGGTCCCTTGTCGGTTTGCAGGTTATTCCTACTCGCGACCATTTTTTTGACGACTATTACTACACTGATTTGGTTGGTGTGGTATCTACCCACAAAATTTCACAAGGCCGTCTTTTCCTCCGTCCGCGGTTTCCCTTATTTGGTAATTGGCATTATAATTTTACTTTGGGTTGGAACAGTAGGTTATCTGAATTGGTTCACAAGGTGGTTGACCAAGAGGACACATATATCCTTAAAATGCCCTTATTGAACAACATTCGTGACATCACTTACAATGATGCCTACTTGAATATATACTTGCCTGAAAATGCTGAGTTAGTCAATGTTTCTTCTCCTATTGGTGTTGAATCTATGACAGTTGATCACGAGTTTTCATATTTAGATGTTTCCAAGGGCCATCTCAAGGTTTCCCTTCACTACAAGAACTTATTTGATGACTTGAGAAAGTTGGATGTTTTTGTTGTTTACAAGTACAGCAAGACAAACTACATTGCCAAAATTGCCAAAATTTCAGGCTTTGTATTTGTTGGTTTACTCAGTTACTACGTATTGGGAATGGTTAATCTCTCAATTGAAAGCAACAAATAAATGTATTAAACCTGATTTATTAGGAACAATACGTTTTATATGGGCTCTTAAAAGTATATAGGACTGTCTCTTGATGAAAAACACCAATAGAGATATGTATGTGTAGATTCCTTTTACTAAAGTTATAAAAGCATGATGAGACAGCAAACTGATAAGTATATATATATATATATATATGTGTGTGAAGTAAATCTGGTGGTAATCAAAAGTAATAACTAATAACTTTGATTATTCAAGCAAGACATAAGTAAATAATTGCCAGTGTTTAAATTACTTAGTGAAGGTATACATGGATCGTATATGAAATTTGTTTCATTAAAATATATTCAACTTTATTATGGCACACTCAAAGCAATCAGTATTACAGTCTAACACGGTAAATAGTTATAATCGCTAGTATTAGCCGTCTTTGCGGAAAACATACAACTGCAAATACACTGATTATTTCTGACGAATGTAGAAGATGTATAACCAGTATTAATTATTCATCACATCTAATTTAACCACAATATCTCAATTAGATCCATACTTGTGTTTACTTCATTTTCCTTATTTTCCTTATTTTCCTTATTTACTAATCTATACTCTCAATTTATGCCATACTGTTTTTTGATCTCATCTAGCTGTGCTCTTCGCAAAATATAATCATCTTCAATTAACTTTGATTGATCTACCTGATAAAGAGAGGTAACTAAGTATCTTCCACCATAGTTTACTCCATTCAATTCTGTAGCTGCGCGCCGTGCACTATCAACATTGTTGTATATAATGAAACATGTACCCGGGTTGTGCTGGGGTGTACTTGAAGAAGCCGGCAGTCCTGGTACTCTGATTTGGTTAATATTGCCATATTTGCCGAATAAATTGTAGAGAGATTCTACAGGTGTGTTGTAAGGTAAGTTTTTGGCCCATACTATGGGATATTCTGGCGACTTGGACATATATGACTACCTATATGATAGAAATTGAAAAGATATTATTTTTTTTCTGTTCACTAGACTTGAAAACATACAAAGATAGGTTCTTATGGCTTCTTTCAAATGAATATTTCTTATAACTATTTGCACTATTTTTTTTTTGTAACCATACTACTTAATATTATCTTTATCCAGTATTTTAACAGTTCGGTGGTTCAAACATTGATCAACAATTAAAATTGTAAAAAGTATGTTTGTAAAACTATTCTTTATCTTTTGATTCTGAATGCTCCTGTCCTTGACGCAGAGAGTACGCATTGTATATTCCATAAAGAATCACTAAACCAATGATATAGTAATGATTATTATTGTGTTTTCTGGAAGGGCTGGTGTTTAGTATATTACAAGACACCACGACATCAGGAGGGCTAACGTCTTCTCCAATGAATTCGTCATCCTCAAGCCCATAGACAGTAACTGAAACCTTTTGAATATAAACAGTATCAATTGGTGTATCGAGCGGCCCACGCTCGACTTGGTTTAATTGATTTAGTGCATCAAAACCATGAATTACCTGGCCAAAGACAACATGTTTACCATCCAAAAATGAATTATCTTCAGAAAGAGTAATGAAAAATTGAGCACCATTTGTATTAGGTCCTGCATTCGCCATTGATACCCTGCCAATCTTTTTATGTCCCAAAAGGAAGTTTTCGTCATAAAACTGGCCATGTTCGTTAAAAATAGAATGTCCGCCAGTACCATCACCATGCTCAAAATCACCTCCCTGGACAATGAAGCCAGGAACAATACGATGTATTGGTGACAGTATATATCCGTAGTTGTTGGCATGAATACTGAGATATATAAAGTTTCTCACCGTATTAGGCACTGCGAATCCAAATAAACCAATCTTGACATCACCCAATATATAATGTTTTGAGTCAGAAGTCTTAGATCTAATTCCAATGGTAAATGTAACAGCATGTGTGATTATTGGATCTCCACTCAAGGCTTCACGCTCGCGTAGTGAAAGTAGTGGGCGCAACTCCAGAAAAGTTGCGTCCAGTAGACCCTTTGCTTGTTTAGTGGGTGCCGCTACCACTATTCCTGAAATAGCCCAGAAAAAAAGCACATAAAGTATCCTCATGAGCATTTGTTACAAAAAAAGACTTATTTCTAGCTTCACAAGCTTAAAATATGGTCGGCAATTCATTTCCTTGTCACTAACATTGGCAATTTCATACGAGGATTTGGATAATAGTCTAATTTACTTCCGAGGGTGAAAGAAACTGAAATTCCAACTATTGCACGTGATGTGCTATTTATCCTCGAAACTACACTTCCCTTCTGCAAACAAAAAAACGAGAGAGAACGAATCGTCTTTAGTGGCAAACGGGCGAAAGAGTTAAAATAACTTAAGTTTAGCAACTGATACAGGTGTACAAAAATAGAATTGAGCATAATGAATGGAATCTCCGTTGACATTAACCACTTGAAGAAAGGTGAGGTCAACCTTGGAACATCTATTATGGCGGTAAAGTTCCGTGACGGTGTCGTTTTGGGTGCTGACTCGAGAACAACCACAGGTACTTATATAGCAAACAGAGTGACAGATAAGTTAACTCAAATTCATGACACTATATACTGCTGTCGTTCAGGTTCTGCGGCAGATACACAAGCAGTGGCGGACATGGTCAAGTACTATATGCAAATATACGCAGCACAGTTACCGGTGGGTGAAAAACCCACCACACTGGTGGCAGCCAACGTGTTTCAGGAGATTTGCTATAACAACAAGGATTCATTAACTGCGGGTATCATCTGTGCTGGATACGACTCCAAGAATGGTGGTAGTGTATATTCGATCCCCATTGGCGGATCAGTGCACCAACAGGAATATGCTATTGCTGGGTCTGGATCGACTTTTATCTATGGGTGGTGTAATGAAAATTACAAGCCTGAAATGGAGCAGCAGGATTGTATTGATTTTGTTCGTACAGCACTTTCAGAAGCTATTCGGTGGGATGGCTCACTGGGTGGTTTAATTAGAATGGTGGTTTTGACGGAAAAGGGTGTGGAACGTAAAGTATTTTATCCAGAAGATTACCAGAAGTAGATGTGGCATTTCTCAATATAGAATGTCAAGTGATTATTTTCACAGGAGAAGTATCTGAAGTAGATAGTCTACTCAAGAATTAGGTTTGATTACCAAGCAAATAGGCAAAATGGTCAAAAAAACAGGTGTGATTACCCAGAGTGTAAACGAGATATATTACCAAGCAACATCAGATATTGGCAAAGTTTTTTTTATCGGGGAATATACCAAAAGTAGTCAATGGGTTTATCCAGGTCATTATGTATACTACATACACCATATGCAAATGAAGCAGATGGTTAAATCGAAGTTTAGATAAGTAATATAGGTTTTACCGAGGCCATGAATAGACTTTAGTAAGATTATATATAATTCTTGCGAGATTAAATTATGAGCTTTAAGAGCACTCAGAAAAGGGAATATATATAAATACATTTATATTTATATTTATTGCCAATTAAACATAGTTTATATGATTTAATTAATAAACCTTGTCAATTTATTGCTAAGTAGTAGATAGGTAAAATGATGATTAGATTTAAGGCAATAATTGATATATACTGTCAAGTCAAACCGTAAAATATATTTCTTTATAAAACCTTAACGGTTTTTGCTTTTTTGATACATGTTTAAAATTATATTGTATGTAAATTATCTAGAAACACAAAATATTAGTCTAATCTTTAGTAGCGAGCAAACCTCCAAAACTTTAAATAATATTTAATCAATTTGGATATTTTGAACTTGCCTGGAGAGTATGATAGCTTGCTAGAATCCGGGTGTCACAAATGCTAGAGACTTTTAATGACTCTTCTGCCAATGACTCAATGATAATTAGTTCCACCTATTGCCGAAAAAAAAAAGTCAAAATTGATCCGAAGCCGTATATAAACATCGATATTTCCCCGGAATCTATAAAGAATATCGATTCACAGCCCATTAACAAAAATGTCTATTGACTCTTCAAAGATCGAGATTACCAAGACCAAGACTCCTGGAAAGTTGTTGCCTCATGACCAATTAGCTTTTGGTAAAAGCTTTTCTGACCACATGTTGGAGATTGAATGGACAGCTAAGGATGGATGGGGAATACCAAAAATTAGTCCATACCATGCTCTTCTGCTTGACCCCTCAACTATGGCACTTCACTACGCTTTCCAATTGTTCGAGGGTATGAAGGCATACCGGGATGCTGACAATAAGATTCGTACATTCCGCCCGGAACTTAATATGGCACGTATGAATCGCACTGCAGCAAGAGCACTGTTGCCTAGTTTTGACGGTGAAGAATTGCTCAAGTGTATAGAAGAATTATTGCGCATAGATGAGCGCTTTGTTCCTGCGGGACATGGTTACTCTTTGTACTTGCGTCCTACATTGATTGGTACCACTGCTGCTTTGGGCATTGCTAAGCCAGATCGTGCACTTTTGTTTGTGATTATGCTGCCAGTCGGACCTTATTTTTCGGGGGACATGAAGCCTATATCCTTAGAGGCTACTGAGCACTCTGTGCGTGCTTGGCCTAAGGGTGTTGGTCAATACAAATTGGGTGCAAACTACGTAGGATGTGTCCAGCCACAACAAGAGGCTGCTCAGCGTGGCCATGCGCAAAACTTGTGGCTTCTCGGTGACGAGGCATACATCACTGAGGTTGGAGCTATGAATGCGTTTTTTGTTTTTAAGGATGGTGAAGATAAGTTTGAATTGGTTACGCCACCATTGGATGGTACAATTTTGCCTGGTGTGACTCGTGACTCTATCTTGCAATTGGCTCGCAGCAAGTTAGACTCTGAAAAGTGGCGCATTCTGGAAAGACCGATTAAAATGCTGGAGGTTGCAGAAAAAGCCAAAGCCGGTAAAGTAGTTGAATCCTTTTGTGCAGGTACTGCCGCAATTGTGGTCCCCATCCATAATATTGAGTTCCGCGGAGAACATATTAACTTGGGTCCAAAGGAGGATGGAGGAGACCTCACTAAGAAGATTCTTAAGTGGGTTCTTGCTATTCAATACGGTGAAGAGGAGTATGAAAACTGGTCTCGCGTTGCATAAGCTTGTCGATTGAGATTGCGATTTATAGAGTTAATTTACGTTTCGGGTAATTTCAAATGTACTTGTTTCCAATAAGCTTTTATCTAAACTTAAATCTATTGAATTAAGCTTTAGTTTTAATTATAACTACAACGTTTTTGACGAGATTTTGGTTAATTTTGTATCGAAAAAATACAAAGACATGTCACAGCCTGCTTTTTTTCATATACTGTTATTTTGTTGTGTAACTGGCCAGTATTCTACTGGTTACAAGAAAGCACTTGTAGTCTACCATATTGCATTCAAAATCACCCTGGTTACAAAACTGTAATTAAAGGAATGTAGAATGTATCGAAACCTAGAAACTTGAAATTACACTGTTGATTCATTGGGAACATAACACAATAACGATTTTGACACTAAATCAAAAATGTTATCTATTTTTGTGAGAAGAATACAGTAAAAGTCAAAAATATTAAAGAAAATGGGGTATTTGATTCTTCAAATAATAGGATGCGAATTTGATACATTGTTCACATCATCACAAAAAATCAGCCACAAGCATAAAAAGATTGACAGTTGATAAGAGAAGTTAGTTTTGCTGAAGGAAAGCTAGTGTTTTTACGACTGATCGTGAAAGCTTTTTAGTATTCCCGATTTCCATTGATGGAAAAACCCATATAGACGTAAATTTAAATCATATTGTGCTGTTATTCTAGAATCTCTGTCTTCACATAAAAATACTTGTATGTTCAGGTTTAAGTCTGGCTTATCTATGATTATATGTCGTGTGCATGTACCAAAAATTTGATACGAAATTCAGATTTATCCTCAAAGACCCCCTATTTCCGCCACTTTATCCTCAAACACCCAACAGCTGGTCACAACATCATAATTGTATAATAGACTATAAAGAATTGATAGAATAAAGGAGAATTACGGCAAAAAGACAACATATAATAGCTATACAAAAATTAAAACAAGGTCACATGCGATGAACATTAATGATATTAAGACTTTGCACAATTTTGAATGTAGGTAGCGACTATCCAAAACGTGAGCGTTCAAAGACTAGTATGATTTGCTTTAAATAGAGCAAGATATAAAAGTATGGGAATACTACAAATAATTTCAAGAAGGAAAGGTTGTATGAATGTTAGATAAGCGACATTTTACAAGAAATGAAAATAATGAAAATTGAGAGCAAGCAATTAAGAATATGCCTATGTATAGAAAAAACAATTATACAAGAAAAATAATTAGACAATGGAATTCTAGAGATGAGACATCACAAACAGATCGACAGATTATAATAGAAATATATCGATACGAAAAGCATTCAAGATCAAAAGAACCAAATAAGCGGCATTAGGAACAGATTACTTTAAAAACTAAAAACGAAAATGCCAATAATAAAAATACTATTCGTATCAATGTTTCTTGATATATACTCAAAGATTGAGCTCAAACTTCACAAAATTAAAAAGCTATAAAAACAAAAACATTAATAATATCGTATGTTGCTTAGGGACGTTAATCACCATTTCATTTAAAACAACAATTCCACAGTTTCTAAAAAAAGGGCGTTTTTAGAAAAAATAACTATACGATAATTGGTTGCTTGAGTTCGCCCGCTCAATAAAACTAATAAAGTGAAGAAAGGCGCTAGGCCGAAAAATAATAACCAGTGATTGCAGCGCAATTAGCTTGCAAAATTCTTCTTTAAGTCCTGGTGGGGGTGCTGTTAAGCAAATAAAACGTTGTTTGTACTTCATTAAATTGAAAAGAAAAAACACTGATTAGCAACTATTACTGACAGTTCACTCCTCCTTCAGATCCGAACTAGCAGTGTACAATAAAATAAAAAGTATTCTATCGAAAGATTTTTACATCATGGGTTTACCAAGTACACGCCATATACCTGTGAATCTTGTTTTTTTGCATGTCAAATAAATGCAAATGTGCTACTAAATTGTTATTTCCTTTTATGAAATATCGATAAAGACATCTTTCGATAATTAAACAATCAAATAAAAAAAGGTTGGTAAGAACCACCATTGGCTCCTAATTTGGATTAGATGTTCCATTCTGTCCCCATCAGAGCCTTTACTGATAAGAAATTATGTTTACCAATCTGTGTCACGTTTATTAATTTTATATTTCCACGGCGTTTGATATCTACTGATTTCTCGATAAACAAAGTGTCTTTGTGGCGTCTCCCCAGTTATTTGATAAGATAGGGGCAAACATCATGTGCATTGAATTTTACATCAAGTTATATTAAACACAAACCACTGACACAACATCGACCAATAGTTAAGATAAAGCCGCAACTTCCATAATCATTTAAAAAAAATCAACTGGCTAAACCAATCTTTCCAGCCTCGAAATTACCGATAACTAAAGGATCATTTATTCACTACCTTTTTGGGGTATCGTTAGTAGTGGGAACTCGAGGCGTTTGACAATATGCCGCATTGATTTGCTATCATAGAACCAATATACACCTATACAGTTAAGCGAAGATCTTGAAACCGAGATAGAAAACACAGACTGATAATGAAACTGGTCCTTGATATAGAGCTAACCTTACAGTATTTATATCTTGCACAATCACTGTCTTTATCTAAGTAGCTTCTCCAGAGTTTTAAGAAGTAAAACCATGAGCAACGAAAAAGAACTATCATATATTCGGTCGCACGAGGCTGGATCTACAGACAAAGCTGAAGGTGTTTACATCGATGGCTTTGATCAGGCTGACAACAAGCCCAAACTCACTGGTTGGGCTGGGTTTGTTGATGGCTTTAAGCGTGCTGATGCTGATGAGCTTGGATTGGATCCCGACTTGACAGAGCAGCAGAAGCTTGCAATTTTAACAGCTAACTCACCATTGCTGCGTTCTCTTAAAAATCGTCATTTGCAAATGATCGCTATTGGTGGGTCTATTGGAACTGGTTTATTTATTGGTTCTGGATCTGTATTGCGTGCTGGTGGTCCAGCTGGTGTGCTTATCGCTTACCTACTTATTGGAACAATGATATTTTGCACAGTTCAATCAATGGGTGAATTGTGTATCACTTTTCCTGTGGCTGGTTCATTCATTACTTACAATACTCGTTTTATTGATCCCTCGTGGGGATTTGCTATGGCCTGGAATTATGCGTTACAATGGTTAGTTGTTTTGCCACTAGAGTTGGTAGCTGCATCAATAACAGTGTTGAATTGGGATGGAGCTAAAGATATAAATCCTGCTGCTTTTGTTGCAATCTTCTATGTCGTAATTGCCATCATTAACCTTTTTGGTGTCCGAGGATATGGTGAAGCCGAGTTCGTATTCTCTGCTGTCAAGGTTTTGGCTGTAACAGGATTTATAATTTTAGGTATTGTGCTTGTTTGTGGTGGTGGCCCTGCTGGTGGGTATATTGGTGGTAAATATTGGCATGATCCTGGTGCATTTGCCCATGGCTTCAAGGGTGTCTGTTCAGTATTTGTTACTGCTGCTTTTGCTTTTTCAGGTACCGAGTTGGTTGGCCTTGCTGCTGCAGAGTCTGCAAACCCTCGAAAGTCTTTACCCAAGGCTACTAAGCAAGTATTCTGGAGAATTACTCTTTTTTACATTGTGTCTTTAACCTTGGTTGGCTTGTTGGTTAAGTACAATGATACACGTTTATTAGGTACTTCTTCGGTTGACTCATCGGCCTCTCCATTTGTTATTGCTATAAGAAACGGTGGCATTAGTGGATTACCCTCCGTAATGAATGTCGTTATCTTAATTTCAGTTTTATCTGTTGGTAACTCTTCAGTATTTGCATCTCTGAGAACTCTTGCTGCCATTGCTGTTTCGGGCCAAGCTCCACGCATTTTAGGCTATATTGACAAACAGGGAAGACCAATTGTTGGAATTGCTGTTCAATTGGTGTTTGGTTTGTTGTGTTTCCTTGCAGCATCTCCCAAAGAAGGTGAAATCTTCAACTGGATGTTGGCCCTTTCAGGTTTGTCTTCACTCTTCACTTGGGGATCTATAAATATTTGCTTGATCAGGTTCAGAAGAGCTTTACACTCACAGGGTAGAGGAACTGATGAGTTATCATTTGTGTCCCCAGTTGGAATTTATGGAGCCATTTACGGCGCGGTTCTTATCACTTTGGTAATAATTGCACAATTCTGGATTGCTCTCTTCCCTATTGGAGGATCGCCAAATGCCAGTGATTTCTTTCAGTCATACTTGGGGTTCCCTGTTGTTGTTGTCTTTTACGCTGGCCATAAATTATGGACTAGAAACTGGCAGTGGTACATTCGTGCCAAGGATATTGACATCGATACAGGAAGAAGAGAATTAGATTTGGATTTATTGAAGCAAGAGCTTGCTGAAGAGCGTGCTGCTATTGCTGCACTTCCATTCTACAAACGTGTATACAGTTTCTGGTGCTAGCCATCTTTACTTTTGTATAATACTAAAAATAAAAGACATCTATAATTAGTTTAACTTTAGAATTGCCTAATACAAAAGTTTTTCGTTATGAGCAGGAATAAACTCAAAACAAAATTATAGACCAAGCGTAAAAACTAATCAGAAGATATTTATTTAGAAAGACTAGAAAATCTAACCAGTATATTGATATGACATCTCCAAACATCAACGCAATTACTCGTCGTATGGCAAAGACACAGAAGCTCATTATCCTGGTGATCTTGCTTGTATTCATAGTGATCTTGACTACTACTGCTATCGCTGGACATCAGAATGTATTACACGAGCTGACAACCGAAGCACTCAAAGCAACAAAGGGAGTCTTTGGAAGTATCCTTGGGGGATCTGATGATGTCAGTGAAATGAAACAGGACCAAGTTGCAAAGCATGAAGGCATAGACTCCAGTAAAGTTGCTCAAGCCGAAATTTCGTAATGGCAACTAGAGGTCCCGCGGGTCTGGGCTTTTACCATTATACTCCTTTCCACACAGCCTTCTCTAAAAAGTCCCCCTTGGGCTTTTCTTTTAAGAATCCCATAAGCATAAGCTCAAAACAGTTTTGTATAAACCATGCATATGTTAGCTTATCCCACTCATTTTGATCCATACCCTTAATATTTGAAATATAGTCCTCCAAAACCTTCCGGTCTAATGATTGCTTGAAAGCCATGTAAAAATCGTAAATATTAATGGAGACAGGTGCCTCTTTGTAAACACGAAACAAGTGATTGAGTGTTGGTGGCGATGTCATTTTTGATTCTGGATCTTTGACCAAGTCATTTTGTAAGTATGAGCTGCAATTTTCCAATCCCAATTCTAAGATTGCACGCAAATTGGGACGTAATAAGTTTAGCATTAAATTCTCGTAATTCTCTTCTAGCATGGGCATACGCCGAGAGCTTTTGATGGATCCACCGTTAAGAGTAAATACCTCATAAAACAAGAGGTCAGTAAGAGGCTTGCTCAAGAGAGAGTGATTGAAAAATGTATTCAAGGTAACAACAAATGAGGATTGTTGAGTGGGCAGCAGCATCCCTTGTAGATTGCGCAACAGGGAATGTAACTCCTCAAAACTCAAATCAACACGCAGTGTAATTTCATTGATAACAGAAAGTAGCTCATGTTGTGTAGATCGTTTTACAGTCTTTAATAAGTTTGAGAGAAACCGTGAATTCAAAAGACGACTATTAATAACCATCTTGTATAGTTGTAACTTTTCCATTTTATGTGTGACCAATGTTTGTACACAGTCAACTAAATCAATGACAGTAACCACGAGTTTCCGGTATTCAGCAAATCTTGTTTGGGCATGTTCAAATAATATCAAAAGCTGGGTATTGTCCAGAAGAAGACTCTTAATATTATTGCTAGAGCTAGGCTTGTCAACTAATTGCAATTCAATATATCGCTTGAATGAAGCCAAACGTCTCAATGCATCGCAGTAAAGGTTCTTGGATTTGAGTTCTTTGAGCGCAGCCAGGTTCGTTAATATAGGTAATGGCAGCTGGTAGTAGTGAATCATGTAGCATAGTTTAATTTCGGAAATTAGTGCGTCCACTGAGTTGTTAGAGTTGTGAAAGCGCGTCAAAAGCACAGCAGTTAGGGTGGGATCAAGTAACAAGTTCAGCTCAGTGTTGAGGAATAGCCGATTCAAGATGTTTTGGTCAATACTTTTAGTGCACTTGAACTTGAACCCCAGAATCAACGTGCGATGCTCGTTAGAAAGATGTCTATTAATCCAGCTGGATACATTCCCTGTAGCCAATCCCAAAACTAAACGAAGTGGTGCTGTCTGAGCACATGGATGGAGTAAGCGCACCAACTGATTGAAAACCTGCGCATTCACTGCATGTACATCCTCAACCACTAGCACAATACGCTCGCTGTTGTTTGCGAAACTTTCAGCAAAAGTGGCCAATTCATCCAAGTCATAATTCAAGTTGTAGTCGCCGTCAGCCGATTTCCCGTCAATAGCTTTACCGGCAGCCTGCTTAAACTGCAAAACAACCTGGCGAAGCGCGGATTTGATGTTTGCGCAGTGTTTAGATGAGATACGAAGCAAAACATGCTCCTCCTGGCGCAAAGCATCGTAGAACCCCTCCAAGGCGCGCAAGTTATTGGCTGTATTGGAGCCAAACTGGATAAAAGCCACTTTGAGCTGCGACCCTTCTGAAGTAGAGTTTATAAAGCGTAACAAGTCATTGTACAAGGGGACATGCACAGTGGCGAGAATGCCGTCAATACGCTGTTTTTGCTCATTCCATAGCTCCGAGTACGCGTCATACCGTCTTTTGACTGCTTCTTCCGGTTCCAACCCCCCAAACAACCTCATAAAGGGGGTTTTAACACTGGCACTCAGGTACCCGCCGACTAAACGTTCAAATATCAGTTTAAACCCACAATTCCCATCCTGCTTGGGGGTTATAAAGTAATGTGTTGTATCACTAGCCACGTCGTTCAGGTGATTAGCACTACCAGCGCGTTCAGACGTGCCAACAATGTCCTTTGAGCCGTTCACACTGCTGGCTTCATCCACACCGTTCTCACCATTTGTCCTCATCACTTAAACCTATGTTACCAATGCCATCAAGGCATACGCGAAAAACCATATTTACAGTTTGATGCCACCCAAACAAGCCCCAGCGATGCTGCAACTTCAGTTTCAGCAACCAAAACAGCATTCTCACTACAGTTGCGTCCCTATCCAGCTATAAATGATTCTAACAAGGTTTGAGCCGGCCCAAGAGCCGCTAAAGCCTTCTATTTTACGTTCTTTTACATCCTACGGGACACCGGAGTTTATTTTACAAAATCATTTCCCTTTGCAGACTCCGAGTCCTCTTCTAGACATCGCCTTCTGTTATAGACAACTCCCAAGAAGCACCGTAACACGCGCCATTGCCGTAAATGTACGCATAGTAAAGTTTCCGCCATTTGCGATGGTACTTCAAACAACATGATTTGAGGTGGGGAAAATGGCTTGATGAATATTTGACGCGTTTTAAACACACACATATCTTCGGTGGCAATTAGTGTAAAAAGGCGATATGTACAACCTTCGTCAAAGGTATAAAGAGAAGGAAATGACGGTGGACATTGGGCATGCTAGTGGGAGTGGTGTTGATGGAGGAATTGAAAGCGACAACAAGCAGAGTGGAAAAGACAGCATTGCGGGTGTGTGGAATGGTGGGGGAGTTGAAAGGGATGCTGAAGGGGATGCTGGAGAAGATGTCGAAGGAAAGGTTGAAGGAGAGGTTGAAGGAGAACCCGAACGGGAAGATGAGGAAAGGAATGCTGACAGAATGAAGACTCGTGGGAACAATGCCTCTGGCACAGACAGTATTGTAGATAAAGGGGAAAAATGTGGCGAGAGAGAGGAATACGGAAATGAAAGAGGTGTAACCAGTATGGATGGATTGAATGAAACAGACGTGAGTGATCTGAACAGGTTGGATGAGTTGAATGGGTTGGACAGCTGGAATAATTTGAGTAAAGGAGATGTGGGCAAAATAAAGAACTCGAATGATTTGCATAAATCTAATGCAATGGCATTTAACAATAAAATCAATAGCAATCCAAATGACAGTTACCCCCAAAATTCCAGCACGAAAAGCTACAGTGACGGATTAGAATCTACCGCAAATAATAGCAACATTGATACTGGAACACTCTCCAGTAAAGCTTTCGTTGAGCCAGGCGAATCGCGTATTGATGGAACAACCTTAGAGAGTACACTCGAGTCAGCAGCACAAAATATGCCATCCAAAGTTGAAGTTCTTTCAAAAAGCTCCACCAGCCCACCCCCTATTTCCAAGCGTAAACGTTCATTTGTGCACGTGGCGCCACTCAACACTCCCATCAAACATCGACTTGAGACCCTTGGTGTTATTTGGCATGTTGTCTCTATTCCGTCGTTCTTCTGCCTCTTTCTCCTTGTGTTGTCGCTAGGATGGGTTGTGTGGCTTTCGATTTTACTCCCTTATTTTATTTGGTGGTATGGCTTTGATTTGCATACTCCTACCAACGGCAAAGTAGTGTACCGTCGCCGCGACTGGATAAGAAACTTGGTCATTTGGCGCTGGTTTGTTTCTTATTTTCCTATCCGTGTGCACAAGACTTGCGAATTTGAACCCACCTTTACCACAGTTGCCGAGGAAGAATGGTCTGACGACGAACAGGACTTGATTTCGGAAAACTCGCGCACTTTGATTGACCAGGTTTTCAAAAAGTTGGGGTTGCGTAAAAGACTCAATACTGAGTCGTACTCTCCTCCGCCGTCTGAAGGCGACGACACCTCCATAGTGTCACGTCGCGCCGTAAAATATAAACGGGTTTCTACTGGCCCACGCTACATTTTTGGATACCATCCACATGGTGTAATATCTATGGGTGTTATGGGCACTTTTGCCACAAATGCCATACGCAACGAGCCCTTTGAGCCACCTGTGCAGTTTCTCAAGCCCTTGTTTCACGATCCTAGCCGCGGGAAAGAGCTTTTGCCAGGAATTGGCACTGTGTTTCCTTTGACTCTAACCACCCAGTTTACCATTCCGTTTTACCGTGACTACTTATTGGGTCTTGGGCTTACTAGTGCTTCCGCTAAAAACATTAAAAGCTTGATCAACAATGGTGATAATTCTGTGTGCATTGTTGTAGGTGGTGCGCAAGAGCTGCTTTTGAACAACATGGTAACTGAAAATTCAAATGTTGGATATGGCTACACTGGAGAAATTCCCCAGCCTGATCCTCTGGCGCACTATTCAGAGAATGATGTCCTGCAAAAAGGTGGATCTCTGGAAGCAGGTGCTCCTCCCAAAAAGCTGATCCGCTTGGTTTTAAACAAACGTAAGGGGTTTGTAAAGCTTGCAATTGAAATGGGCAATGTCTCACTTGTGCCCACTTTTGCGTTTGGTGAGGTGGATATTTACAAATTAAATATCCCTAAACCCGGCTCGTGGGGGTTTGCCTTTCAACGCTGGATGAAGGACACTTTTCACTTTACGTTGCCGTTTTTCAGTGCCCGTGGTGTCTTTATCTATGATTTTGGTTTAATTCCGTATCGCAACCCCATAAATATTTGTATGGGTCGACCCATCCATGTTCCTCATAATGCAGCTGAGATATTCAAAAGGGAAAATCCTCAATACGATGAAGATTTTGCCTATTCTAATGATACTGGAAAAGACAACTGTTCCAGCCATAATGGGAAACTTGACAGCGATAAAGGTGAGTACAACAAGAACAATCGCGAATGTGTTGACCAAGAAGAACTGGAATCAAAATCAAAAGAAGCCGACTCTGCTCGCTCTACTGGTATCAAAATTTTACAACGTGGATCACTTACAAACTTATTCAATTTAAACACAACAAAACGCAAACGGCCTATCACTAAGCCCAAAGTCCCACCACATTTGTTGGACCATTTCCACAGACTTTACGTAGAAGAGCTCAAGAGAGTTTATGAGGAAAATAAAGACAAGTATGGCTACGGCGACGTTGAACTTATTATATGTGAGTAATTAAAACGCTTTACAGCAACCATGAGACTTCTTTGTATAAACCTTAAATGATAATAAAAATCCTAACCAAAAACATTATCTAAAAATGGGAGCGAGTAAGCTTGAAATGCATTATATTATTTATCGTCGTCATTGTCTTTCTCTTTTGTGGGAATGGCGTTCTTTTTCTTGAGTTCCTTGAACTTCTTCAAAGGTACGCGGTCAACTTTTGTACGGCCTCCTGTCTTTACAAAAAATGATTTGGGATTAGCAAGTTGCTTCTTAAACTCGCGATATGCCTGTAGCTTTCTTGCCTTGGCTTCTTCTTTTTGGCGTTTTTCCCTAAGCATTTCGTTATGCCACTTTATAAATGAGTCGTCATTCACGCCAATTTTGTCACCGTATGGTGGAGCAGTTGAAAGTTTATTTTGGGGGAACATCTCCCACAAATACTCATCCATCACATCTTCGAGGGGGCGGTTCATACTAATCATTCCCAGAATCGACGTTTTAAGGGGATGTTCTGGTAAAGGCTGAAACAGTTCTGTACTTTCGTCGTAATAGAGCCGTACTATTTTAAGGCCTGATTTGACCAATTCTTCTTCATCTTCTAGAGCTGAAAAACGATCAAGCTCTTCCGTCATTTGTTTGGTTTTCTTGGTTGTTTTGAATTTCAACTGTGACTTGAGATACTTCTTGGGGATGCTCAAGTCTATATATGAACCGTTTACCGATGTATTTTCCTCTTCTTTACCAGTCATATTTGCAGGAAACAAAGAGCTTTTAATACTATTTCTGGCTTCTTCGTGAGACTGTTTGAGAATAAAAGCAGGAGGTTTTGGAAGCTCTGTAATGAAGCGCAGCTTTGCTGACGTATTTTCCTTTTTAATATTACCACTTATATCTTTTGCAACACTATTTGTATCATTATTTAAAACATGTTTCGCTCCTTCCTTTGTTTTCTTGGTCCTTCGAGCCCGAACTCGTTTAAGTTCATCTTCATTGGGGTGCAAAGTGCTCAGCTTCTTGGTCAAAAGAGGCGTAATTTGCTTTAATCCATCGACGTCTTTTGGGCCTTTCGATGATATATAACGTGCTGTTGCATATTTTTGTCTTATTAGTGGCCTTATAAGCATACTAGCAGTCTTTAAAGCGTTCATCTCTAGTTATAAGTGGCCCTGTTGGTTGGTTATGTAACGTGCAATCGATTCAAAATCTATGTATTTTGGTATTTACACATATTGATATTGACCGGAATTTGCCGGTGAAGTCACGTTCTAAGAACGGTAGATACACGTATGATTGATTTAGCATGCGCACACCTTCGTGGTTGTGAAATGGCACGTTACAAGGTCTCTTTTTACAGCTTAATATACTAGTGCAGGTTAATGGCGAAATTTTGCGTTTTTTTTACATGTTTCTTTCTTTGCCTTCAAAAAAATGCAGTTTAGTCACACAGTTTCCAATTACTTCATCAATGGCTGGAACACGATAGGACCAAAGCACTATCAATAACCCAGAGAAGATGGCATTGCACTCTGAAAAGCCTGATGTTAGTAAGTTGCCTCACAGCTACGACGGAAGAGTTACCTTGGCAGTGATTGGAGGTACCGGATTGTACGACTTGCCCAATTTGAAACCCGTGGCTAGACTTACGGTATCAACACCATGGGGATTCCCTAGTTCCCCAATTACCATCTCAGTTACAGAAACAGGATTCCCGGTGGCTTTCTTGGCTCGCCATGGACAGCATCATGACTTGTTGCCTACAGATGTGCCATCTCGTGCAAACATGGCAGCATTGAAGCTGTTGGGTGTGCGTGCCATTATTGCATTTTCAGCAGTTGGCTCGCTCCAACCTGAGATCAAGCCAAGAGACTTTGTGGTCCCAACACAGGTTATTGACCGCACTCGGGGACTCAGGCCTTCGACTTTTTTTGAAAAGGGATTTGTTGCACATGCTATGTTTGGAGAGCCGTTTGACCTTCGGTTGAACGAGATTGTGGCGACACACATCCCTACTGATGGATTCTTGGACCCGCTTGACTCTAGTGAAGCTCCCCGTTTGCATACTAAGCATAACACTAATAACGGCGAGGATTTGACCGTAATTTGTATGGAGGGACCACAGTTTAGTACCCGTGCCGAATCGCGTATGTACCGTTCGTGGGGAGGACTGGTGATCAACATGCTGGTCTTGCCGGAGGCAAAGTTGGCTCGTGAGGCGGAAATAGCATACCAGATGATCTGTATGTCCACTGATTATGACTCATGGAACGAGCTGGAGGATCCTGTTACGGTGGAAACTGTTGTGGGGAACTTGAAGGCCAATTCTGCAAATGCTTGCAAACTCGCAGCACGCTTGGTTGACGTATTGAGCAAGGAAACGGGGTTGGGAGATGAATTGCAGGGCACCATGAAGTTTCTGGTATCCACCAGTCCACATGGAGTCAAGAAGGAAATATTGGAGAAAATGCACTTTTTGTTTCCCGATCACTGGCCAATGCACTAGTGGAACAATATAGTAGAGTTGTTCACAGACAAAGAATTGTAGTTTGGGTTAAACCAGTTTTCCAAAAGAATACATGTTTCTTAAATTATTAGAGTTAGCATGCTAATTGCTCCAAAGGATAGTTTATGAAAAAAAAACTCACTAGAGCTATTAGAGTTGTCAAGCTAGTGATATATTTAGAGTATTACAAAATGCGCGTAAAAAGATAATCAATTGAAACTACCATGGCTGTTGGAAAAATAAAGATAAAACTAGAGTGCAATTGATGATAAATTGTCAATATGGAATTAATGTTTCTCTGGGTATATAAATAGTAAATAAACAATCAAAACAATTAAAGTTCAAAGAGGAACATTAGCCAATAACTGGAATCCCTAGTTGTGAGAATATTGGTTCCTACAAAAGAGTTTAAAAAACAGACTCATTTAACCAAATTAAGTTTTCAATTAATTAGAATCAAATTTATTAAAGCAGTCTGTGGTTTAACTATAGCATTCAAAAAGGTATTGATATAAAAATCATACATGACTGCTCAATCAGTGAAATGAGCAACTTTAAAATTAAAATAGACAAGTCATTAATTTTCAAGGTGAATTAGCTTGTACGCTGGCCTTAAAAAATTGATATCTATTAATTTAATAACTACTATTAATTTAACAAATACAACTAATTCAATGGATACTATTAATTTAACAGCTAAAACTAATTCATTAAATACTGCCAATTGAATGACTAAAACTACTTTACACGGTACATTTTCCAATAAATCAAGGCTGCAAAAGCTTTAACCAAAAAACCCTTTGACATCCAATTTCTTACTTGTATTTTCTTTCTTTCTGCTTTTCTTTCTTTATTTGTGACCAAACCGATGGCTCGTAAATATTCATTTCAACATTAAAATTTATCAGCGCTGAAATTTACGAAGCTTAAAATTCACCAACACTTTGTTTTACAACAATTGATTATTTACCAGGTTATTCTTTCTTTTCTACACACATGCTACCCAGAAATAGCATAAAGTATCAAATGAATGGTACGTTTTATCTAATAGTTTCTATTTTGGTGATTTGATTATATTGAACTCAATATAGATGAGACCTGTCAAACTTAAAAATTGAGTCATATTTGCTAAAAATTTATCGCCACCAAAATTGGCTGAGAGCTTGAATACATTTAATCAGTCTACACATTAATGAGCGGTTATTTTATTGCAAACTGCTGATCATCTCGCCTATTATAGATAGCTGATGGTTCTATTTGTTGCAAATGTGACCACCAAAATTTTGAGGACATCACCTTTAGCCTTTTGCCACAGATATACAAACTCTATTATTTGCTAACCTTTCGCCACAGATAAGCAAACCATATTATTTACTGTTCAACTTTATCTTTAGGAAGATCTACGTTTGGTACAACATTCAATTTAAATGGCAATCTTATCGTGCTCTCTTTGGTTGCAACGGCCACTAAGATACTATTTTAGGGCAACATATGGAAGGATTTCATGCTCCATGTCCGATAAGCTTTATTGTGCTACACTTTTATCTTTTGGTGAGCCATTCCGAACCTAATTACATATGCGGTCTATCCATGTTACATTTACCGGAAAATGCCCATCACAAGCTCATCGCCTAAAGGCATCCCCCGAAAAAAGAACCTCAAAGCAGATCAGCTCACCAGAAGTTAATTTCAAAGATGACGTTTAATAGTACAGATCAAGTTGGCCGGGTCTTTCCATAACAGCAGAAAAATAGAACCAACGCACATTTAATGCAGCAGCGTTGAAACCAAAAAAAAGGCAATTGTTTGGCATAGCCAAACGGCGATGACCAGCTATCTTGAGCCTTATCATCATACGGTCTTATCATTGAATAGGTACGTTTTATTCACCCCGGAAAATGAATATATGCAACAAACTCGGCGACGTTTCTGCCTGCCAATTATCGGTCCCTGTCCCTGTTTGTTCGCTAGTGCCCCTCCTTCAATGCCACAGTGACATTTTGTTGCCGTAGGAGTGCCGTAATAAATGGCCGTGCCACGGCTTCAATCGAACAGATCCCAAAACACTAAAACGCCCTATACGGCACCTTCTATTCGCTATATGCTACGCCGCTGACACGGCAAGTAGCGTTTTTAAATCTGTATTTGTGCCGTAAGGAGCTTTCATACGCCAGTTGTAGCGTGAAGACCTTACCAATGCCGTTTCATGCAATCAAGGCTATATTGAGTATGTGAAAAAAATTCACAGTTATAATATCGCACCCAAAAGAAACGCCGAAAAGAAAAGATTGGGGTCAGTTAGTCGGCGCTACAAACAAGTGATGCCATGGTGCAACTATCACTACTATCACTGAATATTATAGCCTGTTGCGGAACTTCCTCGGTGACAATACAGTTTCTTTTCAATTGATAGGAAGGCAACTTAATCTCTCCATTAGTGTGCTGACTATTATATCTGGCTATTGCGTGCGGCCTGCTGAGTTGGGTTCATTATCGGCTGTCTAAATAGCGGCATTTAACTGTTGCAAAATCGACATATATATATGTATCCTGGCTGCGCATCCATCAAGCAGTGAAATTTTTTTAAAGGACCAGTTGCCAAATTCTTGTGCTAGCTACTAAAAGACATGCCAGTGGAAAAAGATTCTCTTGAAAAGCCACATGAGCTGGATGTCAAGTATGACTCCAAAGAACCTCAACTGCTTGAATTAAGCGGGTCAGAAGTCATTGGTGGACCCATGGACTTTCTGGAAACCCCCGAGGGACAAACCCCGACTGAAGAAGAGTTGAAGTCTTTAAGACACGTCTCGGAAACCATTCCGTTTTCATGTTGGTTAGTTGCTCTTGTTGAGTTGGCTGAACGTTTTTCATTTTATGGTTTGAGTGCGCCATTCCAAAACTACATGCAAAATTCACCAAGCGACACTCCTCCTGGTGCCCTCTCGTTGAACCAGCTGGGTGCTACTGCATTATCATACTTTTTCCAGTTTTGGTGTTACCTTACACCTATTCTCGGTGGTTGGCTTGCTGATACTTATTGGGGCAAGTATAAAACCATTTTCATTAGTGCCGTGGTTTACATCATTGGTATCTTTCTTCTTTTCATAACCTCGCTCCCATCCATTACCTCTCGTAATACTGCATTGGGTGGGTTTGTTTCTTCTATTATTATCATTGGTCTCGCCACCGGTGGTGTGAAAGCTAATGTTTCTCCATTGATTGCAGACCAGGTCCCAAAGACTCAGCCTGTCATCAAGGTGTTGAAGTCTGGTGAGCGTGTGGTGCAGGACCCCAACATCACCATTCAGAATGTTTTTATGTTCTTTTACCTTATGATTAACATTGGTTCGCTTTCCGTCATTGCCACTACTGAATTGGAACACCATGTTGGTTTCTGGGCCGCTTATCTTTTACCCTTTTGCTTTTTCTGGGTCGGAATCATTGCACTTCTTTTGGGTAAAAACCAGTATGTTAAAGTTCCTGTTGGTGACAAGGTTATCAACAAGACCTTCCAGTGTGCTTGGGTTGGTATTCGCAACAAATTCAACTTGGAAGCTGCCAAGCCATCAGTAAACCCTGACAAGAACTACCCTTGGAACGATCTTTTTGTTGAAGAATTGCGCCGTTCATTGTATGCCTGCAAGGTTTTCGTTTTTTACCCTTTCTACTGGGTTGTCTATGGTCAGATGTTGAACAACTTTGTTTCCCAAGCTGGTCAAATGGAGTTGCATGGCTTGCCCAATGACTTCTTACAGGCCATTGACTCCATTGCCATTATTATATTCATTCCCATTTGTGAGCGGTTTGTTTACCCCTTCATCCGTAAATTTACTCCATTTAAAGCCATTACCAAGATTTACTTTGGTTTCATGTTTGGAACCGGTGCCATGGTATACGCTGCTGTGTTGCAGCACTTTATTTACAAAACTGGTCCCTGTTACGATGCTCCCTTAAAGTGTGCTCCCGAGTTCTCCACTGTGCCTAATCACATCCACGTGGCGATCCAGGTGCCAGCATACGTTTTGATTGCACTTTCAGAAATCTTGGCTTCCATCACTGGTTTGGAATATGCCTACACCAAGGCTCCTGTTAAGATGAAGTCTTTCATCATGTCCATCTTCTTGGTTACCAACGCAGTTGGTTCTGCCATTGGTATTGCTCTTTCTCCTACTGCCGAGGACCCCAAGTTGGTCTGGACTTATACAGGTTTGGCTGTTGCTTGTTTTATCGCCGGTTGTTCCTTCTGGTTATGTTTCAATCACTACAACGAGAAAGAAGAGCAATTGAACAGTTTAGAAGCTGTCCATGCCCAAGAAGAAGAAAACGCTCGTTTGGCTCCCATTACTTCACTCACTCAATCAATCAAGGCCATTGCTTAGGTTGCATTTATGACTATGTACTTATAAATCCTTTCATGCCATTATATGGCCGGGGTAAATCCCTAATAAATATAATTCATATTAGAAATATCGATCTAATTTTTAAGGTGTGCTTGGCACTTGTTACTTGGCATTTGTCAAGACTTTTGAGCAACATCCCCAGGCGGTAGTTGAAAACGGTAATTGCGTTACCAGAGGTGAGAAATTGCCGGGCATGCAAACTACGGCATTTTTGAAATCGGCTAGTATCATCAGGCCAGGAAGAGACTCACTTTAACCACGCTGCCTATGATAGCTAATCTTTTACCCATTCAGCGTTCAATTCGGAGGCTTCTATACTAACGTGTTTCAAAATCCAGGCATATAGATTATTACAGGGTTTCCATTATCAGTGCGGCTACTGCAACTGATCTGATTTCCAAAACCATTCTTTTTTGCAATCGTTTAATCTGATGTTACGGGTTGATGTAAGAGAGGGAAAAAAGTATTTCCATAGCGATTGGCAACGGCACGTTGCCAGGCAAAGGGCTTTCTCGAGATATTTACATCTTTTGACACGACGCTGCATTTAATGACCTAATACAAAAGTAGAAATACCCGCTACAAGAATCATCTAGCAAAGTAGCCTATAGGATGTAAAAGAAAGATCATAATACGCCACAAACTTTATAGCATATACCTCTCACACGAAGAGTCATTAAATCCATGCCACGAATTGGTGGATTCTAGGATGCGGAATGCATAATTTTGCTTTCGCAATTTCCCTAGTCTACGAGATCTTTATCTGTGTGTTTAACTATAGCACGCTGTAGGTGTGTTTGGGAGTAATTTGTCAAAGTGCTTAAGACTATAGTTGCCTTTTTTTTTATAGAACACAATGATAGAGTTTTTGTAGCTTATTTTGACACCTCAATATATAGAACAGTAATTGTTTCAGGTTCACGAGTGCTTTGGGTCATCTGGCTCAAAAAAGTTTGATGGCATTGGCCGTTTATTCTTTTTAGATAATAACTACATGTGATGACTTTTGGCAACTGAAGTTTGCTGTTCAATCTACTCTATCTCATTTCTATTTTGTCGCTTCTCACTATCGTTTCACGCGATAATTTCTTACTGTCATTTCACGCAATATTTTCTCGCGATCATTTCATAAGCTCCTTGCTCAGCTCTTGATTGCCACTGCTGTTAGTGAGCCTTCGACCCTCCAACTCTCATACGCATCAACAAAGCCTCTTTGTGTTTCAGCTATATTGTAGTATTCCTCAAACTAACTTTCCTGATGTACCTTCTCCACCTTAACTAGTTTTTTATTCATTACTACCAGCAGCAAACCAGTTGAATAGTCTGGTATCGAGAACTGTGGGGAGCCACAACATTAACAGCCAAAAGTAAATTCCACAAGACTAAACTATCACAAATACATCAATAATAATAATAAAAAGCCACTTTGATACCTACAAAAGTCAACCAAAATAGCCTTTAGGTGTACCAAACTACATAATACTAACTAAAAAAACGCCGTTCACAAGGCCCTGGCCATACTTTTTTTATCAAAACTTATAACGAATAACGGGGTCTCAGTTTATTCACCCCATTCAGTAATGCCGCCTCGTGCTCCGCTTAATCTGTCCACCAGTCACGAACTATTTGGGTGATCTTGCTATGATTGCACGTATCTGATATGATGCTGCTGCTGCCGTGTGACAAGAAAAAAAAAGGTTCTGCATTCGATTTGGGCGCAAAAAGTAGCCCGATAAACAGGACTTGGCACCATGTAGCAGAAGAAGAACCAGGGGGTTGTGTTGAGAATATTCACCAAGTTAGGTTTATCTCGGCATTTTGTAGAACGAGCCATTTGCGAATGCGGCGCTATAGTATCAGTAAGGCTTTAGCTCAGCTGAGTGCCAACAAAGTCATCTGTTAGTGCATCCTCAAACAGAATATATAAATATATATATATGTAGAGCACCAGTGTGTTTTGCCGAAACCTTATAGTATAAACTATACATTGGCTTGTTCAAATGAGCGAAAATCCAAAAGATACAAACTTAGTGGATACCACTAAGGACTTGTCCTTATTAGACAGCACCAAGGAGTTGTCCTTGGTAGCATCTGGAGATATAGATGAGGGAAGAATACCCACTGAAGAGGAGATGAACACCTTGAGACACGTATCAGGAACAATCCCTCTTCGTTGTTGGTTGGTAGCTGTTGTGGAGTTGTCCGAACGTTTCTCGTACTATGGTTTGAGTGCTCCTTTCCAGAACTACATGCAAAACACACCTACAAGTCTGCCAAAAGGTGTTTTGGAGTTGAACCAGCTGGGAGCCACGGCTTTGTCTTATTTCTTCCAGTTCTGGTGTTATCTTACGCCTATTTTCGGTGGTTGGCTTGCCGATACTTACTGGGGTAAGTACTTTACCATCTTTGTCTTTTGCTGCATCTACATCGTGGGTATCTTTATTCTTTTCATAACCTCGCTTCCATCTATCACTTCTCGTAACACTGCTTTGGGAGGGTTTATTGTTGCCATTATTGTTATTGGTCTCGCTACCGGTGGTGTAAAGTCCAACGTTTCTCCATTGATTGCAGACCAGGTCCCCAAGACTCGTCCTCACATCAAGGTTTTGAAGTCGGGTGAGCTTGTTGTTGTCGATCCTAACATTACTATTCAGAACGTCTTTATGTTCTTTTACCTTATGATTAATGTCGGTTCGCTTTCCGTCATTGCAACCACCCAATTGGAGCACCACGTTGGTTTCTGGGCTGCTTACCTTTTGCCTTTCTGCTTTTTCTGGCTTGCCATTATTGCTCTTGCATTGGGTAGAAACCAGTATGTTAAAGTTCCTGTTGGTGACAAGGTTATCAACAAGACCTTCAAGTGCGCTTTTATTGCTGCCAAAAACAAGTTTAGTTTGGCATCGGTTACTCCCTCCTTGAACCCTGGTATTAGCTTCCCCTGGGATGACCAATTTGTTGATGAGGTTCGTCGTGCTGTGTATGGTTGCAAGGTGTTTGTGTTTTACCCTATCTACTGGGTTGTCTACGGTCAAATGGTCAACAACTTTGTCTCTCAAGCTGGACAAATGGAGTTACATGGTTTGCCTAATGATATCTTGCAGGCTATCAACTCTATTACCATCATTATTTTTATTCCCCTTTGTGAAAGGTTTATCTACCCCTTCATCCGCAAGTTCACTCCCTTCAGAGCTATCACCAAGATTTTCTTTGGTTTCATGTTTGGAACCGCTGCCATGGTATACGCTGCTGTATTACAGCACTTTATTTACTCCACTGGTCCCTGCTATGAATACCCCAAGAACCCTGAGAAGTGTGGAATTCAATACGAAACTATACCAAACCACATCCACGTTGCCATTCAGGCCCCCGCATACTTTTTTATTGCCATGAGTGAAATCTTAGCTTCTGTAACTGGTTTGGAATATGCATACACCAAGGCTCCTATTAAGATGAAGTCGTTTATTACATCTATCTTTTTGGCCATGAATGCAATTGGTTCTGCCATTGGTATTGCTCTTTCTCCTACTGCCAAGGACCCCAAGTTGGTCTGGACTTATACTGGTTTGGCAGTTTCTTGTTTCAGTGCAGGTTGCGCCTTCTGGTTCTGCTTTAACCACTATAATGCTAAAGAAGATGAGTTGAACAGATTAGAATTTAACCAAGACGAGAATGATCCTTCAACAGTGAAAGAAGTAGGATCCCTTCCCGGAGAAGGTTTGGAACCAATCACTTCGTTTGCCCATTCTTTTAAGGGCATGGCCTAAAAGCTAGATGCTTCTATTTATTGTACTATAAATATTCTTATTATTGTGATATCCAATGTAGAGTGCCATGATGGTACTGACTAGTAATTTTGCAGCCAACGACATTTGTGCAGAAGTATATTGTGAAAAATGTCGCACACCCAGCAAAACCAGTCTACCGTGGTCCTACCAAACCAGCATTATCCAGTTTTCAAAATTTTGACTCGAAGTCTGAGTTCCAGCTGTGAGTGATTTGTTTAGGAAGAAGCACAGCTAGTTTTATGTTTATGACTTGAATTTTTTTAGAAAAATAGGAAAACGCTGAATTTTTCCATGAGGTTCCTGTTAGTATAGTATTCAAGAATATAAGGTGCACCGGAACCTGCTTGTATATAGAATTATTACCTTGAATCAAGTAAATTTTGGGTTTTGTTAAATAATAAGTAAGAACTTTGATTTAGGAATATTTTTGACTTTTTGTAGGATATTAGTTTTTTATATGTTGACCTATAAGTTTCTTTGCACAAGGAACAATGCTCATACTTTATCTAATAAGGATGTACATGTTAACGAAAATCTTATTGCATTTTTAACTTTGAAATACTGGTGCTTGAAAGTTACTATAAACTAAAGTGGCCACACCGAATTCATTTTGTCTTGATACCCGCTGAGCATATGATGTTGATGAGTGTAATTTGAAAGAGCATTTGATAAAATGTGATGTTTGTAAGTTCATGTGTGGCTGAAAATGTCCTACTTGTTGAGGAGGATCTCTTATTTGTTGAAATGGTTAAGTTTCAAAAAAAAAAGAACATATTGAAAGAATAGAATGGGTAAGATTAAATACGGTGAGCAGAATACATATTTTAAGAATTTCTAATAATTTAATTCTTTCATTAATAGATATTAACAAGTAGTAATAAATTAGAGTGACAAAAAATTAGACAAGCAAAGAGTTAAAGTATATTATTCTTGTAAATTATATACTGAGTTATACTGGCTGAATAAAGTCAATCAACAGACAAAAAGGAAAATCATATTGATTAGATATAAATAGTTGTCATGGTAGAGTATAATATTGCTAAAGATATATGGTGATGATAATTTCAAGATAGAATAAAATAAGAAAACAGAGAATTATTTCAAGCATGGACTAAAAGTAAGTAAGCATTGACTTGGCATCTTTTAATACAGTAGGAATGGTAGGATCTTTAATTTTGGTATGTATCTCAATTGACCTCGGGAAACCCAAGGTAGGCCATATTAGTGCAAGTTGAAAATGTTGTTTAATTAAAGTGTAAAATCCCGCTTTTATATAAACTCTTTTATGACAATTGAGATTGCCTCCTGAACGCCTTTATTCAAAAAACAAGACAATCTTTAAAGTTCTGTTGGATGGCACAAAAATAATTTAAAAGCACGTATAGAAGTTGGTGAATTAAACAGGTAGTATTCAATTTAGTATGACGTAACTAGCATAGTTTTATAAATAGCCTTGAAGAAGAAAGCTTGTAGTTTAATTAAAATATTTTGAATTTCAACCTGTAATATGCCAGTGAAACTTTGTAAAGCATTATCTGCTTTTTTGATCTAAATGATTATCTCAACCTCATTCTGTAATTGACTGGCAAAAATTATTTTAATATTACTACAACATATTAATCTAATGTTAGTATCAGTCACAAATGCATGTTAGGGACGTTTTTAGTTATTTTTTATTAATATTTATTCAATTTCCAATTATTTGGTATCAATTACACTTGAAGTTTCAATAGCACCATTAAAAACAGTTACTCAACTTATCTCTTTGTTTATGATAATTGAACTTTTTTTAAACAGTATTAGGCTCACAATAATAAAAAAACCAACTTGAAAAACTTCAAGAGTCAAATCCTATATTAATAATATGTATTCGTGAATAATTTCTACCGGCAGAAATGATTTGAAACAAAAATTTTCAGTCTCAACTTTAAAGGCTCAAGATATACACAAACTTCTATAAATATGCAAATTTTAAAATTATTTGACTATTTGAAGTTAAAATCTAGCCAAATGGATAATTTTTATATTAATTTATTACATAGGGCACTAAATGACTTCATTGGACTATGAAGATTTCATTTTAATCTTATTTTATTACAATTTCATAGTCAAATTATATTACCAATTGCCATCTTATATTACTAATTATAACATTAATACCTTCAGATTTAAATTTATACGAGAGTACAATAATACTTTTTCTTGTAAAAAATAGAATGGTATGTTTCAATAGCTTCTGCCGGCAATTACTACCCAAATAATATCCAATCAGCATATGTACTTTATAATTTGTATTCACAATCATTGGGTACCAATAAATAAAATGTTAAAGATATTGTACTTAAAAGAAAAACAACAAAATTACATGCTTAATAGAATATCGCTTTAATTTACACTAACATACAAAATATTAGATTATTTAAATATTGCTGAAGTAGAATAAAACAAAATAAGTTTAATGGTTTATAATTTGCAGCCAAATATTTCAAGCTGGTCTTTTTTCTCTATATTATAGGACGGTGAGACATAAACACTGCATACTTAGCTCTAGTAATCTTGTAGAATGTAATTTATGATATAAAACACACCCAGTGTTATTAGTTTTTGTAATACAGTTTTAATTAGGTGACACAAACTTGATGGTTCTACGAATTGGGTCCCTATTACAACATACAAAATATTACTGCCAATTTCAGTTCATTTAGGTGATTATACATTCTCCACGCGACTTGCCATTGTGAGCCTTTTTCTTGCCCTTTGAACCGTCAGCAAAAGTCGCGTCCAGCTCTTTTTTTGAAGAGGAAAATGCAATACTAAATGTCATTGAGGCAGAAGCCGGATGACTGAAATAAGTTTCGTAACGTGCAGACGTCGCACTAGTCTCTGCACTATTGTCCAAACTGGATAATATACTTTTTGTAGACATAGATGTAGCCCTGCTTTTTGATTCCAGATCTATAGCAATATTATTTTGTATGCTGGCAACCAGCTCACCCGAATTACTGGTTGTTACATTACGTAGAGGCTTGAGATTGAGAGGGCCCTCTTTTGTACTATCAATTGTTGAACAAGCACCTTTCTTATGTTTGGCATGGGCAAAATTTTCTAGCTGGAGAATAGGATCTGCACCTGATTGAAACATCTTTTGGGCCAAATATGTATAAAGACGGTTCCAGAGACCCTCTAGTTCCGGGGTAAACTCAGTGCCAATGTGCGAATATAATGTCCAGATGAACGCTTCTCCCATAAGCTCGTAATTTGCTTTCAGTATTCCCAAAATTCTCAGATGTCGTTTAGCCAATTTCATTAAATAAGAGTCTAGCACCGAAATATCTGTCAAGTTTGATATAGCTACCAGAAGTATAGCCTCCAAACTGGTAGCCTGATGTTTGATCAGCGGAAAAAGTTGTTGAATGCCAGGCGCCATACACAAGAAATTGTCATATAAGTGCGTACAGAACATCGATACACTTGAGGAGTTTTTATTTGAAGAGCTTTTACTAACAGATTCCTTGGGGTATGCACCAGGAATACTTGATCTAACATGTGCGTTGCTATTTTCCAGTATAATTCTTGACCATGACTGTCGAAGCATTCTAATCTCATTAGCTTCAAAATGAAGCTTGAACTGTGAAATCCCATGTGTCCGCAAACTATTCTCCATTGACGTAAAAACTCATACCTCAAATATTCATGTTTTATGGGCAGACAAGATACTAGTTATAGTCCCTGAAGCCAATTTGGCCGAATCGATATCAATTATTCTCAATTCAAAATTGGCTTTGACCGAGACTCAGCTTTATGGACTTAAAGTTACATATGCGTTTTCAAACCTAAAACTTCGTTGATTGGTGCATAGCGCATTGTATTTACACAAGCGTAGAACTCAATATAGATGCCCTGGAACATATTTTTGCAGCTAATTATTGTATAATAAGGACTTTTTTAGCCGCTTTATCAAAAGTTCTAATATTCTCAGCCCATAAGGTTGAAACTAGAGCTTCATTAGGGTTGTCGCAATTAATATGAGTCGATGTGTTCAACGTTTCGGTTGTTGTACCTTTCAATATGTGGTCTTCTGTTCAGGGGATTTTTGTGTATGGCAAATGACAAGCGCAAGTGTACCTGATGTAATTATTAGTAGGTAAGATAAGTCTCTGTACAAGCAGCCAAGTCTAACCACGGAATTGTATATTTTCTAAAGTAAACTGAAATGTAAGCTGTATTGTTGAGCTAATAGATAAACACCAGCGAGTAATTCTGATCTATTATTTTAACTAGATTAGGTATAAATTGGCTGGTGTCATTATGCCTATTGACGAGTATTTTAAAATTACACAATGCGCTGGAGGTTAAGTTTTTTATACCCAAAGTTGGTTAGTGATTTTAGGAAACAGTAATGTGCTTTGAGCATCAAGTCAAATAAATAAAAAAGAGAAAGAGGTTACACTATCTAGTATTTGAATAAGTTTTATTTAAACATACTTTCGCTTACCAGAGATTGAGTTCTACTGAGCATACTTTGTTTGTAGTCGTCTGTTGGTGACGAGGCTTTGGCTAGACGAAATGCAAGTGGGCTCAACCTCTACATATTGTGGAATATATATTTCGCATTGTGAGAAATTAATATTGCGGGAGGTGGTAAATATTGTGGGAGGCATTACATCTGTGAAATCATCTGCAGATTGCCCATCAGACGATATTATGTAGCAAGAAATAATAACAAAAGCTCATTGGAAAGGGGAAATTTGTCAAGAGCAGGTTGAGTTTACGGAAAATTTTGAATTGTGACATGTACATCTATTGTTCATTCTCATGTAACAGGTAAAGCAATAGGGCCAATGAGAATAGGTAATTACAACTAAAGAGCCAATAAGGATAAGTGAAGAGATTCGGTAAAAAAAGTCGGCAAAAAGTAAGGTTGGAATGTAAACAATATGAAAGGTTAATAGCGAGAAGCTTTTATCATAAGCGTAAGCTCCAGCAGGAAAGCGCAGTTTTATTACTGATATAATTGTAATACAGGGTAGAATTCCCCCAATAAACTGGATATTCGCTAAGGCACCGTTGTATAGAAAAAATGAAGAGGATTTAGCAATAATATATTGTAAGCGTTAGCGACTTTTAAGAAACAAAACAGTATCTGTAGTGTGTACTATCTTACCAACAATGACTTTGACTAATGTCCTGTCCCTGGTTTCAAATTTGGTAGCAGTTTGATATAATGACTTTTATATACTTACAATAAGATTTGGTAATGATCTATACTTTAGACCAATTATAACCAGCGTTTTGTCTATTTCAACATTACTCTTGAAACAACATTAGACTACCATATTATGGTATACTTGCGTCGGTTTACGAGCTTATCATGCTTCGTAAAGCAGTCTCTTTTTTAGGTTGCTTTTGAGTAAGTATAAATTAATGCCACAAAATCCTTTACAAATAGGTATACGTTTTTTTTTTTAGTTTTGATTAATATGTGGCTCAAATATCAAACAGCAAATACCAAACTAAAGATGATGAGCAGAAAGCTAGAGCTTCAACTTTAATATATATGCAATGATCGTTCCCTTACTTTATATATGGCAAAGGAGGTAGCTCGGAGAGACCACGAGATGAATTTGCACAACAATAATCTTTTGTCTATCTCACAATAAAGCTATTGATTTGTGTGATTGAATTACCATAAATAGCAGATTCCTCTTTTTCCTCAAATCAAACTACTTTGCTTCTATGTTCATACTTGCTTTGGTGCAAAAATTGACCTGTTTAATCACGTGTCAAAACTGACTACCAAAATATGAAATGAATTTTTCTGAATAAAATCCGCTTTCTCAAACGCGTCTGTTGTACCTGTTAACGGGCCATTGACTAACGAACGCGTTCAGCAAACTTGTGAGACTACTGTTCGCGTTGAGAGCCGTTCACAATGGATTTATCACAACCAGGACTTACTCAGCCAACACAGCAAGTCCCTACTCAAACACAGGCAACACAACAAAGTCCTACACAAACACTGCTGCCACTGTCGTCGTACCAGAATCGTGTATGCCGCTTCATTTGTACACAGGGAAACTATAAGCCATACGATTTAATCATATCAAAGGACAAGCAATCATGGTTATTTGGACGTAACCAAGATGCAGATCTCCAGCTTGTATCGTCGTCCCGTATTTCCAACCGTCATTTCAAGGTATGGCTTAACCTGCAGGATAAGTCATTATGGATTCAAGACCTGTCTACTAATGGCACCCATCTAAACGGAACAAGACTAGTCAAAGGCTCCAATTATTTGCTCAATCAAGGAGATGAAATTGCGGTTGGTGTTGGTGTACCAAATGACGTGGTAAAATTTGTTGTTCTCTTTTCAGAGCAGTACAATCCAGCTACTCGACCTGATAGCAGTGCTGGGAAGGCAATAAAAGACCACGGGATATACAAGGATTATATCATCAGCCAAGAGACAATTGGGCAAGGCGCGTTTGCAACCGTGAAGAAAGCAGTGCATCGAGCCCTGGGAAAATCTTACGCAGTGAAGATTATCAACCGTCGTAAAGCACTTAATACTGGTGGTGCTGGGGGTATTGATGGAGTAGAACGCGAATTATCAATTTTGCGCAAGCTCAACCACCCTAACATAGTGGCTCTTCAGGCTTTCTACGAAGACTCAGATAATTACTATATTGTAATGGAGTTAGTTCCGGGTGGTGACTTGATGGATTTTGTTGCTGCAAATGGTGCTATTGGTGAAGAAGCGACTCAAGTTATCACAAAGCAGATCCTAGAAGGAATCGCTTATGTACACACTTTGGGAATTTCGCATCGTGATCTAAAGCCCGATAATATTTTGATTATGGAAGATGATCCAATCTTGGTTAAAATTACCGATTTTGGGTTGGCCAAGTTTAGCGACAATTCAACTTTTATGAAAACTTTTTGTGGCACCTTAGCTTATGTTGCCCCTGAAGTTATAACTGGTAAGTATGACTCGTCACAAAGTTCGCCCGATAGCAGCAATTACTCGTCATTGGTTGACATTTGGTCGTTGGGGTGCTTAATATATGTTCTACTTACATCGCATTTGCCCTTTAACGGAAAAACTCAAGCACAAATGTTTCAAAAGATTAAACAGGGTGAGTATCACGAGGCACCTTTGAACTTGTACGAGATTTCAGCTGACGGAAGAGACTTTTTACTGGAATGTCTTCAGGTAAATCCACGGCTACGTATATCTGCAGAGGATGCTTTAAAGCATAGATGGCTAAGCGGTGTATTCAATGAAGAATCACAGCTGCAAAAGGTACTCAGCTTATCTCAATCCCAATCACAGCAATCTCGTAAAGTGGATAATGGCATTCCTATTGACACCTCCATGAGTAAGGTTGATGAAGATGTAATGATACGACCTTTGGACCGCAGTGCCAAAAACCCCAAGAATGACTTTAAGGTTCCGAAGCGCGTGGTTCCTCTTCCACAATCTCAACCCAGAGCCCTGCCACAAAGCATATTTCCACAACGTAAAACAGCTTTTCAGATACAACAAGAAGAAGATGGATCATTTCCCAAAAAAGTGTCTCTGGTGTCTAGTCCGGTTCATAAACCTCAGAAACGATCCTTAGAAATCAATTCACCATTGACATCAAAAAGAAAGAAACAAGAAGACTTAAGCATTAAACAGTTGAGTATATCACAAGATAACGGGCTAGAAGCATCCTCAGCTCAATCAAACTTTGATATTTTGCTGCAGGTGTTATCTCCTCAAGGTATATCTATAACATTAGAGCCACTTCCTGGTTCGATGTTACAAGATGAAATCCATATTCTTCAAGGATTTAGCACATACTCCATAGGACGTAATGAAACCTGTGACACATTTATCAATGACGATAGAATGTCGAAAATTCACTGTTTGATTACAAAGAAGCGCCATCATATCGCCGAAAACTCTAATTATGAAAGTTCTGTCCAATGTCTCGATGATATTTGGTTGCTAGATGTGAGCACAAACTCATGCACTGTAAACAATACAAAACTTGGCAAGGGAAAGAAAGTCAAAATCTACGACGGCGATCTAATCTACCTTTTTAGGGACGATAAACCTCGCGAGCAAGTGGGATTCAGGGTAATTATTAGAGATGGAAATGAGTTGTATAATGGTGGCAAAACAAACGCTACTATTGATGACCGAGCTATTGAGAAGCAAGACGAACAGGATTCGAAATTAGTACCCCGTTTAGTAGCGGATACTTTTGCCCCTAATCCTAATAGAAAATCAATAAGAAGTACAACTGCTAACACAGGTAGTAATATGGGCTACCAGGCGCGGCAACAAATGAGAACTAACCAGAGCAGACAGGGTTTAGAAAAGGGACAAAGCTCGAAAAGGGCTCAAATAGAAAACGGACAAAATCAAATGTCATGGTTGTAAAGTTATTATATATAGATACTTTTTATATGCCAATTAATGTATTTATGAATTTTATCGCTCTGTATTTTTGTATGGAAATCGCTCGGTGTTTATTCAATGTTGGTGTTGCTTTCATTTCTCCATTTAAGAATTGATTCTACAGAGGACGAATCATCAACCAAGTGAGTCAACCCAATATATCCCATGTTATAGGTTTCAAAGTCCATGATAAAGCGAAGCAACTTGAGCCTCAATTGATCCGTATACCTTTGCTCTTGTACTTTCCTACTGGCCTCGTCTTTAATTGAATCAAATTTTTTAGAATCGCTCTTGATATCCAAAATCAAGTTTCTTTCCAAACACGCAAGTACCAATTCTTGAGTCGACAAGTTCCATATGTTGCCAGAGTCCTTCCCATTGAGACCACTAAGATAGTAGTTATCGACCTTCAAATAGTTGTAATACTCTTGCAAACGGCGGCGCAAGTAGGAGTCTGGGTACAATATTGAAGGTATGTACTTTGATTTCAAGCGCAAAGAGCTTGCAAGCAATCTGGCCTCTTCTATAGGTAAATTGTACGCATTTTTCAAAGCCCAATCCGACAAGCTGCTGTTTTTCACCTTGGATTCGATTGAGGCGCAAAGCTGGGAATTTGCCTTTGGATTCCAAACCCTGGGCAATACAGATGGCAAGACACACGTCAGCGGAGTTATTTCAGGAATAGCGTAGCAAAGCAACGGAGTGCACTCCATAAAGATCATGACCAATAATGCAAAGAGAGGAAGCTTGAAGAAATCCTTTTCTGTCCTTCTAATTAGCTGGAACTGAGATCTTGACAAGTTGAAAAGACGAGTGTCTATTGTCTTGAGGGACTGGCCATTTCTTACAACATCTCCCTGAGTGTTGTTCTTGGTGCTACTAGTTTCAACCTGGCTCATGTACAACGCTTGTGCCATTTCCCTCGATAATTTGGAAAATCCGGGAATGCTGATGTCGACTGTCTCTCCTCTATTATCCAATTGGTTAATCAATTTGAACTTCCGCTTTTTCAAGCGTTTGGTTTCGCTTTTGTTGTTCCATACGTTAACCACGCCGCTCTTGTAGAAGCTCATTATAGCCTTTCCGTAGGCAAACGTCTGTTTTGTCTTAACCGCCAACTTTGGGGACTTGGGGTTGTTTAACTCGACCTCTTTGTATATTTCATTCTTGGGTTTGACATCCTTGGGAAGAGTCTTTGGGGCATTTATAGCGTCTGATCTTGATGGTTCCAGCTGAGGATCTTGCTTCCAGAGCGACTCTAGCAACTGCGATTGCTTCAAGCCGGCAAAAAGCTTTTCTTTGGTCGGCGGAAAGGCGAAGAACTCTTTTCTCGCTATCAGTGAGGCAAACATGGCGTTCAATAGGGCTTTGGTTGCAGTTTTTCAGTTGGTCCTGGAATTTTTCAGGCCCCGGGACCCCAGGGCATACAGCTGTATAGACGACATTGAGGCCAATGAGCACAGATAAACCAGTTAAAAGGGTGGTGACGCCAGAGGATTTGGAAATATGGATAAATTCAGACTCATACAACGAAATCCTGGAGTTCGTAGGTGAGCTACAAGACCTGGTGGTTGGGTTGACTAATGACGCGGAGGTATATGAATCGGGACCTGTTTCAGGTATTTTGCGAGTTTTGGACCGAGTCTCAGAGATAATTAAGGAGAATCCGGTGGTGGTCGACAAGGACGTGTCGAGATTTGGAAAGACCGAGTTTAGGGACTTTTACGACCAGGTTTTGCGCGAAAGCCCGCAGTTATTGGAAGATATAGCCCAAGAGGGATTGGTGGATGCTACAGCATATTTTAACGAGTCGTGGGGAAACAGAACACGTATCGACTATGGCTCTGGACACGAGCTCAACTTCGTTGCGTTTTTGTTGTGTCTCAAGAAATTAAATACCATTGACAAGAAAGACTATTCTTGTGTGACTCTTCGGGTGTTTACCAAGTATATATCCATCATGAGGCAGTTGCAAAAGATATACTGGCTCGAGCCTGCTGGATCGCATGGCGTATGGGGGTTGGACGACTATCATTTTTTGCCATTTTTGTTTGGAGCAGCTCAGTTGGTCACCCATCCTCATATGAAGCCAAAACTGATTCACAACGACGAGTTGGTGGAGCTCTATCACTCGCAGTACATGTATTTGGAATGCATCTATTTTATCAATACCATCAAAACACTTCCCAGCAACCAGAGCGAGAAATTGAGCTTGAGGTGGCACTCGCCAATGCTAGACGATATTCTGTCAGCGCGCTCGTGGCAGAAGATCAAGGACGGCATGGTCAAGATGTACAAGGCAGAGGTTTTGGGCAAGTTGCCTATCATACAGCACTTTATGTTTGGATCTCTCATTCCTTGTCCGGAGGGTATAAGCAAGCCTCATTCGGAGGAAAGCGAGGATGGTCAGTGCAGCCATTCTCACACCAAGGACGCAGTAAATACATGGGGTGACTGCTGCGGGATAAAAATTCCTAGCGCCATAGCGGTGTCCGAGAGCTTGCGGTTACAGGACAAGAAAAAGCACTTTAAGCCAGTTCCATTTGATTAATTATAAATACACGGGTGTGATGTAATCTATTCAGTGAAGTTTATATGGGTTGAAATCAAGACGTTTCTGGGGAAGGCACCGGGAAAAGGTAACAACACCTTCATCTTGCCCTTGCTATCTTCGAATTTAGAGACATGCACATAGCCCAACACACTGGTGTTGAGTAGTTCCTTTCCTTTTCTGCTTGACAGTGGTAGCTGTGTAATCGCCAAGATTGAATTGTCCAAATTAGACGAACTTGGGTCTGTGAGTGGCACGTAGTATTTCTCCAACGAATCTTCTTTCTTGTCTGCGTCGCCGTCGCCGTCTTCGGCAGTGTAAGAGTCGCCAGCAGGGAGAAAAGAAAAGTTAGAAGTTAGATCCAGCGAGGATATGCCCTTGTATATCACATAGTCCTTGGGATCGATTTCAGTCTTGAACGGCGATAATCTCGTCTTGAAACTGCCGTGAAAGTACTCTTTGATGGACTCTTCCTGGGCTCTTCTAATATACTGGTCTTCAACCTCCACTACCCCACCGCTCTTTGGGACTTTTACTATAGTGAATTGAGATGATGCAATCTTATGCTTGAACTTTTTCTTCAAATCTATTAATAACCGTTCATTACCTAAAACCACAATTACATCGACCTCAAAGTCTGAGACAATGTTTTCGATAATATTAACATCCTTTATTGTCAATGGCGGCGAGTCGATTATTATACCGCTATTCCGTACCGCAATATCCTCCTCCAACCGAGACAAAACGGTCACACCAAGCTTGGACACTTGGTACTTGAACAAGTCCAAATTCTCATTAAACTCCGAAAAGCCAATATTCTTCACAATAGGCTGTTTGGGGTTGTGGAACAAGCTTCCAGACGTAGTAGAGAACCCCCAGCCTCCAGCGCACTCCAAATCAAACGAATCGCTTATGGTGG
Source organism: Wickerhamia fluorescens (assembly GCA_001599155.1). Classification (NCBI taxonomy): domain Eukaryota; kingdom Fungi; phylum Ascomycota; class Pichiomycetes; order Serinales; family Debaryomycetaceae; genus Wickerhamia; species Wickerhamia fluorescens. The sequence goes on along the minus strand of BCGE01000001.1, from coordinate 363,981 downwards.
TCGCCGTTATAGAGCCAGGCAAGGAAAACACACCATCACGCGGGTTTAGATTCACGAGAACAGGCGAGCTGTTCATTTTATTCGCATACGCCGCCAAAATCTTACACAATGAAGTCTTTCCAGAAAACCGGTTACCCAAAACCAACACTCTTGGTCCCGTTTTCATTGAATCTTTGTTCAACAAGTTGAAGTCCAAAGTCTGCTGTCTTCTTGCCTCGAGAGCCATATGAAGGTTTGTGTACTGGCTCATGGCAGTCTCCTCGCTCGTATACTCGATCAATTCGTCTTGTTCATTGGTCATATTGTTCTTATTTGCCAAAACGTAGTACTCTAAAGCACACCCTTCCCCAACCGGCGCATAGACTGCACATTTGGTTCCACAGAAGCTCATTTCCACGTTCAAAGGTAACTCTGTACCAAATATCTCTGCGACACCTCTCATCACCTTCAATTGGAGAATTGACTTGAAAGCAACCTCGATTCGCCACTCCGAGCCCGCGGGAATCTCTATGCTCACCTTCGCTTTGGAGTTCACCTCTTCATCGGCAACAGATACTCCAAACCCGGGAATAGCTGACATTGTATGGCAAAGTTATGGTCTGAACGTACGATTCGGCTTGGTACTGGCGATTTTTCAGTTGGTTACAGCACCAAAAAAAGGTTTGTATACAAAAGACCATTTACAACTACAACGAAAAAGGTTTAAAGCAGAATATACATTCTATACGGAGAGTAGGTGGCTCCTTCAAAGTCAAAGTCCCGCTTAAATAACTTGGTGCCTGTGGAGAATGAATATAATCATAAGGATTCCTTTTGAAGTAGTGGATTTGTAGCTTTAATGGGGTGTAAAGCTTTAGAATAGTGGACCAGAAAGCCAAGGATGCGTTTAGTAAACTCTTTTGGGGTTTGCTTTGTGATGAAATTTTGGCTCGCTTGGGTTTGCTTGTTAAAACACACGCAGTAGCTAACTCTATAGTTAGCTCTTTATGTAGTCCCAACGCTTAGCAGTTTGAAAAATCCAACTTCTTGGGCTTAACCTGACTTTGACGTGTAGAAAGCTTGACTATTCTTTTTTTACCGGTTGTGTGGTTTATCAACTCCATGTGTGTTTTGTAATTTATCTCATCATGCTCTTTTCCAAATGGGTTTTTCAGCTTGGGTCTGGCGGTCTTTGTGCCGCCAGAAACAAATGGATTGATTAATGCATCTTCTGTGTCGGAGAAATCATCATCAGAAGAAAAGTTGTTGAATGATTTCCCATGCCAATGTTCGACTAGCTCATCGCTGATGATCTGAGGTCCCGGCGTGCTGGTAACGTCGGTAACTTCCGGCAAACCAACAGTACTGTTTTTTTCATTATCCTCTTCTTCAAACAAAAGAGGATCGTTCACCGGTAGTTGTATGTCCTTGCTGAGCTGTCGCAGCTTGGAAGTCTGTGATCTTCCTTTCCCTACAGTGGATGGCGTGGGAATTAACAACCCAAACGAAAGTCGATTGTTAAAGTTGGACATAACTTCTGGGTTTCCTTCTATGCTTTTGCGAGCTTTTCTCGGAGACTTGTGTGGTGTCAACTCGGGTGTAATAGGCTCACTATTACTGTTCTTGGTGTTGCCTGGTCCAGCGGTTAAGTTCAAGCTGGATTTCTTTGGCAAATTAGGTGTTTTGAACCGCTCGTGTGCTGTTCTGAGTGCCACTTGCTTCTTGGATGTGCAAGGCGTCAACAACTGTTCCAGCTTTTCTGGCGTACAGGGCTGTATACTCTTAGCTTTCTGACTGCGTTCAGAGCGCGGAGGGGTCAGAGGACAGCTGTACATCTTATGCCAACTTGGGATAGCGTACTTTTACGTTTCTTAAAAGTAAATGAAGCAATAAAGCTGATTTGATGGTAATAATATTATGCAAATATCAAGTAAGCCTGATGAGATGGCTGGCTGGGTTTCGGTTTGGATGCTGGCTTGTTTTGTCTTGCCTCGCCTATACTCAATTTTTTTTTTGTTAGAGCGTGCAAGTGCCAAAAGGCCCTGGGTATGTCAAGACGCTAATACAACCTTTCGCCAAATCAACTAAAAAGCACCAGACCTACGTAGAGTGTGCTCACTATTCAAGTTAAACTTGCGAGATGTAAATTTCACACCTAAACCTTGTTCCATTTTGTCGTAAAATGCATTTATGTGTGCTCGTTTAGTCTGCGTAGACGTTCCAGCTAAAAGCTGGTTCTCATTGAGCAAAAGCTTCAATAAACCAGAGCGTGGTGGCAGAATTGGAGGCTCAAACAGGAAAGATTGTAGCGAATTTCCTGAGAGATCCCATGTGGTAAGCAACTGGAGATTGCATATCACCGAAGGCACTGTGATATTTCCTTGGAGTAGGTTTTGGCTGAGGTGCAATTCTCGGAGAGTGTTGGGAAGATGAATATCAGACTCGATGGAGCGAATCTGGCAGAAAGACATATCGAGTATTTGAATTAGAGAATCAGAGTTGAAAAGCGGACTGTTGCGGGAGATCTGAGCGAGTTTGTTATACAGCATGTAGAGTTTGATAAGATTCGCTGGAGGGACCCAATTGTCGATAGTAGTAATCAGATTGCGCGTTAGACTTAGTTCTTCCAAGTCGCTTAGATGCTCCCAGGAAATACTTGGGCTGTCATAGCTGGACAAGTCTGTGATGTTGTTGTTGTTTAACAGAAGCAGCCGTAGTGATGGGGGGAATTCAAAGTGCGATAGCGAAGTAATGCTGCATTCTTCCAAAGCTAGTGTCGTCAACCCTGGCGGGAAAACCATGCGCAGAGAAGTATCAGTGTCTTCGGATGTAGCACCAATTTGAGCACAGCAAGACACTAAGAGCTCTTGTAGGTTTTGCGGGAAGATGAAATCATGGTCGCCCACTTTTAACGACTCGAGTTTTGTAGTGGCCAAACTTAGCAGTTTTATAGTGTTGGGGAGAGTCTGCAAATGCTGCAAGCTGGTGAAAGGGTTCGCGTCCAACACCAAGCTCTCGAGGCTTTCTGGCCACAGAATAGACTCCAATTGTCGCAATGATTCGTTGTCGATCTTGTTTTCCGACAAGCACAAATCAGCCAAGGCAGCAGGCCATTTGGAGCCGGTAAAGTGTCGAATCGCATTGTTTGCCAAGTCTAGTGTATGTAGTGTATGCGGAAAGCTGTCCACATCAATCCGCTCCAAATTGTTGTAGGTTAGCATCAACGTACGCAAGCCTGGGGGGTATTTCACATCTATCGCCGGCAGATCAGTCACTCTATTCCAGTACAAGTCAACGATACTCTCGGGAAACTTTACTGTAGATACCGCCATAGAGTTGTTCCACGACAAATCGAGCCGTTTTAAGCTTCGGGGGAACTCAATGTCTGACCAGTCTTGGATAGCATGTCCCAAAATAACCAACTCCTCCAAACGCGGATGTTGTGTGAGTTTCTCGTTATGCTTCAAGCACTGCTGCAAGCTAGTCATCTTGACTCGGCGCAAGTCAAGCTTTCTCAAGTTTGGAAACAGTAGCAATAAGTCCAATTCATCAGCATCAAGCTCGTACTTCTCTACCGCTACATCTAGACATGCTATGTCCCGCAAGTGCTCCCTGAACTCCACCAAGAGGCTAGACGTGGACGCAAAGTCTCCTCCACTGGCAAAAACCACCTGCTGTGGTTTTACCCCTGGATGCTCGCGTAGGAACCGCTTTATCTCAAAATAGCCCGTAAGCTGCTTCAGCATCCGAGATGGAGGTCGGTGGAGGAAGTTGCTATTAGGCAGCACCACAAACCGAAGCTCTCTGCCATAGAGCTCGTCAGCTACCAACTTGCCTATCCGCGGGTCTGGATGTGAGAGGATAACATCCACAATATAGTCCTCCGGCAAGAGTACGACTATGTCTAAAATTACCAGCGACGGCAAAAGAGGCAAGTACTCATTAAAGAACACTTTGATATACGACTCGTCGCCAAATGCCATGCTCAATCAATCAGTGTAATTTGAAGACTAATCAATGCCTCATTCTGATGACAAAAGCGCCACCAAGAGCGCTATCACATCGCTTACAAAACAAAACTACATCTAACGCCACCGCGTGGATTATGCTATAAACCACTAGCCTGCTCGCCTATATTCTCTTTACAATCAATCTCTTTACTCCTCAGCTCTCAATCATCACCCAATCCCCAATATCCAACCCCTAATACCCTCGTACTCTAGTCAACGTCTCTCACGGGAACTTCAGACTTTCTGAGATCTCTCAAATAACCCTAACCTCTCTACCTACTGCTCCCCGACGAGCTCCTAACTATATATCTTCAATTACACTACGCTACAGAGATACAAGCTACTGTTTTCTTCCTATTAAAGGCTATCGTCACTCCGCTAGTCCACTAACGCTGAAGGGCTGGCCGTTTGAGTCCTTCATGGGAAAAATTTTCGCTGGCAGGGACCCCATGCCGAAAACCAAAAATTGTTTGCCATTTTGACCATTGGATACAGATATAACTAGTAACCGTCTAAGACCAGCGGCTACAAAGGACCTCAGGCTCTGAACAACCTCCACTCGGTTCAGCGACTCTCAGCAATAGTAAGACGCTACCATTAATAAAATCAGTGCTCGCGATACAGCTACAGCCCTTTGGGTGAAATTTTGAGTGATAGAAAACAGCCGCTGAACAGGCATTAATAGCAACGACGAGCTAGGCTATACCATATATATCAGGCTTTTGGCTTAATTAACATAGTGCTAGTTTAGCAGAAGTTGAGCATAACAAGTACGCTGTGCAGCAGAATTGGATTTAGAGCTACAATGGATAAGTTACTCTCTTCTTTGTTGTGCTGCTCAGTCAGCTCTAAAGATGATGGCAACGACAAAATTGTGAAGCAGGCTCCGCAAATGAGAACTGTGGTAAACGGTCGTGGCGGTCGTCAAGGCGTGGTACAGAACAGCAGTGGTGTTGAACACACTTCTCTGGGGAAGCCAGCTGATAATGATAATAACTTGAAATCCAAGGCGATTGTAAAGAAAGAGTTGCTTGACGATGACAACTCTGTGAATGAGACAGACACAATAACCAACACCAATGGGCTGAATAGCTCGCCAGCTGGACTTGCCGAAGGACTGGGCAAAGAGTCTGTTGCAGTTGTTCTGCCGGAACAGCAAGTTTTGGGAATAACTGATGAGGAGGATGATATTTGTGAGGTTGTCGAAGGAAATGGAGACGGATTAGAGGGAAGCGGAAATAAAGGAGGGAATAAAAATGGAAATGGAAGTGGAAATGGAAATGGAAATGGACATGGACATGGAAATGGAAATGAAAGTGGAAATGGAAATGGAAATGGAAATGGAAATGGAAATGGAAATATAATTAACCATAGCAATGGAGCACAGAATGAAGATATTTATGAGGATGATTTAGAGGCAGAGGAAGAGGATGATTTGGAAGAAGACTTGGATGATTTGGAAGAAGAAGATGTTTACTTAGATTTGACAAAGCTTCAAGAGGGTCAGGCATTTAACCCCAAAACTGGATTTCTCCTAGGCCCTAAGCCAAGTAAATTTGGGGCGAAAAAGTGTCTTATATTGGACTTGGACGAAACCTTGGTGCACTCCTCATTCAAGTATTTGAGGACTGCTGATTTCGTCATCCCAGTTGAAATTGATGGCCAGGTTCATCATGTTTACGTTATAAAAAGACCAGGGGTTGATGAGTTTTTAAAGAAAGTGGGACAATGGTATGAAGTTGTTGTATTCACGGCATCTGTACTGAAATATGGCGATCCATTGTTAGATAAATTGGATATCCACAATTCTGTACACCATCGTCTTTTTAGAGATTCATGCTATAACTATCAAGGTAACTATATCAAGAACTTATCTCAAATTGGCAGGCCTCTTGCTGACTCGATTATTATTGACAACTCACCTGCATCCTACATTTTCCATCCACAACACTCAATACCTATTTCTAGTTGGTTCAGTGACACCCATGACAATGAGTTGTTAGACTTGTTGCCATTTTTGGAAGACCTCTCGAAGGATAATGTGGATGATGTGGGATTAGTGTTGGACATAACGTTATAGACTACGCTTGTTCCTAAATCTTGCATGTTTTCCTTTTTTTGATGCTTTATTTAACTAATCATTAGTTGATTGATAGTTTGATCATTACATGTTTCCAACAGCTTGACCACTTACTTGATCATTTATCACCACCTATATGTTCACCTGTTTTTTTGATTGTTTGGATTGTTTTTTATTACAATTGTTTGATTTGGCTGGCGGAACAGTATCTAATCATTATGCTATTGCAACTGTCCCACCTCCTTCCCGTTTTTTTTTTAATTAATATTTGCCTTTTATCGGGTTCCACCAAGCTACACACTCAGATCCCACACCATTGTTGATATCACTAATAGAGAACTTAGAGTGAAGTACAGCTTGGCAAAGAAGGTTTACTTTACTGGTGCTTTGAGGAAACATAAGCAGGACTTGTGATCCAAAATCGTTTTAACTTCTGTTTCTGCTACGGAACATTTTATTCTTATAGATTCACACCAAATACGCCCCCACACCAAATGGCTATATGTTCCAGCTTTCATATCATTTTGCAACTGATTGTGCACTCTAGTTTTTTAATATATTTACTGTAATATTTTCATACAAAAAATGTAGATGGTGAAGGAAAAAAATGCGATGAGCATCGAACAGTTTGTAGAAAGAGCATATCTTGTTAAACAAAGATGAAGATTAAGACTATTAGCAGATCGTCAGATACGTATGTACCGGTTAGAAACACACAAGAGTCGGCAATGCCGCGTAACTTGAACCCGGCGCTTCACCCGTTTGAACGAGCTCGTGAGTACACCAAAGCACTTACTGCTACCAAGTTGGAGCGAATGTTTGCACAGCCATTTGTTGGACAGTTGGGAGATGGACACAGAGATGGAGTATACTGTATAGCCAAAAACTTCTCGACTACAAACCAGATAGCAACAGGATCTGGAGATGGTGTGATTAAATACTGGAACATGACGTCGCGGGACGAATCAGTTAGTTTCAAGGCGCATTACGGTATGGTGAGTGGTCTTGTAGTCACGCCAAACACTTCGCATATGTTGTCATGTGGAGATGATAAGACTATCAAATTATGGCTGGTCAAGAGTGACGAGTTTGACCATACTGTGAGTGACAATGAGGTTTACAAGAACCAGGGTCTTGTTAAGACGTTTTTGGGAGAACATGCGTTTAAAGGTATTGACCATCACCGTGAAGAAGAGCTTTTTGTTACTGGTGGTGCTCTGATTCAGTTGTGGGATATGAACCGGTCCAAATACATTTCCAACTTGTCATGGGGTGCAGACAATGTGCATGCCGTAAAGTTTAACCAGACTGAAACCAGTATCATTGCATCTGCAGGTCTGGACAATTCAGTTGTGTTGTACGATGTTCGTACCAACTCCCCTGTCCAAAAGGTGGTGACAAGCTTGCGTACGAATGCTATTGCATGGAATCCTATGGAGGCCTTCAACTTTGCTACTGCCAGTGAAGACCACAATGCATACTTGTGGGACATGCGTAAAATGGAGAAATCGCTTAATGTTTACAAGGACCACGTTGCGGCTGTGATGGATGTCGATTTCTCTCCTACGGGTGAGGAGTTGGTTACTGGGTCCTACGACAAGACAATACGTATCTTTCGCGCACGCGAGGGTCACTCGCGTGATATATACCATACTAAGCGTATGCAAAGAATTTTCTGTGCCAAGTTCACTACTGATTCACGGTATATTCTCAGTGGTTCGGATGATACCAATGTGCGTTTGTGGCGTGCCAATGCCTCGGATCGTGCTGGTATAAAGTCTACTCGCCAAAGAACTAAGATGGAGTATGACGCAGCCTTGAAAGAGCGCTACAAGCATATGCCAGAGATTCGCCGTATTGCAAGACACCGCCATGTTCCTATTGTTGTTAAGAAGGCTGGTGAGATCAAGCGGACAGAAATAGAGAGTTTGAAGAAGAGAGAGGAAAATAATAGAAGACACAGTAAACCTGGGTCCAGACCCATTGTGCCAGAACGTGAGAAACATATTAGAGGAACTGCTATTAAGACTGATAAGAAGTAGAGTATTTAGGTTTACTCATTGTACAATATACTTTTGATAAAAAGAACAAAGAATCGTAGGGAAAGTCGGTCTGAGAAAGCAAGGCTTTTGAAAATGTTGTATGACCAATTAGTATTTAAAGAATAGATATATATATATCAATTACATACGGTAGCTCTAAACTAAAGAGATGATTGGAATTGACTAATAATTGGATTTATCGCACGTTTAATACATATAATAATGAAAATACCTTTGTGCATTACCAAAAAATGATAATCCAGTTTAACCAACAATAACAGTTTTTTTGATTATATATAACAATAAAGTTTACTCTATTCAAACAATAAAGTTTATCTCGTTCAAACAATAAAAATGTATCATGTTAAACAATAAAAAAATACCCTGTTAAACAATAAAGATTCATCCTATTTAAACAGTAAATCCATTGTTTATATCACTCATCAATTTAAAACCTAACACGCAATCTGTGATTCAAAAGAGTGACTGTAGTCATAAAATAAAATTTATGCCTTGGCTTTATTTTCATCTATGTAGATATTAATCAGGTTAACAGTAAGTTTTCAGATAAGAGTTGCCCTAAATATTTACTCGTAATCAAAAAGGTCCCAAATTTTGTTTGTGATGCTTAATAGAAAGCTCTCGAAATTCAACTTTAGACACATATTAGATCCAGCATAGAATATGCTGTCTAAGGTACACTTCTATTGTGTTTTCTAATTTACACATCAAAGTTGCACCTTACAATTATAACTTTAAAATCAATTTTCACTAATATTTCAGCTTCTAGTTACTGCTCTGCCAACTTTTAAAGTACCTAAAGAGGTATAATTTCAATAATGTGAGATGAACCTAAATAAAATAGAATGGTTTCAAAGATAATTGGGACTGATAAATAACTGAGTCAGCCGATAAATAAATAAATGAACCCTTCAAAAACACAATTCATTAATAAATGACCCAATATTTACAGCAAAACTGCTTCTTAAAAAATCAATAGTAATTCATCATTGTAATCATAATCATCATTAATCTTTAAACTATTTTCAATGACCTTTATTAATCTCTATTGATATATTTTCATAACCACCACCATCACCACCACCATCACCACCACCATCATCATAACCTCTGCTAATCCCTGCTAATCCCCATCAATTTCTTCTCATTCCCGCTCTCATCTAGTTGTTTCAGATTACACAATTACACTATAATACTCGTCTTTCCCTTCCATCTGTTAATTAAATCTTAAAGTTTAACCGTTATGCAAAAAATATTTTAAACTACAAACAAAGCCAAAAGCAATCAGCTAGATAAATCGCCAAATAGCCCAGTATCCTCGCACCCTTAATTCAAACCTTCCATATCCGTGCTACCTTGGTACTTCCCAATACCAGACTCTCGCACTGAGACACTGTGCAACCATCAGTCTCCATTTCCGAGCACAAGCACACTTATTTCCAACTGCCAGCCCGCAACTTCCGGCCCTACCAGCTACCGCTAAGATCGGGAGAGATATCCGGTCATTTCATGGCTTATCCAGCACAGATCCGAGGGCCTAATTTTTGACAAATGAACGAACAGGAAAATCTCGCTCCAGGAGGATTGCCGTCAGCGCCATCACGGGCTGTCATGCCCGCCGCACTGTAGCGATGTCTTTCTCGGAATAGCGTCGTAGCACAAGATGACTCGCCACGCGTGCTGTGTAGCTCAACCTTCTGTAGGTGGAATTTGTGCTCAAGTGGGAATTTCAAGCACTACAGAAGTCTTGGAACGATTAGAAATCTAACAAAGGATCCCCATCTGTTTAAACATCTAGACCCTGAAAACGGACAAGCTAGCAAGTATATATAGCCATTGGTTGCCGGAGCATATACAAACTCTTGCTATTTATATTCTTTTTAGAGCTGGACGACTTTTTGGCGTTCCAACCTGCTTTTGGAGGGGGTGTGAATATTTTAGTGCTAGACACACTTGCTTTACCAGTCATCCGGTTACTACACCAGCAAAGAAAAGCAGTCTTTGTCTAGTTCATCCCTAATACCTTTGAGTACAAGGTAGTATAGAGAACAGAGAGTTGAGCGATTTTTACGGCTTATTAGCAAGTACTGGTTAGCAGTCTCTGCCGTGAATACGCCACTTTATCATACCACAAATTTGCCACCTGATCCAGGTGTTCAGCGATTCAGAAGGACTATATAACTGTTTGAACGTACACTTTCGGCTCTTCTCATCCCCGGCACGTGAGATTGATAGTGCATTTTGATGGGTTTTAAAGAACACAGAAGAAGCGCCTTTGTATCCGAACATGCCTGATAAACACAAGCTTCGGCTTTTTTCTCACTTTAAACAAGGAACAGACGATGATCTAACACCGTCGACGTCAAATCATTCCAGTTCAGGTCGCAAACTGTTTTTGGGCATACATATTGGTAAGCACGAACTGGCAGAATCCTTGTCTTCGCCGACTTTGACTAATTCCGGTGATCATGGACAGCAGCAGCAGCAGCATCAGCAGCAGCAGCAACACCATCATCATCACCAACAAAATCATCATATACCTCCCAATACTAGTGGAAGTAATGCGAGCACTTCGTACCCAGGTCAGCTGACACCAGCGAATGCTCCATCCAACTCGTTCATGCCGAGCAGCGCAAACTCACTAAACCGCGAAGACTCAAACCACTCATTCTTGAAAACCAACTCCATAGTAGAACTCAAACGGTTTTTCAAGCCTACCAAGAAGAATTCAATTTCCCGCAAAGAACAACCAGTGCTGACTCCGCAGCCGGCTCCACTGCAAATGCCGCATTACCACAACTACTTACACTCGCCTCCTCCAATTGCTAACAACGGATTGAAAGACGCTCTGGCTTCAGGAACACACAATTTCGGAGCGCCGTCGCGCGAGCAGTCACATACGTCATTGGCGATGTTGATCAACCAAACATCCAGTCAGCTACTTCATAATGCATCCTACACCAGTCCACAACATCACCAGAAAGAACCATTTGCAGACGAAAACTCGCCTTTGGTGAAAAAGTACGGTAAAATGGGCAAAGAGTTGGGGAGTGGCGCCGGTGGCCTGGTTCGGTTGATTCAGCGTCCTTCAGACTCCAAGACATTTGCAGTGAAGGAGTTCAGACTGCGTCGCAACACCGAAAGTTTGAAGGACTACACTAGAAAATGCACTGCCGAGTTTTGTATAGGGTCCACCTTAAAGCATCCAAATATCATCAAGACAATTGATATTATCCACGAAAACAACCGATACTACGAGGTTATGGAGTATGCGCCCATTGACTTTTTTGCAGTGGTAATGAGCGGGAAAATGACACGACAGGAGGTCAACTGTTGCCTAAAGCAAATATTGGAGGGTGTGGCATATCTACATGGGTTAGGACTAGCCCACCGTGACTTGAAGCTAGACAATTGCGTGATCACCATGGAAGGTATACTAAAGATTATTGATTTCGGCAGTGCCGTGATTTTCAAATACCCATATGACCAGCACAGTGGCAAGGAGACCATCCACTACTGCCACGGTGTGGTGGGCTCTGACCCCTATCTAGCGCCAGAGGTTTTGAGAAGCCCCAACTCCTACAACCCACAGCCGGTGGATTTGTGGTCCATTGCTATTATTTATTGTTGCATGACTTTGAAGCGTTTCCCCTGGAAAATACCAGACCCGGAAACAGACAACAGCTTCAAGCTCTTTTCGATGCTGGACGACAACTGGCATGACTACAACCTCAGCAACGAGTGCCACAAGCTCCTACTTCAGCAGCGCAAATTGAAAAACATAGTCGCTCGACTGAACAAAAAGAAGAAGATGATGGCAGAGCAGCAGGAAGACTCGGACGTGAAACCCACGTCATCCGCCGAAGTCAGCGACGAAAAGAAGAAGCTTCTCGACTCTGTTGAGGTTTTAACAGACCCCCAGATTCAAGAGATCATGGGTCAATTGAAGGAAATTGACAACAAATTAGAAGGCTACGAAGCCAAGAAGCACGAGCTCAGGTCTTTGTTCAACGAGAAGAAGGCGCCGGAAACACAGCCCGAGGAGCATGAACTGGACGACAAGAAGAAACCAACACAGCATAAACAAATACACGGTCCGTATAGATTAATGAGACTTCTACCTCACGCTGCGCGTCCCATAATCCACCACATGCTTCAGGTGGATCCCCAGAGAAGAGCGACCTTGGAGGAAATTTTGCAAGACGAATGGATAAGAGAAATCAAATGCTGCACTTTGAAACGCATTCTGCGCGGCCAGGACAGCGCTGAAACAAGCTACAATGACGACGAAGACGGGGTTTTTGTGAGAGGCCTGCCGTACCATGAACATACCGTTGTTTTTGACGAAGAGAGCTCTGATTCTTAGTAGGAATAGTAATAAAGGTAGCTGTAGAGCAAAACCCACTACAGAAAAAGTGATAAATTTCAACAGCCGAGTGAATGTCTTTGATCCCGATACTTCACCCTGTAAGCCCCCAATAAAGACAGCCACTGTTTCCCTAGGCTGACACTGTAACATGACCAAAGCTCTGACTCCTCCTCCACCTCACTTGAACCCCAGTCGCCTAAAGACGTCGCTCAAGGTGGCAATCAGCAAACTCAAGTTCATCCAGGACAAGAAGAGCGCGTTGGCAAAGCAGCAAAGACGGCAGCTAGCAGACCTTTTGAGCCAGGGTAAAGAGTCCAGCGCGAAGATCCGCATTGAGAACTTGATCAGAGACGACATCTACGTGGAGTTGCTAGAGTACCTCGAGTTGTACTGTGAATTGTTGCTGGCAAGAATTGCCCTTATAACCGACCCCCTTCGCACGACATGCGATCCCAACATCAAGGAGGCTGTCCATCTGGTCATCTACGCTGCTCCGCACACCGAGCTCAAGGAGTTGGCCCAAATCAGGGACATTTTGGCTTACAAGTACGGTCCAGCGGTGGCCAAGGCTGCGTTGGACAACGCCGACCACACGGTACCGGAAAAGATCACCTCGCGATGCGTGGTGGATCCTCCGTCGGAAATGTTGGTTGATCTCTACTTGTGTGAGGTGGCCAAGGCATACGAGGTACCGTTTCTGGGGTTAAAAGAGCGCAGAGAGGGATTGAGGCGGCAAAATGGCCAAGATAGCGATGGCGAGAGTGGCGAGAGTGGTGAGAACGGTGAGAATGGCGAGAATGGAGAGAATGGAGAGAATAGCGACAATAGCGACAATAGCGAAAGCGACGAGCCCAAATCTGGTCTCGTGCCTGAGCCAGTAGCTCAACCACGCTCTGCTGCTCTCAAAGGGCAAAAGTCGTCCGCTAAACGTGAACAGGACGAATTTGAAGCCTTGAAGGCTCGTTTTGCTGCTCTCAAGGGCACCCCGTAAGTTCAAACTTTTTAGCGTAGAATACAGTTTTTTCAAACGACCAGAGCACCAAGATCTGGAGGATTCTGGAGCCATCAACGACCTTAAAGACACAGTGACAGCAAGGCAAGCCTTCGTTGCCATTCCAGACACTACAAGCTCGAGCCTGAGACTTTTTGAACGAGCTGAATTGAGGCTATAATGGTTCGGTCAGACATTTTGACGGTGCGACAACAATCCGAACTCAACAAAGCAATATTGCAGTACCTACGACCAATACTATCCGACAGCGAGAGCGGCAGCGGCAGCGGTAACGGTGAAGAAGACGTGTTATTGAAGCAGGTGGCGCGGTGTTTGGATGTTCCGGTGGAGTCGCCAGATGAAAGCATCGTGCAGAACTACTTGGAGAAGAAATGGTCTACGGTGTTGCGTCTTCAGCGGAAGATCATAGAGCTCGAGACGGAAATGGCCAGCTTGAAGAGCGCAGCTGACTACCTGGGGTTTGGCGGAGGACCAGGCGGTGGTGGAGCTGGTGATGGCGCGGTTATGGCTCCCGTTGGCAGAGATAAGATTAATTGGATTCCAAGCAGTGCGACGAAGACGTTTGAAACCCAGTCCAACCGGTTGGTTCTAGCCACCAGCATACATCCGCATTTCCCCACTGTGTTCGCAGGGTGCTCGGACGGAACTATCATTGTTTGGAGCTTGGTCAACGACGAGTCGCTGATTCCGGACAAGATTATGCTGGCTCACACTAGAGCAGTGAACAAGTTGGCCTGGTCGAAAGAGCCGATTGATGTGGGGACTTCCACCAAGAAGGTTTATGTTTTCGCGTCGTGCTCGTCAGATTTATCTATTAAAGTTTGGGACGGGTCCAGCTACAAGCACTTTAGAACACTCACCGGCCACGAGCACACGGTCTCGGCAATTGCATTTTCAGAAACGAAACCCAGCATCCTATACTCGGTGTCCCGAGATAAAACCACCAAGATTTGGGATTTGACCAATGGATATTGCATAAAGAGTTTTGTGGGACATAGTGAGTGGGTAAGAGATATCGATGTTATAAGCATCAACTCTAGTTTGGCGATGAAGACAATCGAAGACTCTAACTTGGGGGATTTCATAGTCACCTGCTCTAACGACCAGTCCGTGAGACTCTCTCACGCTGAGTCGGGGACAGGCTTGGCGCTTGTTATTGGACACACCCATGTTATTGAAACAGTCAAGTTTTTACCCTTGACATCGAATTTTATTATAGATAAGTACCTCAAAGATAACGAGGCTTTGTTCCCCCACATACCGATAGAAATAGTTACTGATCCCATTTACACCGAGGTTTTGGGGTTCAAGTATTGTATTTCTGCTAGCAGAGATAACTGCATCAAGCTCTGGCTTCTTCCTCCCCCCGTGTTGATACCGCACAGGTCTCCCCTCCCAGCAAATGCTAACAACTCGCAGGCATGGCTTATAGCGGATCTATTCGGCCACCAGTCTTGGGCAAAGGCTCTTAGCGTTCATCCAAACGGTCGCTTCATATTCAGTGGATCAGACGACAAATCTGTCAAAGTTTGGGACCTATCGAGCCTTAATGTAGGCGGCAAGGTTCGGTGTATAAGAACGTTGAACAGCCATCAGGGCTTCATCAATGACATAACTTTTGCTCGCTTCAACCTCGCGCCGATTCCAAGAGAACCAGGAAAATCACCTGAAGACGAGCAGAAGCAATTGCTCAAACTGATAGAGTCAAAAATGCGATGTCTATTTATCAGTGGAGGAGCCGATAATTGCGTAAAGCTCTGGGGTTGAAATAGAAACAAAATTAATTACTAATGCTAAATAAATCATGTTAAATATGTACAATACTTAGGATCTCACATTATCATAGCGATTTGAGTCAATATAGCCACCACACATTGACACCTCTACGTTTCTCTTGAATTTGCTCTTATCTTTCACCAAAACGTTTGCTGCATCCTTGTTCAAAGGATCGTTGGCATTGGGCTCTAAAAAGAGGAAATTTAAGCCAATAAGTATTGAGTTCAAATTCAACACTGGTGTCCAGTCCTCTCTCAATATGTTGAGGCATATGTTCCCGTCCAAATCTATATTGGGATGGTAAATTTTGTTTAGGCACTTTATCTTGGGAGGGTCTATAGGAAAGTTGTTGCCAATTTCGATTTTGAAATAGAATTTGCCGCCTTTGTAGTAGCCCTGTTGGGGAATTATACACAAATTGAAGTTGAAAAAGTCCGATGGGTCCGGGAATGTCACTCGTATACTCTCTGGTAAATCCAACTCGGTTATGTCTTTTTGAAGACGGATTTGAGCAGCACCAACTTTCGACGTACTTAGGCTCGAGTGTCCAGGTATTTGCTGGTCATCGCTGCTTTTCCTCTGTGCTTGTGCGAGGGCCTCCTCTTGTTTCTTCTTTTGCAACTGCCGGATCTTTAGCATTGGTCTGGTGGTTTAGAGTCTCAACAATAGTGAGATTTGGTCAAGTATGATATGGTCCTGCATATAATACCGATTATACCATAGGCTCTACAATAGTGCAAGCTTTGTCTTCAAAGCACAGATAAGGACCAGCTAGATGATTTTAGAGACATTTGATAGAGTTTGGATGAAAGCAGATTGTTCTTTGAGTATTGCAGAGGAATCTGGGAGCAATTGCGATGAAATGCGAGATTTCTGTTCCAATTCTAGCTGTCGCTTAATTTCACTAGGAACCTGAACATTTAATTCTTTAGCTGTGTTGATTAGAAGAACATATGGAGCTTCTAACGAGCACTTCACGGTTAATAGCCATTTTATTTGGTCGTTGATTGTGTTGTTTCTATTATCATCAACATTGTTTTTAATAATTTTGGCTGTACTATAGGTGTCTTTGGTGGTAATATTTTGACCATTGATGGTATTAATCTGATCTTTGGTAAAAACATTTGAGTTAACTTGAACATTGTTATTATTGATTTTATTATGTTCATTATGCTCATCATTTTCATTATGCTCATCATTTTCATTATGCTCATCATTTTCATTATGCTCATCATTTTCATTATACTCATCATTTTCACACTTCTCGCACTTCTCACGCTTATCACTTTTCATACCCCTAGCATCACCATCCTCTCTATTCTCACTACTTTGACCATTTGTGGACAACTTTGCTAAATCGATTGTACTCAAACCATATGATATAGCAATAGCATTGTACTCTTCCATCGCATATAACTCATTCATCCCTTCATCACATTTAATGTACACACACAACGATGTCCACAAAGAGACATCTCGCAAATTGCCACGGCAGGCTGCTATCAAGCGCAGCTCGAGGCTCGTAGACAACTGCAGTTTTCCCAACAACGAAATAATCCGTATACACCACAGAAGAAAGTTTGAAGCATAGTAGTTTGCAAAATGATGTTCGCAGCTCTTTAGAGTTCTCTGGATCAACTGCTCAAATAGCGCTGCTTTCTCACCACGCGCAATTTTGTCAAACACCGCAATAATTGCCAACTTTTTAGCCCAGAGCCATAGTGAAGAGCTCTTGTTAATCCTCTTGAGTCGGCTGGAAAGAAAGGTGGTGATAATGTCAAATTCGTGCTCAAGGACCTGTTTGTCAACAGCATACATTTGGAGAAACGCCTTCTCATGGAGAGTTAACATTGTGTGGTTCTCGTTGGTAGAGATCATGTACCCAAGCGTACAGTAGTATGCTTCCTGGACATTGCCGCTATCGAAGAGGCTGCTGCTAGAGTTCCTAACACCAACACCGCCATCTCTTTCGTGCCAAAGGGCATGGCATTCTTTAAACAACGCCAAGTACGTCGTCTTATCCAATCCGATGTCAAGCACACCTTCTGATTCATGAATGATAAACCGGCCGTTGTGAACAAGCTGGATTGTTTTGATTGGGCATTGCGAGTTTACTATAGCGCTAACAAGCTGCTTTATGAGCTCCATTGGTGCAACCTGGGGGGTGTATATAAAGTGAAAAATTCCCTATCGGTATTTGGCTTAGCGATGACAACGGCGATGCTCAAATACGACGATGTCATCGCTTTAAACGACGATGGCGACGAGTTGGTGCCTCAGCCAGACACATTGAGCGCGGCTATGTACAGCAATACCAAACTCGACCATCTTTTGCAATATTCAGGAGAAATTGAGAGCGATCATGAAGAGAGGGATGATGAGATGGATGAGATGGATGAGGAGGTGGAAGACGAGAGGAAAGCCCCAACTGAAGATGAGGAGACGGGATCGATAGATAAGCGCAATCCAAAGCCTCGGGAGTCGTCTAAAACTCAAGCCGATTGGAAATTGCTCAGAGTGATTGCGGGAGCTCACCAAGGATGGGTTCGTTCAGTAGCGGTAGACCCTATAACTAATAAATGGTTCGTGACAGGCTCATCGGACTCTACAATCAAAATCTGGGACTTGGCTAATCTGAAGCTCAAGGCTACGCTTACGGGACATATCATGGGAGTGCGCTCGCTAGCAGTGTCGCTGCGTCACCCATACCTCTTTTCAGGATCAGAGGACAAGACAGTTAGGTGCTGGGACTTGGAAAGAACCAACTCCCCGTCTGGCTGCCAAATTCGCAACTACCATGGCCACGTAGGTGGAATATACGCTATGGCTCTTCATCCAGAACTTGACTTGCTCTTCACTGGTGGTCGCGACTCGGTTGTGCGAGTTTGGGATATTCGCTCCCGTACCGAGGTTATGGTATTGACTGGCCATCGGAGCGACATAAGCTCCATTGTGAGCCAGATCGGGGATCCTCAGGTTATATCTAGTGCTATGGACTCTACGGTCAGACTATGGGACTTGCGCAAACAAACTACTGCGTTAACCTTGACTCACCATACTAAAAGTATACGCCTGATGGCCATGCATCCGGAGGAGATGACATTTTGCTCCGGAGATTCTGGTGGAAACTTTAAGCAGTGGCTCTTGCCTGGTGGTGAATTGCTTAATGAGTTCGGAGACCCTGGAACAAACAAGATCGTCAATACCATTTCAATAAACCCCAGCACCAACAGCATTTTTGCGGGTTATGACGATGGTAAGATGGAGTTTTACGACTACGTGAGCGGCTCGTGTGTTCAAAAGACCCAAAGCACGCCACTCCCGGGAACAGATGAATCTACTATATACGCATCAGCGTTTGACATGCTGGGGTTGCGTTTGATCAGCTGCGAAGGAGACAAAAGCATAAAAATATGGGGAGAAGAGGAGTTATAATAATTTACATATATTGTACAGTATAAAACATTCATATAATCATATAATCAAATATCACCATCCAAACCGTAGCTGGTTGGCAGTGAAAAGCGGTGGTGTCCAGCGTAGCTTGCTAAATTCTAGCTCGTGCTTCTTCTTTTCCTTGACCTTCTTCACCAACTTGTCGTACATGGCCATGATCTGGTCAGTAACCACAATGATATGCTGGCCCTTGTAGTAACGCAAAATCTGAAGCGTGGAGAGAGTATGCAAAATGTCAGTAGTGGTCATTGCCGTGAGCGTAGAGATTTCCTCTATTGTGATCTCACTGGAATTGTTGTAGTTGGAGCCACGGCTGGCAGCTGACGGAGTTCCTGAATCGTCATCATCTTCCGGCAAGTGTGGGTTATTCTTGCGGTACAAATGAGGACTGTTTCTCTCGACCAATAATTTCACCAACGTATCGGTCCAGAATGCTCTGTACAGTAAAAGTCCCAAGTCAGACAAAGGCTTCTCAGGTGATCCCACCTTATGCTCAATGTGAGAAAGCATGTAAGAAAACTGGATAAGCAATTTGCCGTAACCCTTTTTTTGGTAGCATGGTAGCGTCAATATGCATGCTACATTGTACCCGTCGGCACTCTCCTTCTCCTTGGAAAAATAACCAACAACATGATGTCCTCTTTCGGACCTTATGGTCATGATGTAAAAAAGAAAGGGGTCCACGTCGTAGTACAATGTTTTGTGGTCAAGAAAAAGCTTGGAGAGCAAGCACAAGTTGCGACACCAGGTGCGCTGTCTTCTTCCATCGATTTCCCAAAAGCTAACCTTGCTGTCGCGATAAATCTCGTTCCCCGGGGGGTGTTTCATGGAACATTTGGATCTAAACCGCTCAAACTGCTTGCGGGAACCAAAATAGGATAGAGTGAAATCGCAAATATAAATCTCCTCTTCCTCTGTCAATTCCACTGGGTACGGAGAAAAGTACCACGGCTCAATTATGTGTTCCCCCAAGATAATTGTCGCCAAATTGCGTACTCGAGCAACTTCCGAGTGGTTCTGCGTCATAGAGCCACCAGTTCGCAATTTTTTCAATTCGTCTTCGCGACTAACCTGCTCGCCAGGCCTCTTGAGACCCTGTACATTCAAATCGTCCAAGTCTAAATCATCATCCTCTGCCGCTGGAGTTCCTGCCTCGCTAACCGTCTCCTTCTTCTTCGAGTTCTTGGAGTTCTTCAGCTTGGACAGCTTTTTCTTCGTATCCTTTTTCTCGTCCTTCTTGTCACCCTTGATCTCTGGTAGCAACATAGGACGCGAGTAATCAATCCGATCTGTGTTGATCCATTCATCTAACCGCTTATTGTAGTCCTGATAGTGCACGTAGAACACCTTACGGCCTTTCTTCAAGTGCTCCTGAAGTATCTCTGCTAGCCGATACTCGTCATCCTTGAAAACAAACACCTTACACCCTACCAACACGTCTTCACTGGTAAACTGGTTTTGCTTCGAGTCGTCCTCCTCTCCCTTTCTCTCTCCCTTTCCCTCTCCTTCACCCAGCTCGTTCTTGATTGCTATCGGGGTGGTCAGCAGCACCTCGCCATTGTTGCTGCCCATAGTTTAGATCCCTCTGTGGTGGTTTGGCCTCTGTTGTCACTCGTGAACCACCCCCCCTATAACTCCAATTTGCCCATACAAAAAAATTTGCCACCCAAACCGCTAGTATAAAAAACAAAATTCAACCCCAACGCTGTCTGTTTAGAGCCCACCAACACCACCAACGCCACCACCGGCACCAACCAAGAGTTGAATGTAGTTACATGTCTTTGGCTGTATACATGTAGTTATTCGTTGCTATACTTTACCAAAATTTCTCCTTAGCCAATTCACAATACTATCAATGGCTGGCTGGCGCCCTTGTCAGTGCTATCATTGATATCGACAGAAGGTGGAGCTGGGGGACCTTCCTGGATCCCTATTGGGCTTACAAAGCGTGGCAAGAACCAAGCCACAACAATTGTACGTGTGCGTGTACAAGTTCAACACTACTTAAGGTTGAGCGCAATTCGTATGGAAAAGGCTAATTAAGCACATTTATCTTAATCTCCCATAAACTACAATGACCGAATTACGTCGCTCCGCAAGAGTCTCATCAAGACCATCAGAAGAGGTTAAAGAGCCTGTTAGCAAGAAAGCTAAGATTGAGCCTGAACAGGCGAAAGAATCTACCACCACCATATCGCAAGAATTACAAGAGGGGGACCAGATTCCTGACTTGGTATTGAAAGATCAGGATGAGAAAGAAATCAACTTGCGTGATGTAGCGAGCTCCACCAAGTACGTGGTTATTTTTGCGTACCCAAAGGCTCTGACGCCGGGGTGTACTCGCCAAGTTTGTGGATTCCAATCAAACTACAAGTTTTTGCACTCATCCAATACAGCGGTATTTGGATTGAGTGCTGATCTGCCAAAGGCGCAGAAGACGTTTTCTACTAAGCAAAATGTTGAATATTCGTTATTATCTGATCCCCAGCGTCTTTTGGTGGGTGCATTGGGTGCAAAGAAGTCTCCGCTGGGGGTAAAGAGATCACACTGGATTTTTGTGGATGGTATTTTACGTGTGAAGCGGGTTCAAATTAGCCCAGAGGAGAGTGTCAACTCCGCCAAAGCTGCTATTGAGGAGTATATTAGCATAGATGCTAAGAGCAAGGCAACGGAGGGAAAAGAGAGCAAGAAGGAGGAGAATAACGAAGAAGAGGATAAAGAAGAGGATAAAGAAGAAGAGGATAAAGAAGAAGAGGATAAAGAAGAAGAGGATAAAGAAAATAAGAAGGAAACCAGTGAAAAGAATAAAGAGGAAATCAATGAAAAGAATAAAGAGGATAAATAAAATAGGTAAAGGTTCAACGAGCTAAAATCTAAAAGTATCTGAATTAAAATTTAAGACTGCCACCACAAGACTGATTTTAACAGCCCAGGTCTAGTGAGCCTATAAAATTTGAAATATGTTACCCCAAAGCCAAAGAGGATTTAATACTGTGTATTTTTTTGGTAAAGACGTTTTGTATCAATAACTAGTTCAATATTGAAATTGTTTGAAGAAATATAGCTAAAAACAAAGTAATTTTACTTGCCCACCACAAATGTTGCACCGTGAATGAGCAGTATGTAAACTCAAACTGCCACTTACTATGCTTGTAGTCGAAGTTTCCAGTCACGATTCCTGTTTGGCCTTCGTAATCGCCCATCATTGCCCTCACAACAACTTCACGAACAGGTGACCGGTCACTTAGCTTTTCTTTAGATGCCACCCATTCGCCATCAACTTTGTGGTACCAGTTGTCACATCCCACATGGTCATGTCCAGTCAAAATGAGTCCGTTTTGGTCGGCGTTGGGAAATACAATATCCAACACCTTTTGCGATGTTTCGTACAGCAAATGGTTCTGCGACCGCAATTTGCCATTTTTATAAGGCTCGCGCTCGTTGTTCACATAGTATTTGTGCTCTGGGCCATCTGCGCAAAGCCCTGCTTTTTTGTAAAATGGTATGTGAGTAAGTAAGACTGTCGCACCCTTGAAGTGAGGGTTTGCCTTTTGCTGCAAATTCTCCAAAAAGCTCCAGGTGAAATTGAGAAACTCTGGCTGAAGCGCTGGTCCCTCTAAAGTCAATGAGTCCAAAACAACCAATCTCCACTCCTCGGGAGTGCCCTGGTTATAGTTTATCACATAGTTATTTTTGCCAAACAAATGGTGGAAACGAGCCATATGTTGCCACGTCGCATCACCACTGTAGCCAATATCATGGTTCCCGGTCAAGTTGATAAACAACGGATTCTCGTAGTTGGGGTAATGTTTGTCTGGATAAAACCAATCGTAAACGTTATCGTACACCCGTGAATTGAAACGATCCTGGGGATCCATATCAAGTTCTTGTTGCTGCCACTTCTTCCAGTCGTATGGTTGGTGGTTTTCAAACGTCTCCACCACGTTCTTCTTGTACTCCAATGGCCTGTCAAACAAGCGCAGAGCGAAACGATTGGTGCGATTATAGTATTCCGAATCCAAAATCCACTGTGAAGAGAACAAGTCTCCCATTACCGCCACATGGCTCGGGTGAAGTCTCGATTTCATTGTGTTGTAAATATGACCCAAGTAATAGTCATTTCCGTAGTTGTCTAGACGTTTGATATACTTTGTCAGTGGCCAGTTGCCATTGATTTGTGGATCACCAAATGCCAACATATGAATGTCTTTTATTCTACCATCAGTCAAGCGAGTCGACTCTGAATGCAATTCTGAACGATCCTGAAGCCACGGGAAGTTGAGTACAAGCCTTTCGGCAAGTCTGGCTGGCAAATAATCGTGTAGTTGGGGGAATCTGTATGATATGGCTGTAGCGCTTGATTCACGCTCAAACTGGTGCCATTTGCACTGATCTTGCGAATTAAATATGTCAGGATAGAAGTACACCATGAAATTGAGCACAACCGCTGCCAACGTGACAAGCGTTGTTACTCCCACTAATTTCGAAGTCATAGCCGTGGAATTGTAGAACACGGTGGTTTTCTGAAATATTTTATGGTAGATAAAAGGCCCAAAACACAGCATCAAATAAGCAAGACCTCAGTCTGCTTCGTCCATGTGATAGAGACTAAATTGGTGATATGCTGGAAGAAGCAAACATCCAACATTCTCCAGCTAGATCTCGTCATAGCACTACAGATAACTAGCTACATTGCACAGGCATTTTAGACTTTTGACATTTTTCAATTGTTTTATGAAAAGAAAAGCCTGCTGCGACACATTCAGTAGTAGACTAAATTCATGAATCTATTGCCAATACATAATCAATGGCGGAAACGTTGCCAAAATTGTGATCAAAAATTTTAGCCAAAATCATTACAAAGCTTCACCCAAGCTCTGGTTCAATCTGGCAACCTTGGCGGAAATCGACAAGTCAACAGTCTTGTCGCCAACCTCAACAACCAAACCACCCAAAAGCTCGGGGTTCACGTCGTTGGTGACCTTCAAGGTCTTGCCTTGGCCCACGAAAGCGCTCTTACTGATAGCATTTTGCAATCTCTTTACGATCTTTGAGTCCAAAGGCTTGGCAGAGGTGATCTTAGCCTCGACTACACCGTTATGCGCATCGTTCAATAACGCAAATTGCTTAGTGATAGCATCAAAGTTACTCAAACGGTTGTTCTCTGCCAAAACCGACAAAAAGTTGGTTACGGTCTTGTCCAACGATAATTTGTCGGAGATAGTCTGGATGACAAATGCTCTGTCTGCCTTGGTCAAGGCTGGGTTGATCAAGAACTCCTTGACCTTAGCGTCATCCTTCAAAAGGCTGCTGACACGGCCCAAGGCCTTGTTGGTGGTCTCCACTGAAGACTCTCTAGCCAGAGCGCTGTACAAGGCATTGGCATAAGTACCATCAATACCAAACAATTGAACGGGGGGCTTGATGGACTTGGCAGCAGATGCCATAGAGCGGCTAAATACACGAGCAGACATCATTGTATGGTATTATACTTCAAGCGTAGAGTTGGTTCTTCAAGTTTTAGTAGTCGAAAATTGTCGGTCCTCCGATGCAGCTACGCTTTGATTGGCTGGAAGCACATGGTTCCAGGGTTACGCTGGGGCGACGGTTTTGCGCGTAACTTTCAGTCTAGTTGGCACCTTTTGAAAAATTTCAAAAACCACTAACCACTAAATGGGCCACCATACAGATGTTGCCCTGGACCACCAAGAGGTGTCTTACACGGGCCTTTACATCGCCCATAGGGTTTGTGCGATTCCAGAGCACTACCGGGTTGACCACGTTAGAAGAAAAAGAAGAGCTTTTCCAAAGACAAAGAAAACTTGCCAATACAAGTGTACGAATCAAGAGCTATGCTAACGGACATCTTCAGCCTGGTTCCACCCACTTTAAAAAGCCAATTCACGACCATTTGCACAAGGGGAAGCCAGTTAAAGAATTAACAGTTCCTAAGAAAAAAACAGCCGGTAGAAACAACACGGGTAAGATTACTATCCGTGGTAGAGGTGGGGGCCATAAGCAGAGAGTCAGACTCTTGGACAGCCATCGTTTATCCCCAGGCAAACAGAGAGTATTGCGGATTGAGTATGACCCAAACAGAAGTGGACACATTGCGTTGGTGGAGAATGAAGAAACAGGCGCGTTATCCTACATTTTGGCGGCATCGGGGTTGAGAGCAGGTGATTTGGTGGAGTCGTTTAGAGCAGGTTTGCCCAAGGATTTTGTGGAGGAAATGAAATTGACCAACAATGGCGAAATCGATGATGCTTTGTTGACTTCGAGAATTATGCAAAGAGGTAACTGTTTGCCTTTGAATATGATTCCTGTCGGCTCTATTATCCATAACATTGGATTGCGTCCTAATGGTCGTGGCCAATTAGTCAAGGCAGCCGGGACTTTTGCTCGTCTTTTGCTGAAGCACCCAGAACAGAAAAAGGTCATTGTCAAGTTGAGCTCTGGCGAGCAGCGCTATATCCACATTGATTGCCATGCAACTTTGGGAGTTGTATCGAACAAGGAGCACAAGTCTATTTCCTGGGGTAAGGCCGGTAGAAGCCGTCATAGAGGATTTAGACCCATGGTCAGAGGTGTGGCCATGAATGCCTGTGATCACCCTCATGGTGGTGGTAGAGGTAAGTCTAAGTCTAACAAGGTTTCCCAGTCTATGTGGGGTATCAAGAAGTTTGCCAAGACCAGAAAGCATAAGCATGTTAACAAGCAAAAGGTAAAGGACAGAAGAGAAGCATAGATTTTTCATTCTATTTGTATATAGCTATTCAATCTTACCAGCAGAATGAATGAGATGTATTATTCTCACCCAACACATAACACAAGAAAAGTTTGAAGTATGTCACCAAGAGATCTGCGTGGTTTGTAAACACTAGTATGAAACCAACTCCAATAAAAATGACCATCAACCCAAACACCCCAATATACCCATGTCTTGTGAAATAGGATCTCATAGACTCTGTGAAGAGATAGGTCCAAAAGAAATTTAGAAGCCCTGCAAAGAACTGTTCCTCTTCTTGAAAATCTTCTGCTACGACATCCTGGTTGTGTAGCGGCAATAACAGACTTCTCTCCCCAGGAACTTGTGGCTCCTGAAGTCGGTCTCCCGTTCCGTTTTTAACACTAATTCTTCCTTGATTGTTTTCTGCTTCTTGTGTACCACTTACTTCTTGCGCGCCACTTATTCGTTGGTCGTCATTGCCGCTACTAGGACTTCTAGATCTATCAAGAGTGTCTTGGCAATTTCGAGCACATAAATCGTCTTCAGCCGACAGCAATATGTTTGCCGAAACAGCAATATCATCAAGTCGCTGCGCCAATAACGTGGTGCCTGTTTGCTGGGGTTTTGCTGTCATTTTTAACCACAAGTAGGATTATGATAGTGGTCAGTATCTGGACTGTTCTGATTTTGGGTGCAAAAAATGATATATTTACTGGCGGCAAATCCAGACCAGGACTCAATCACTGTAACAGTTATAGGGGCTATATAAAATTTAAATAGCATAGTGTACTTGCTCAATATTAAGCTTTGTTTATATATATATATATATATGAGTTGTAGCACCGTTGTCCGTGTTTTGTCAAGGAAAACTCTATCTTGAATACGGAATTTTGCCTATCTTGACAAAGCACCATGTTTGTTTGAAGTATTTAGTTTTGGTAGACCAACCTTCCTAAGATTTGGGTTCAATGCTATTTTTGATCTATCCTTCACTATTGATTGATCCTTCTTATTGTATTTACAGTAAGTAAAGTCCTGTTTGTTTATTAACCTTTGCTCGTTATTTGGTGCCTACTTCACATTACTGTGCTTATCGCAATTAGTGGCTGTGCTGGTGAATTTCAAAGCAGCAGTTTCTTGGTGTCTTGGGGGCATTAGAGAGATCTTGCCAACAGAAGTACTCCATTTTTCAAAGCTCCTATTGCGTGATGTGGATTTAGCTTGTCACATTAAAAGCACAAACCGTTTATGAGATAGCAAAAGATTGGCGCATCGTCTGCTTTGAGTACTGAAACTCGCTAAACTGATACAACATCATCGCTTTCTATATCCAGCACATTCATTCTTTCATCATTGGGCATATTGCTGCAGAGCGCAACGTACCGATGATCTCTGTAGATGTCTTTAAGGCTATTTTGTACATTGATACTAAACTCAACTTGGTCTCTCTGGAATATTTCAAAGTCTAGCACTTCCAACACTACTATTGGAATGTTGTAATTGAGCCCAAACTTCTCTGCAATCATTTGTTGGCTAAAGAATCTTAAGTTGGCCTGCTTTATCAAAATCATGCACTTTGCTGTACGGTAAGTTAGATGTTGACAATATTTCCTCTCAAATGCTACAATAGTGGGCTCAAATGGAAATATTGCGAGGATCCTGTGCGAGGCATCTGAAAGGATAGCTGTAGTATCGTTGGATGGCCTAATACATTTCATAAATTTGAATATTGATACAAGAGGGACAACCTTAAGGGCTTCGTTGATAATGTGCTTTGCTACTAAATCAGTAGTGTAAACACTCTGGTCTATGGACTTTAATACCGCCTCCCGCAACCACTGGTGTTGGAGATTTAATGGATGTCTTACTTGGTGTCGCATCGCTCATTTAAGAAAAAATTCTTATTTCATTCTCTATAAATACTATTAATAACTAAAGGCCATATCTAGCTGTCATTTTTAGGTCTTTTAAACCCTTTTATGTTCATTCTCAGAACACGCTTAGCTTCACGCTTTTCATTAATTTTCTGCAACTCTTTGAGCTTCTTTTCTTCGTCTTGATCCTCTTCTTCTTCTTGGAATACTCTCGAAATCACTTCGTGGGCAACAGCTTGGCAATCCACGCTATGGTATTTGATATTCATCAAATCAAATGCAAAGCAGATGTGCATTTCTTCAAAAGGCTTAACTATGCTTGATGTCTCCATTGCGAAAATGTTTGGCAGGGCATTGTATTTTCTTAAGTAGTCGTCTAATTCAGAAGCCAATGTCTCCAAACGACTACTCTCGGTTGATATATTGTTTTTGTTTGAGTAACGAGTGCTAAAGTGAGTCAAAATGATTTTAGGGCAGTTCATATATCTTGAGACGCTTACAGCTTCAATCATGGTCGAGTGCTTTTTAGCAATTGCTTCCTCAATCAAGTCATTATCTAATGATGACTCGTGGATTAGTAAATCACTATTATAGCCTATATCCACAAACATAGGGTTTGGTCTAGTGTCACCTGAATACGAGACCTTGAACGTTTCCTCGTCGCTCAAATTAAAAACGATTGAAATAGAATATGCCCAGGCACAATGAAGTGCTCTTACCGTTTGCATACTGGATATGCCTAGGTCGCTAAACATTTGATTGGTTAGCTCTTTATTTCTAGGAAGCAATGGCAGTCTAGGCACAATAGTGTTAAGTTTATTACAATCGTAGAGCTCTTCAAATTCTTCAATGGAATACTTTTCGTATTGAGGTTTTCTTTGAAGAATAAACTCCTCGCAACTTAAGTATACCATACGATTGATATCAACACACGGGTGTAATTGGTTTTCAAACTTGAACCATTCCTTCATAAAAGTATCATACTGCCAAGGTGTCACTAAGTAAAGCTTTTTGGTTTTGTTGAACTTAAACCATTTATTTATAACAGATACCAACCCCAAGTGGTGATCGGCATGTAAGTGACTCAAATGAATTAGGCTTAACTCTTCAAAAATTTGCTTTTCTTGTTCTCTATCATTGTGTCCAAAGTTTCTCATAATTGATCCCAAAGTATTTTCACCCCCATCAAAAAGAATGGATCTCGACTTGATTATACCATCTTCATTGTAAGGAATACGAACCAATGTCGAAATCACATTTCGGTGTAAAGATGGGATTGCAGAGCCGGTACCTAATGTCACAATATGAATTTGGTTTTTTAATGATCCTGATTTGAACCCCAAAGAAATTGGCTGATCATTAATTACTTGAGATTTCTCTATATTGGGAATATTCAATTGAGGAATTGTTTCGTCATATAATTTGGACCAAGTAATATTTGAAATTTGAGATTCATCAATTTCTATGCCTTTTGGTGTAATATTGAATTCTTGTGCCTGTTGAAGTTTGTAAGTTTTATTATCATCAGACAATGGCTTATAAGTTCCAATGTTGGGCAAGTTAAAATTGTCCTTTTGAACACACTTCAAAGTCAAAATACTTGCTGCTGATCTTTTAAATACAAGCGTGTTATCAGCAATTGAAGAGTGACTGATAACATGCTTTGATCCAACTGGGAATTTTTGAATAAATTCTTTGTAGGAGTCGCTTTCAAATGATACGTCATCACCTAATAAGTGATACACAAGTCCAATCTCTTCATGCCCAATTTCGTCATTTTGAAGAAACCATTGGGGAGAGTTAATTGAGTTCTCGAGGTATCTCTGGTTTGGTATATCTAACACAAGAAATTTGGGAAATGATTGGGATGGCAGCAAAACCTGTTCGGGGTGTATTAAAACACCCTCGTCATTAGTAACCGACTCTCCTAAAGATAGTTGTTTATATTTGACTCCTGGCTTAAGGCCTAATTCTTTTGCCTTTGCTGGATCAAACTTTCCTCTAACAGGAATAAACCGAACGAGATAACTCACCGCTTCTTGAGTTTCTGTAGATATATAATGACCCGGATCAGGCAAGCTGACGTGCGTTTGAACTTCGGTTTCAGAAGGATCAGTTTTATAGGAATATGGATCCGAATTATTGGCCTTACTTGTATCCAAGGGGAACATTAAAGATACTAACTTTTGTAACTGCCTATCACGGGAATCTGAGACTTCACCATTACCAATGCCTGTACTGCTTTTAATCTTGATTGCTTTGATGGCAATATTGTTATCACCCAATAAGCCACTCTCTTTGCTTTCATTGATCTTAAGCTCAACTCCTTTCCTAAAAACAAATGATCTCCATGTAGCAACCAAAAAGGTTAGAATCCTGCTTGAGTTGGTAAAAACATGTATACCTTTCTTAGTCGCATCAGACATTGTCAAGAACAAACCCGGCAAACCTCCGATTTCAGACCAGGAAGACAAAATACCAGTGAGAAACACTGATTTGAGCTTCCCCATTTTGATTTTTCGCTCATTGATAACTCGCTGTGTACCCTCTGGAATTTTTCCAAAAAAGTATTTGCATCCTTCTCGATTCGTCAACATTATAAGAGGATGACTTATATCATCGGTCTTATGAGCTACTGTAGAGACTGAAAACATAGATGAAGTATTTGGATTGTAGAGTTGTGCGAAATACTTTGATCTGGCTTCTTCGCTTTTGTAATGCGATGGCGGTACTAATCTAGCCAAAGGTTTTTGTTCTATGAATCCCCGTTTAGCCTTACTCACCAAATTTCTAAAGTTTTGCGGTGCTCGAAAAGAGTCTAGACTCTTTAGATCTCTTTTGGTGAACCTCAGCCTGAAAGAAATGTTTCTTGAATGCCAAAATAAAAGGCTTCAGATCTTTTGTGCAATAAAGCCTTTGGTGATGACCCTGGTCTTCCAATAAATTATATAAAAATGTCGTAATGATGATGCGACATTTTGTGTGATTTTCGGTTCTCAAAAATACCCCATAAACTGACCGAGGCAAACACCCCTTTGCAAGTATTAACTAATAACTAAGTATCAATATATTAGGAAGAATGAGTGGCAACCAGTCACTAAATGACTCTGAGAGTCACTTAGTAGATACTGATATTATGACTGCGATATTTGAACAATATTATGAAGTTTCCAGCCCAAAAAAGGCCCTGCGTAAACT
Source organism: Wickerhamia fluorescens (assembly GCA_001599155.1). Taxonomy (NCBI): domain Eukaryota; kingdom Fungi; phylum Ascomycota; class Pichiomycetes; order Serinales; family Debaryomycetaceae; genus Wickerhamia; species Wickerhamia fluorescens. The sequence continues at coordinate 333,434 of BCGE01000001.1, read as the reverse complement.
GTTTATGCTCCCCTCTTTACGATCTTTACCATTCATGAACTATCTATTACCTTCAGTCGACCAAAAGAAGGCTACTATAGAATCTTTAATCAATCAGAAGAACACGGCAACAACCTACAAAAATTGGTACGAGATATCACTCAAATTGGACGAGTTATTGGATAACAACTCGTGGAAAGAGGACTCCAAGTCTGAATATTACGACTATAAGATTGTATTCAGCAATCTTATGGAGATGAGAAATGCACGTGAGTCTAAGGACTTCAAGTTACTCTTATACTTGGTAAGAACTAAGTGGATCAGAAACTTTGGTAATATTGGAGATAAGAATTTGTATCGGCACTCTTTTGTGGGGACCAAAAAATTGATTGAGGAATACATTGCAGAATGCCAATTGTGTTTGGAGTATTTGATTTCTGACAACGGAGTGAACTTGGAAGACCGATACTTGTTGGGAATGTTGATTCAGACAAGAAAGAATATTGGCCGTACTGCCTTGGTCTTATCGGGAGGAAGCACATTTGGTATTTTTCACATTGGAGTGTTGATTTGCTTGATTGAAAACAATTTACTACCTCGCATTATCAGTGGGTCTTCTGCCGGGTCAATAGTTGCATGTATTCTTTGCTGTCATACGAATGAAGAGATATTTGAGCTCTTGAGATCCATCAAGGAACGCAACTTCAACATTTTTGCAGCACCAGTTGAGGAAGATAAATCCCCTAACAATTTCAAAAACCTATTGGGAAAATTAGGCCACTTTTTGAAGTACGGCACGGTATATGATATTAATGGACTCAAGGAAACCATGAAAGACTTTGTTGGTGACTTGACATTTAGGGAGGCGTATAATCGAACGGGAAAGATTTTAAATATTACTGTTTCCCCTGCGTCAATTCACGAACAAACAAGGTTACTTAACTATTTAACTGCACCTCATTGCCTCATTTGGTCAGCAGTGTGTGCCAGTTGTTCTTTACCCGGAGTCTTTCCTTCCACCTCAATTTATGAAAAGACTCCTAGAACTAGCGAGATTCATGAATGGAATAATGATTCATCTATGAAGTATGTAGATGGGTCAGTGGACAACGATTTGCCTATAACAAGGTTGTCTGAAATGTTTAATGTCGATCACATTATTGCAGTACAAGTCAACCCGCATGTTGTACCTATACTCAAGGTCTCAGTTAGCAGTGTTGGTGGTGAAATTGAGAACCACCTTAATTTCAAGTTTAAGCAATTTCTAAATAATGTTTATGACTTTGCATCATGCGAGCTTGTTCATTATTTTCAAATATTAAACGAAATGGATATTTACAAAAATTTATCCAATAAAGCAATATCAATTTTGTCTCAAAACTATTCTGGCGATATTACGATTCTTCCCGACTTCAAACTACATGATTTTAAGAGCATTCTCGTAAATCCAACCCCGAGCTTTATTTTGGATTTCATTATCCGGGGTGCAAGAGCCGCATGGCCAAAAGTAACAGTGATAAAAAATCATTGTGGAGTTGAATTTGCATTAGATAGGGCAATTACTTTATTAAGAGGAAGATTGATTACGTCTGTTAATAACAAACTCTCGTATAAGCTGGGAGCCTTTAATAATAAGGTTAGCCATATACCACAAGGTTCAACTCAGACAAAGTCTACTAATTCCAATACTACATCTGACTTCCACACTTTGGTGAATTCACCTGTTTTAGTAAATGAAACTAAGACACCTAAAAGCACTGAAAAACAAAGGCCAAGGATCCACATTACTCGAAACCACAGTTATAATGCACATGTTACTCGCAATAATCTCAAGAAAAAGACTACGGGCAGTAATCAGACCAGACTAAACAAGCCCGTAAAAAAAGGAATTATCAGAGGCAAATCATATATAGCTCTTAGTGGCTTAAATGGGGATGGTGCGAATGGAAACGTTTCAGGTGAGGAGACACTTGTGAATGAAGACTCTGAAGACAGTTCAGGACCACGGGAAGCACCAGGTGCGTCACCTCATTCTGAAGGATGTGAAATCAAGAACCATCTTTCAATAGGAAAAACAAGGCAAAACATACGTAAAGCAAAAAGCTCTGGTAACATCTGGGATATCAAGGATGCTTATAAACCATTAAAAAGTCCCATAGGACTAAAGTATAGATCAGAAAGAATTCCCTATTACAAAAACAATCCCTATTTTGATAGGCCTGAAGATGTGAACACTTTTGAACAAAAGAGTGAAAGTTGTGTCAAGGCAAATTTACCCCGATTTTCGAATAATAATTCTCTTCGCAACTCCTATATTGGGCTCAGTCGTTTGAAGGATGGTAGTTTAACCAGATCCAATAATAGCTCCAATCACAATTTGAAAACCTTAACAAGGGATGAAAGCACCGATATGTTAAAAAGTCTTAACTCGCCAGATATTAGACGCAATCTTACTAAATCCTTAAATAAGGAGTACAATTTGTCGCGCAATATGTTAGGTTCCGGTGAAAACAACGAAGAAGAAACTTTTATAAAATGGGAGCCAAGCATGGATTTACATTCTGGCTATTTACTGCTGATTGTTAAAAATGGGCCCAAGCAAGGGGGTCTGATGAATCTTTATGAAGCCGCGGAAGATGATGATTTAAAAGACAATAATGAATTTGAAGCAGATAAGCAAAAAGGAGATAGCGAAAATAACGAGGAGGGCATGTATAATGATAATGTGCATAAAATTAGTGAACATGATGGAGGTGATTATAAGAACGACAATGATGAAGATGGTTACAAAGAAAAAAATAATCATGACGAGCAAGATAGAGATGACTATGAAACAAACAATGATGATGAGCAATGTGGAGATGGCTATATTGAAGATGAATTTGTTGGAGGTGAATATGCTGAAGTTGACCATGATAAAGATGAATATGATAGAGATTTTGTGGTGAGAATCAACGCAATTGATGAGGAAATTGATTATGGTCTTGAGAGCAAATCTTCATTCGAAGAATAAGTTGAGACTTACTTTTTTTTAATTTTTACCCAACTTATACATAATTATAAATTTATTATCTCACAGTGGTCTTGAATCACTCGCCTCCTAAAAGCCCAAAAAGGATAGGAATACACATTCCAGCTATAGAAAACAAAAACTCGGGTCCGGAAAACTTTGGGTGGGTTGTGTAAGACAAAGTCTCATCGGTTCCACTAGATGTTGGAGGCAGAACATCGGGGACTGGCTGGGCTAATTTAGACATCACATGGTTAACAACATAGAGAAAGGTGCCGGCAGAGAACAAAAAGAGAATTCCAATAACAAACTCACTTTTTTGATCAAGAAAGAATAAAAGAAAGTAGGTCAAAAACGCTGCCAAGGGGCTCAGCAATGCAAAAATGAGTATATGAACCTGAATGAATTTCTTGTCGATGTCTTCACGAAGCAAAATCGACAGCAAGCTAAACGATGTAGGAAGCTTATGAATAATGATTATGGTAAAGAATATAAACTCAAACCCAAACTCGTCGCTTGCAAACGACGACCCAAGAGAAACTCCATCCACAAACCCGTGAAAAATCAACCCCAACGTCAATGAAGAATTGCAGATAGACTTCAACGCATCGCCAAATGCAAAATCGTCTCTATTAAGCAGCGAGTACTTGAGACTAAAGTTCATATTATAGTATTCAAAAACTGACGACAAGCCGTCGACCATATACATTAGGAGAAATCCACTCAATAACGATAACCCAATATACTTTGGAGCCAGCTCCATTTCGTCTCGAGCCAAAGATTCATATAATGTCTCCACTCCTTCCGGCACAATAAGTACCAACGATGTGCCAATCAATATACCCATACTAAAGAGTGATATATAGTTTAGTCTAGATGGCGATAGCGTTAAGTAGAGCGACAGTGTTCCTGCGAAATACGTTGTTATTCCCATAGCCATATTCAACAAGAATAAGACCAATAATTTAGTTAAGTCTGCCATTGGTTTGTACTAGATATTATTTGCACTGTCGAAGGTATTAGCATCCAAATAGACTGGTTGGTTAAAACGTACTGGAAGTCAGAATTGGCCTGGGATTCAGTGTCTGATAAATTAAATACAGTGTGAGGATTCCGGCTCTATGAATGTACGACTATGCAAGCAGCTTGGTGTAGGTGTTTAGACGCTATGGTCCATTTAATGGGGCTCTTCATTTGATTTTCTTGAAAAATGGCATAGACAGGCATCACTTGGATCCAGCTGACCAGAGCCCAGCACTTTCCCAGATCAATGGCCAAGGATGCCACCAGATCCAGAGCTACTAGATGATAAGATCAAGCTTGCGATTCTATACTTCAAATCCGGGGAGTTTTCCCGTGCTTTAAAGCTCTATGATGAGTTGATCATGAGATTGGCTCAGCTAGCACCCTCGGTGGCAAGAAAGATACGTAGAGAACAATACAATTTGAGCGAGATTCCGTTGGTGGGACCAGTCGTTCATCCTTCTTTAGGATCGTTGCTTGATCAGCGCGCCGCTACATACGAGAAGCTTGGAAATCTTGAGAAATCGTTGGCCGACGGAAAGCGACTTATCAAAATGGAGCCCATAAGCGTCAAGGGGTATTTGAGGGTGGGTAAAATACTTGAGGCTATGGAGAGAGATATTGAGGCGTATAAAAACTACCAAGCAGGTATTTATATTATCCGAAAGGCAGTGAAAGAATATGAGATTCAGGTTCCTGCCAAGTTGATGGGTAGTCTTGAGCAAAAATACCAAACACTTAACCAACATCTCAAGGCAAAGAGACAGAAAACACAGCACCGCGAATCTACTGAAAAGTTGCTGCGTATAAAACAGCGCAAAATTGTTTTAGATCCAATGCAGCGCTTCCCGCGTGAGATAATTGAGTGCATTTTTCAAAACCTTCTGTTTAAGACCACTCTTTCTTCGCATCTTGTGTCGCGAACATGGTACTATACACTAATCGGTATACCGTCGTTGTATACGCATAAAGTGAGCTTCAAACCGTATATTACGTTTAGTGAGTTTTCTCATGGAGTTCAATTGTTGAAAAAGGTTACACGTCTGGCGTACTCGAAACAGCTCAAATCATTCAAGCTACGTTCTGCAATTAATATGGTTCATTTGGGCAAAATTGTTGAGAAAATCATTCTGGAACCTCGATTTGCACTCAAGGTTTTGGACATTTACGATAGAAATCTCAGTTTTCAGCTTTTGCTCAACAAACTCTCTAAACATAGCTGGAAGCTTAACAACTTTCAGGGCTTGGAACACTTAAAATTAGGGCTAAATTCCAGCATCCGATGTGAAGAATTGCTCTTTAAAACCTTCAAGAGACTCAAAGTACTTTGTCTTCTCGTGGTATACCCGGACTTGAGTAAATCATATAATGATTTATTACCATCTTCGGACAAAAGATTCCGAGAACTACAAACTGCAGATGTAATATATTACTCTTCATTGGAAGTTTTGGTTCTTGTTAACCATCCTCTGTTTTGCAAAGATAGGCAAGAGAGAGCCGGTTCTGATACTTTTAATCCCTACCCGATTTATTTAGCTCATTCCTTCCCAAACTTGAAGGAGCTCACCATTGCATCATTTGATTTCATCAACAGGCTACCTGCATTAGGGGGTTTTCTAACCAGAACTCCTCACCTTGCTAGACTAGTGATGGAGAACAATGCTAATTTTAGCATGGTTGAATTACTTCAACTCTTAAAAAACTACAACCCCGGATTCAAACTCGACAAACTAGTGTTTCGCGAAAATATTAGCGGCGCGGCTAATAGTTTAAATGAGTTTACAATACATGATTTGGCTCAATTAAACTGTTTGAAGCACCTCGATGTTCTGGGGTGCTCGTTATCGGCTAGAGGTTTGATGAAATTGTTACATATTGCCAACGTTGATGGCAGTCTAAGCTCACTTTACTTGGGTCAATCAAATTTTTTAAAGTTCAAAACAGACTCATTTGTACCTCACAACAGAACCAACTTATTATGGCTTGCCGATATTTTAGAAACAGCGCCCAATTTGACCAATCTCTTTTTGAACGATTTGGAGTTGGATAATCAAACAATGAAACAATTTTACCGCGATATCAAAAATGCTGGACTAAAGACAAAATTGGCAGTTCTAGATCTTAGCTTTTGTCGGAACATCGAGGGGATAGGTCTAATCGACTTGTTTAATGCTTTCCCTTCGTATATCAAACAACTTCTGCCACTGGAACCTGTTTTCAGAATAAAAGAATTGATTATAGATGGCTTGGAAATTAACACTGCAACTTTACGTATGTTGGTCAAACATGGGTTTGTACAGAGCATCAAGAATGATACTAAAAAGGTGAAATGGAGACAATTTGGGACTAATAGTTTGGTGGTTCAGTGATTGCAAAAACCATTTTTTTCACACGACTTTGGTATTTTTTTATAGAATTTGGAGATGAGATGGTTTACCAGGTAAAGAAAATGGCCAATACAAGAAGCCTGTCAGCTCCAAAGATACCTACCAAGATCAAATTTCTGGATGATGAAACCAATGAGACAGAAGTTTTAAATGCTGAAAGAGAAGAACAAAAAATAAACGAATCCCAGCAACAGGGTAGCGATGAGATTGATTCCAAATCTGAATCTGAATCTGATGAGTCTGAGTCCGACGATGAGGCGCCAGAAGAAGAATCCACAGAGGCTGCAAAGCAAGCTATCCTTGAACAACAAAAAGAGTTAAAGAGGTTGGAACAGGAGCGTAAGCAAACCGCCAAAGAAAGGAGGAAACAACAGGCTGAGTACAACGAAAAACAGCAGCAATTAAAAAAGGAGAAACAAGCCTCTGCTGTAGAAGAACTACCTGAATACTTGCCAGATGAGTTAATGGAAGAGTTTGAGTCTGGAACCGCATCTATAAGTGTACCATCGGCCTCAGGGAAGCATTTGAGACAACTGGATTTCGATGAATTGGATGAAAAGGCGATACGCCAACAATTGATGAAGGAGAAATTGCGGAAAATAAAGAGCTCAAAGTCTATGGCGGTGAAGAGAGGACCAATTAACGTCAAGGTTCAGACATTTGATGGCACCAAAAAAACAGTACCTCGTGCTGAGTATAAAATTACAGGATCGCGAGACAAATGGTTAAAGAGGAAACTGCTTAACAAGGTTTGAATTGCAGTATCCACAAAACTAAAGAATAAAAATCTTGCATATGAGATTTTAGTACAAGAGCTGACTCTTGCTAAGGTTATTCTATTGTTTGATACATTCCGCGGACTCGCTTTTACGAATGCTGCTCTTAAAGACAAGAAAATGTCAAGCTCAGGCGTGTGGCTTCTAGGGCGCCTTAGGCGGAAATTTCTGTCTAAATTATTACATAAATTGTACGCCTCTGTTAAAGGTACAATTGCGTATCAAGCAATCTAGATCATATATGACTAATTAACAAATTACCGGGAACTCCGTATACGACTTTTTTTCTCAACTCCTCCTGATGTAAGCTCATGTCAATGTTCTCTGCTTTAGGCAGGGTATAGCAAGTACTAAAAGCATGATGTGAAATCGGTTTTATGCAACACAAATGTAGAGTTAGTCTCTAAATAGTCAAGGGACAAACTGTAAAGCAAGAATTTTTTAAAGGAAGCTGAACATAACCATACATTAGACAGAGATTATTAGCAATCAGTAATTAACAAAGCAAACAAAGTTCCTGTAAACTGAGTTTACATCTAGTGCTTTCTAGTATAACATGTGCTTTTTGATTACTCACTAATCCAGCTCACTGTTTTATGATAAGCAACAACCTCAATTTGCAAGTAAATCATTGGCTAGGGCTTTTTTTTTGGGCAGCTACAATGCTTATTGTCCTGCCTAAACACAAGCATTTTCAGCATTCATGGCATGAGGAGTAGAGTTTGAACTAAAGATTGTTGGGTAATCATTTATTTGACTTTAAGAAGCGATCTAAAGAGCAAAAACTATTTTGGGAATGGACATCTAGCAGCCATATTACAGTCCAATTGAACTATTATCAGTTTGAAACATTATCTGTAATTTAACAACGTGAGATGCAGAAAGTTAAAGAAAGCAGAATTTTGGAATTTAGATACATGGTTTGGATTTAGGTTTATGATCATTTTCCGGTTAGAAAGTCGGTTTTAAAAAGGTTTTTCTAAAGGTGGGGGGTGAGAGGTGTTTATGGTATTATTTTGTATTGAAGTTTTTAATAAAGCTTATTTTAATATTGCCAGATATTATATTAAATACTTGGTATCACCTTAAACGTAGTAAGAGTCTGATTCTACACTTATTACTCATTAACTCAGACGTGCACTGAATTTATCTATTCTTTGAGCCAAGTTATATAGTTTTTCTTGAAATTAGTGTAAAAATAAACAAAATTGAATGTGAACCACCCGACTGTAAACTATAGTTTCCAAAAAGTGAAATATTCCAAAAAGAACTAGGCTTTATACTAAGCTTCCACCGTTATGTTAATAAAGTCATTTCATTCATTGAATAGGACGCTGGTTTTAACACTTTTCCAAGTGGCTGTCCTACTTTAAGCCTTTCTGTACTTTAGAGCTAAAAATGCAGCTCGAATTCTTAAAATAGCATCAGAGACATTCATATCATGCTATTTCCAAGAAAACGACTCCGTGGCCAAGCTGGTTAAGGCGTAAGACTGTTAATCTTGAGATCGTGAGTTCGATCCTCACCGAGGTCGTGAATTTAATTTTTTCTATTTTTTGTACTTTAAATCCTGTCTATTCTTTATTCTTTCCTTTTAAGCTCTATCCCGCGTATGCAACTCGTCTGAACTTTCCTTGAAGCATTCCACGCTTCCAATAATGTCAAAAAATAGTATACATTCAATAAACCCATTACAAATAATCTATAACCGTATCCCATACTTTCACACACTCCCCTCCACAAATATTTCCTCCCCACCAACGTTCACTAATTGGTAAGATTTCCACAGATATTTTCCCCCACTGTCGTTCGCGCTCCCCCACTTATTATTCCAAATCTCGTGCCCTCACTTTGGGGCAGTATGGACACATCATATGGCTACAGCGATGGCAATTAAACCGTGTTGGAACCTGCAACACAACTTTCTTAATACTTGCCCCGTTATCATCCTCCTCATATAAAACCGACCCAAATCCTTGGCCACAAGAGCAGCAGCACCACTGGCAAATCTTGTTCCCATCCAAAATGCGGTCTACAAAGGGTTGTCCTTGCAGACCCATGTCATTAAACCTATTCATAATCATCTCCTATAGAGCCAAAACCAGATACTCCTCTAATATTATTGTCGCTATTAGACAGATGTTCATAACGAAACTCTACCGTAGTTTCAAAGAAGTAGCCGCTACTTCCGAGATGTAATTTGCGTTGGGAGTTTCCACAAGGTAGATAGGACATTCCACTGCGTTATATACTCCTCTAATTTTTGTTGTTGCTCATCCTTTCGTTCTTATGATCAATCTAGATTCCGTTGCACCCATGCATTCTAGACCAAGTGCGAAAAAGTGCAGTTTTTACAGGTTAGAAGGGTGTAACCAAATGAAGAGAAAAGACAATAAGAATCTAGGTTATGAGCGTGTAATACCGGATTTGAAAGGTTGTGGAGTGGACCATGGCCATTGGGTAGGTTTGGGCTCAGGGTACAGCTTAAGGATGGGCAAGCTTATCAGTTGTAGTTAAACGGTACAAACAGCACCTGGGGGAGGCTATGAGAAGGTAAAAAAATACTCGCTTAGGAGCAATAGCTAGTTAAGCTTGGAAATAGAATGGTTCGGATTTGTTTTGGACGGAATCGAGCGGATTGAGTTTGGTTCCAATAAGTTTAGTTTTGATGGGTTGAGTTAGTCTAAAAGAGCTGAATTTGATTCAAAAGGGCTGAATTTTACTTCGATAAAGGTAGCAGATTTCCATGGCTGTAGTAGATTGCATTTGGCTATTTTTGCTTTTATGTTGGTTATTATCAACCCCTGTAGTTAATTAGAGGTGTTGAATGTAGGTTGTTGGTAGTAAACTAGATTGCTCTTTACATTTTTGTTTCGTATTGTGTCCAGTTAATAGCGTTGCCTGACCGTACATCAACCACCTTAGTAAAGTATTTAGTGCTAATATACCCCTGTTGGTCACCCGCACATAAAAGCACATCATTGGTGCTTTTGTAGAATATAAGGCCATCGTTGATGCATGACTGAGCATCAATATACACTAAAACATTAACACTACTACGAATCCCCAGAAGTGGTGCAACTTGTGGCAGCGTAAAATGGATGTGGTTGCGAGACATGCGACATAATCCTCCCGACTGGACGATGGTGGGTATTTTCAGAAGGTATGTACCGTGATATACATCTCGAGGAATGGTATCAGAGTCGAGAGCGGTGAGTCCCAGGTCCAGAACTGAGGTGATCAGGTGTCCTTGATTGGCGCGTATTTTGGATCCATCAATAGTAAATCGTTGCTTTGCGTTTTCAGCAACAATTCGATCTACGTCGCTGCGCTGGGTACGAAAGCTCTTGAGTCGCTGGTGGGCAAGAACATCATCAATTTCGATCCATCCATTAGAATCAATCATGAGATTCTCTTTGAGAGCTCCATGGCGGAGAAGGTACGAGAGAGCTTTGGATATTTGGATGTCGCGTTTTTCCATCATGGGCGGTTATTGAATGGGCTTTTTTTTAGGTGATGGTGATGAAAATTCCTTGCACATACAATTGTCGCAAGTGCATTGCAAAATCAGAATTCCGACAAGCTTCGAAGAATGTCTCAATATGACGACTGGGGTATAAATTGTAAGACCATTGCTAGTAGTTAAGACATGTCAGGCGAAACCTTGCAAATAAAATTTACAAAAGTTGTATGCTGCCGGGAATTTGGGTAATGATGTAATTATTGCAGTATATATCGGGTGTATGCGTTGGCTATGGAGTCGTGGCTTTAGGTGTATTTACTGGTTGTGATTGCGAGAATTAGACCTGTGTTTCAAAGGCTTTTACATGCACTGGCTGTACTTGTTTGATTTGAAGTATAGTTAGCCTTTCGGCCAATTACCCTTAATACAGTTATTCAGCTTTGATCTTTCTGTCAAAAATACATTAACCATCGCAGAGTGTTTTGGTTGGACTGAAGTAAATACCAAAAACCGAATGCACTCTCAGATTGAAATTTACGCTTAGATTAGTGTATTGATCGCTAGTAAAGGTTCTTTATTGGAGTGTTGAACGGTATGTTAGTGCTTTTTTATCCCTATAAACTATTGTAACCGTCTCCATAAGGTACTGCGCTCACCTTCGTTACACTGCAAAAATTTTAATCTCACTCTAAACACCAATTCCTACTGCTAAATACAAAAACTCTCATGATTTCTTCTTTGGCATGTCTAGCGCTCTACCTTAGCCCTACAGATCCTCTTTGCATATAATTACCATCCTCAGTCTATTTTTATTCTATATACACTAACTACACTTTTTGACCTTGGATCCCAGCAATGAGCCTAAATTGGCTTTGTTGCCCTGTTTGATCGTCTCGTTGTCTCCAAGCTCGGTTTTATCATGAAAGTTCAAGTGGTACTTCCCAGACTCGTGCTTGACACCCTGAACAATGTTTTTCACTAAAAACTTGCTCACTTCGTTCATTTTGGCAACCTCATCGGCGCTCTCCTTCTCTCCCAAATCCCTGTTCTGCTCGAAACCCAGCTTGATCTTTTGCCTGGCAGCGCGCAAGACCTCCGAATCGGTCCCAAAGGCTACACGGGTAGCCCTCAACGCAGCACGGTACGCAGAAACGGCTTGGCTCATGGTGGTGTTTGTTTAAATGTTTTTACCAGTATTTTTTTTTTCCTCTATAAACGCTCTACAAGCATAACTTTTCCACCAGATATTGGGGCACCTTTTGACTGATCTCAATTGCATCAGTCATTAAAGGCTTGCTAGACAAGTTTTTGATGGACAAGATCGAGTCAAGCTGCAGCTGTTGCTGATTATTGGCTGGGATGATATCGTTGTTCAGGTGTTTGCCCTTTTTCTTTTTAGGTAATGGCGCGCTAACAAGAAGAGCCTGGTTGGTTAAAGTGAGATTGTAGCTATTTGTAACCAAAGAATCAACTCTGCTTGCCACTAATTCTCCAAGCGCACTTATAGTTTCCAAAGACCAGCTGAACAATCCGCCAACGTCGATAATTATCTCGATAAAATACCAACTGTTGTTGTTTTCTGTGATGCTTAATAACCGGTTCAAGAGACTGTCCAAGTTTATTTGAGAGCTGGTCTTGGCCTGACTGGAAATTAATTGTTTCATGGTTTTGGTTATAATATGTGTAGAAAAGTCATTGATGAGGCGATTTAACAAGTCCTCAAACGTCTCAGCATCTTCAGTCCAGCATACCATCTCCCTAAGAATTTCGCTGCATGACAAGTTGGGGCATGTAATAATAGCCTGTCTTAAAAGAGTGTATTGTTCATTTTCACGGAGTAAACGCAAGAGGCCACGGGTGAATTCAATGGGGAACACAGGGTTGGTGAGCAAATAAATAAGGGTGTATTCAGGCACAAAGTCGTCACTGACAAATTGAACACCAGCCTCATTCTGCTTGAAAATCAAGCTCAAAACCTGTTTAATAAACATGATATCCACAATTCGGTCGTTCTCCACATCAAACTCACGAAATTGGTATACCTTATCGTTTTTTGTAGTTTTATTTATAGATTGCGAAATAGAATGCCATGGTTTGTTTTTGAGATATGGTACGAGTATCTTCTCCCATTTATTTATTGCTTTATCCTGAGCCTGCTGGTTCAATGCATCGTAAACTTGGTTAAGCTCCAGCTTAAGTAAGTGGGCTTCCTGTTCAAAATTGGCATCTGCCAAATTACTTAACCCATGGAAGGCCTGGCTGCTAGACTTTTTGATGCTTTTGTTCAAACACTCGCTTAACGTGTTAAGACCAAGAGTAACATTGACTATATTAACATCGACATTGTTTTCCTTGCTCTTCAGATGAAGATAGCAAAGCATCGTGCGGCTGGATTTCAAGGTGTTTCCGCTGACCTTAACCAGTTGCACTGCTAAAACCTTGTCGCCCAGTTCTGGCTTATCAAGGGTGCATGTGTCTAATAAGCAGGAAAACTTAAAGTTAATCAAGTGTAGCTTATCGCCGCTAGACATTAAAAGCCTGTCAGCTGTTGGCGACAATAACCTAGAATCATCGTCTGCAAGTGAATCAACTGAAACTGATTTTTGAACCTCAAACGAAGCAATAGACAAAGAGTCGATAAACTTGGTAGCCAGGTTCAAGGTGTAAATATGGCCAGACGAATAGGCCAAGCTAAGAGGACCATTTGAAACTTGGACCGATTTACTGTTAATTTCAAAGAAAGATGTTTGGAAGTTAAGCGACACCAAAGTATAGTGCAAAGATTTGTTTTGTTTATGTACCAAAAGTAACATTTCCTTATTACCGCTTCCTTGAATCTGATTTCCCATTTCAATATCATTAATGAACTCATAATAGACCAAGGAACCCTTTTTATCCAGGGCAAATTTGCGCTCGTCGCGCTCCAAAGTCCCCATGTCGTTGCGTATCAACTCGACTAAACCATTTTCATACACAAGGACAATCAATGATCCGTCTTTAAATGTCTTGATGCCTTTGATAGGAGCATCGACCTTAAAGTCAAATGTGGTTGTATTAGATGCATCGCTATCACTGCTGTTCTCCACCTTAATCAACAAAAGTTTACTCTTTTTGCGTTCAGTAACACCAACCGCGTAGTATTTGCCGTTTAAAGTCTCCACAACATCCATGCTATCCACAACGGTGGTTCGGCTTAATGCATACAGCCATATTAATTTGGGTGTTGGTTTAATGATGTAGCTTGAGATGATAGCCTTGGAGATACCAACATCGATAATTGTGCTATCAACCGACTTTATCGGTGCCACCACTACCTTAGCATCCAAATCAAGATCCGGTATTCTTGGCAAGGTCAACAAGGCATATGGGTCTTCAAACACTGTTGGCGCCATTGCGTAGTGATTATGGTGATAGAAAAATCTTCAAGTCATCGCAAATGTTTTTGGAGTCGTAAAATTTATGTCGCAAAATGTATGTCGTAAAACCCTTTGACAAAAGATTTATGTGTCGCAATATCATAAAAAATGACAATACAATTTCAATTGCATGGCCAAAGCCAAAGTCGAGTTTTACTATATAAGGTTCTCAAAACAATCAAAAATTATTAATCTGGATGTGCATTTATTCTGCGGAAAACCTTTCCATGCCCCTAACGATCAATTTTGGTGATGTAGAGTATGAAAGCTATATTTGTAGATGTACGAGTTTGTGCTTTTAGTCCAAAAACAACGGCTTCAGGGGGATTACTCGTTTATTTTAAAGATCTCAACAAAAGAAGGGATCTTTTTTAAAGGGGATTAAACAATATAGTAGATTTCTTGAAGGAAAAGAAACAATTTGAAAATACTACTATTTGGTCGTCAAACTACAAGCAGAAGTGATATAAATTGATACTTTGAAACATTTGGATTGATATTTTGAAACATCTAAACTATAACTTTGAAACAGAGAAATACACCGTTATCATGAGACAAAAAATCTCACTACAATGGTGGGGATATATAGTTTATGTTACTGTTTAAAAAAGTTTTACAAAAAGAAAGGCAGAAGTAAGCTAATTTTGGAGTCGAGAATTAAAAGTATACATTTGAGAAGAGGTTACAACCAAATGTCGATGACCTCAAATAAAGTAACATACTGCTCGTTGGCAATTATTGAAAATTGCTTGCTGACAAAGATTATAGTGAGCAATATATACTAATATTAAACACTGGTTATGATAGAGCTGAGTTAAATATTGCTGTAATTTCATAATAGATGAAATATAAAAATCCGGTGTTTGATATAATCGAGCCTATTTTACCACCACAATAATGCAAACAAAACACGTCATATAATAAATCACAATAAGTTATATCGCTATTAATACACTGTAATGTATTGGCATAAACTGATAACCAAACTAAATGATGACCAATAATCGTTTGTCTTTTCCTTAAAGAAGTCCCATTACTAAAACTTATTGTTGATGTAAGGCTGCACTAAAGAATAATCTAGTACAATTTCTACAGCTACTAGATGTAAATTGTTATGAATTTTTTCCAATCACTCCAACTCAACAAAATACAAATGTGAATTATTTTTTATCAATTTGAATCAACTAGTATACTAGTTGTTACCCTAAAATCTTAAATGAAAGCTCATCTAAACACAATATTATAATGTGCACTCTAAAAAGATGTAATTACCAGGTGATGCTCTCATGATTTAGTTGCAACCGTTTGCCAAGTCCGAAAAAACACGGAGTGATATCTATTTCTCTGCCAGAAGAGGCTAACTGCAAATATAGCCAGAAATGACCTACAGCAATCAAGATATTGAAAGCGAATCAGAAATGTTTATGCAACTTACCGGATTATTTCATATCTATGAATATTGGGTTGACTTGCTGATGATATTATTTTTGTGCTCGTGCAGTTGAAATGATCAGCAAGAATTGTCGATGCGCCGTAAATGCAAGTTTGAATTGCCTGATAGGAGTTATAGCACTGATAAAATTTAGCCGTCGATATACATAGAACCTTTTCTTACACCAATACAATAAACTAAGAGTTTTATTATAATAGTGGAAAGGAGAGTAAACCTCTGGTATCTCACGATACCGGTAAATAAATCTTGCATGTAATAAATAAGAGGGTTTGTTTGTCTATCTTTTTCAAGTATAACTGCAAATGTAGTATAGTTCTTGACTTCTACACTCTTTTGTTAATTTTATAATATTCTAATGCACATTCTTCTATAAAGCTATCCCGTAACCAAAAATCTACTGCAAAAACTCATCGTTGGCATAGTGGTACTTTTCAACCACAACCTTAAACTCCTGGGTGTCCTTGTTGAAAGACTCAACCTTCATACAGGACAAGTCATCGACAACAATGTCGGCACCGGCAGCGCGAACCTTTTCAGGGTCGTAAGTAGAGCAAATACCAACAATAAAGGCACCGGCACCCTTACCGGCAGTAATACCAGCAGGAGCGTCTTCGAAAACAACAACCTTCTTAGAGGGATCGTGGCATCCCAAGGTGTCTCTGGCAGCCTGGTAGCCCTGAGGATGAGGCTTACCCTTGGTAACCTTCTCGGCAGTAATAAAACAGTCAGGCTTCTCAATACCCAACAACTTCAACCACTTGGTGGCTAATGGCAAGGTACCACTGGTAACAATAGCCCACTTTTGCAGACCGTCAGCGGTCTCCTTCTTAGAGAACTCGTCAAATTGCTTGACCAACTCAACGGCACCAGGGATAGCCTTGGCGTATTGGCCGAAAGAGTCAGGAATATTACCTTCCCACTCAGTAACTTGCTCCTCAATGGCATCTTCAGGGGACCATTTGGCAATTACATCAAATGTACGACAGCCGTGCGAGGTTTTGATAATTTCCTCAGGGTTGACATGAGGTCTAGTCTTACCAAAGGATCTCCAGAACTCAGAGATAGCACCAGTAGAGTTGACAAGGGTACCATCGCAGTCAAAGAGAGCGGCGTTAACGTAGAAAACTGCAGGCTTGTTTTGAAGAGTCATTGTTATAATGGATTGTTGATACTAGACAAGCTAAAGTATGTTTAGAAGGGAGAAATGCGTGGCCTTATATATTAGTGCTGTTTGCACCCATTAGCTGCTATCATGTTGGCAAGCCTGCGTACAAGAGCCAAAAATGATACGGTACATTACCATCCGGAACAAAAATAAAAAAGCAGAAAAAAACAAAAAATAATTTCTTTTGCTAATACTTCCGTTTGTGTACTCCGAGCGAGAAAAGAAATTCTGCCCAAGCAAAATTAGTGTGTGAAATGCAATAATTTGCACAGTGCTAGATCAAGTACTAGAAAGTATCAGCGCAAGGGAACGTAACGTGACAGTTCTAATGTAGTCAGGCGGTTAGACGCCACATGATTAAACACACGCCACCAGAAACATTCTAAACTCATAGGGTGATGCCACCATCTCTTAAGATATGGTGGCTTGACTCAAAAGTAATAATATTACAGCAATAATTGATTGGTACACTATATACTTCACACTTATCGAGTAGTGTATGTTACCAGGGTAAATATCGGAGCGTTTCTTCCGAGAAAGGCCTAGCCATAAGGGAGCAGAAGTGCTGGTAGGGTCCTATTTTTCTTTTGTTACGTCACAATGATGTATCCTTATGTTCGTAGCACACGTGAAAATATTGATAATAACCGTTGGACCGTAGCTGGTTGAGCTTCATCTTCCGATTGTGACGTAAGACAAGCTCAACCATTCCGATAAATTACGTCAGAACGACGTCGCTTTTGCTGATATTCTTGTCTGAAGTTTTGAATTCAGATACATCTTCAAGCTTTGTTGGCAGTTCATGGCGTATTATACATTCCCTGATTAGTCACAACAGGCTGTGATTGGCAGTTTAGTGAGCCATAGAAAACGCATGTCGCAGAGACAAAGCTATACAAGTTACTTTAAGCAGAATGTTCTGAACACGTTGCTCGGTTATACAATGTTTAGAAGCATTTATCGCGCCAAAAACGGCCGTGCTGTGCCCGGGACTTCAAAATACGAGATAAAGTGAGAATGTAAATAGAGTGGTGGTTTGTTACTATTGACAAGCTATAATTAAAAGTTGTAGTTGATAGCTGATGTATGATTTGATTAAAATGGGTTTATCAGATTTGCGTGAAAATGCTATTTTTGTCAGATTTATAATCATATGTCATGATCTTGTCCAGTTTATAATAAAATGTCACTTTCATGTCTTTTTTCTGAAATGTTATATTGTGTACTTTTAATGAAAATAAACTCTACAAAAGCTAGTTACATGAATTTTTGGTTTAGTGTATTATAAATCATCACAAACAAATGTAATTATTGAAAACAGTTTTTGTAAAATTAAACTTGAGGCATGTTCTTTAATATTTATTTGAAACATCCTGTTGGATTTCAATATAATCTGTTATCATTTCTACTCAATTCTTGGTGAAATTCTGTACTAGTGCTATATTTATAATAAATCGACAAGGCCTGTGCTGGGTATTTACCGAGTTATGCCCTATTTATGTCGTTTTTTATGTCGTTTTTTATGTCGTTTTTTATGTCGTTTTTTGCCCCATTTTTCAAGCTTTACATTTCTATGCTCATTTCACATACTCTCCAGTAGTTATCTAAATTTTATTACCCCATACCACTTATGCCCATTATCATCGATATTCCCTCTGATGATGAAAATGATGTAGAAGTCATTGGACTTAGGCAACATACCCAAAATATTTTAGATAATCCGTCGGAAAAGGAATACACTACTAAACGCTTTGCAGATATTCAATGCCCAGTTTGCTTCGACAACATTACCACTGCAACCAGCACTTCATGTGGCCACGTTTTTTGCTTAGAATGTATCCAACAGAGCATATCAAGTTCCCATGCTAGGGGACAGGTTAGGGGAAAGCATGGCCAAGGCCTATGTCCCTTGTGCAGGAAATTAGTTAACTTTAAAGAAGTGATTGTATTGAGAATAAAGGTTGGCAAGACTGGGTTTCCGCTGCTAGACACGCCAGCTAATGAGAATCTGGATGAAGAAAATCATTCAGGAAACGAGAAATAGAACGTATTAACTGTGATGTTGATATTGTAATTAAGATGATTATAGACGAGGAAATAATATGTGCTATTGACAGCTGAGTTTGTTGGATAAAAGCCTGAGACAATAGCAGGATCATGATTTATTTTTGAATCTATCACTTAATATCTGAAGATGAATTTCTGTCACTGCCAAAACAGTTAAATATTTATACTTGAGGAACCACATGTCAATTTTATTACTATATGCTATATCTTGCACCACATAGCAATAGAAATATTGATCTTATGTTAAAGAGAGTCTTTCATCATAGGCTTTGATATAATACTTCTCACATAAGTCTGAGCTTGGTTTTCCAAGCAAATTCAGCTTTGTTAACTAATTCATTGAATGTTTTTGGTATAATTCACAAAAATATAAATATTGAAAAACGTCCAAAGAAACCATTAATCTTCACTTAAAGTACTATTATATGATGAAAACACATGGCTAAGAAATACTTCTTAGAATTTACAAGTTTTTCAGAACTGAGCGCTCTACTAGAAACCATATTAGGTGATTGTTTGTTTCAAATAATACAACATTCATCTTCAACTACATAATAATATAACATAGTGCTTTAAGTTGAATTCTAGAGTTACTTCCTACCCAAATAAAAAGTTAAATAAAGACTATGATTTGGAAGCAGCAAGACTTTTTTTGAAAAATCAATAAAGAGGGCACAAAACACCTTTACGAGCCATTTCATCGGTCATACTATAACTTTTTAAACATAACAAAAATAAAATAAAAATTATTCTGTTTATAAAGTAAATACCTGTTTTGCATTTTCAACCTTCCGTTTCTCCGACTCAGTAAATACTTCATAAAATGAAATGTAAATACAGATATTTTGAAAGCATGTATTTTGCTAAAACTGCATATGGATGCAATGCAATAACCATATGCAATTCTTGTTCATAAAAGCAACTCGCAAGCAGAAACAAGCTACTATCACAAATGATCTTTAAAAGATTATTCGTTATCAGTATGTATTAGTTTTTAGAGCAAAGAAACATATTAAGTAATTAAATTGTCGAATTAAAGATGGGCTATGATTGTGCCATTGGATTAAGAAATGGGTATCTACGGTTGATGTTTTACAATGCCTCCGTGGGTATTTCAAAAAATAAAAAAGTATAACCCTACGTAATATGTAACTCAAAATGCTGGAACCTGACGAAATTCAACTTGAAATATCCATAGGGTGCATTTGGCCTGCAAACGATTGAACACTTCACTAATTGCAAATTACTCATTGTATATTGGACGTTAATATTTTATTGCAGTTACGCTGAGAAAACATAAACCACATTTTTGTAAAATAACATTAGCTTACAATTATTGCAAATAATATAATCAACTAATCTATTAAACAGATTCCCTACAAGTATAACCCTTCAAGGTTTTCTTCAACCTTGTTCTTGAGCACCCGCTCCTTAGCTGACTTGAAGTCCTCTGCCTTGACCTGCATTCTTCTCTCTCTTAATGCTAATAAACCAGCTTCTGTGCACATGGCTTTAATATCAGCACCCGAAAGGTCATCTTTCGATGTTACCAACTCTTCCAAATTCACATCGTCCGCTAAACTCATCTTGGAAGTATGAATTGACAATATCTTCTTTTTAGTATTTGAGTCTGGGTTCTCAAACAAAATCTTACGATCTATTCTTCCAGGACGGATTAAAGCAGGGTCTAATGATTCAATCTTATTGGTGGCCATAATCACCTTGATATCACCACGGTCATCAAAACCATCTAATTGGTTTAATAACTCTAACATAGTTCTTTGGATTTCACGTTCACCACCAGATGTGGACTCGTATCTCTTAGTTCCGATAGCATCAATTTCATCAATAAAAACAATCGAGGGGGCGTGTTCTGCAGCAATCAGGAAAATCTGACGACACAAGCGCGGACCATCACCCAAGTACTTTTGAATCAACTCTGATCCAACTATTCTTAAAAAGGTGGCACTGGTTTGATTAGCTACAGCCTTGGCCAAAAGAGTTTTACCAGTACCAGGGGCACCATATAGGATAACTCCCTTTGGCGGTTTAATTCCCATTTCCTCGTACAATTCAGGGTGTGTCAATGGGAGTTCCACAGCTTCTTTAATTTCCTGAATTTGTGATTCTAATCCACCAATATCGGCATACAGTTCTGTTGGCGATTTATCGAGCTTCATAACCGATACCATAGGATCAGCATCATCTTGTAATACACCCACTACTGATACTGTCTTGTGATGCAAAAGAACCAGACACCCAGGTTCCAACAATCCCTTGTCAACAAACGACATAATCAGCACATAGTACTCAGAGCCCGCAGTACTCGATACAATAGCATGATCATCATCGATTATTTCTTCTAATGTACCAATAGACATAGGATATCCTCTTATTTCGTCAACCTTCTCTCTTTCTTCTACTTGTTTAGCTTCTGTGGGCTGAAATGCCTCCTGGTTAGTGACAAATTCCTCTTCAAGCAAGAGATGGTCCTTAATACGCTCAAGCTTTAAGAGCTTGAGCTTACATCTCGTGTTCGGATACACACTGGGCAATTTCACCGCGGTATCTGGTCCCTTTCTTCGTTTCTTACCAAACTTTGATTCTACTGGTGGTTCATACTTTGGCTTTTCCTTCTTTTTATCGTCTTTCTTCTTATTGAAGCCATCGCCTCCCGGCATTCCTGATGGACCTTGTCCCTATAATAAGTTAGTTTTGTCTGTATTATAGTTCAATCGCTAGCTATACGTACCATTGTGTGATTGTTCGTCCTACTCAACCTCGTCCGCCACCGTTGGTTTTAATCGCCACCGATGGAAAAGCATTCACGTGATTAAAACACGTGAATGATCAATTGTCAAAAGTTGGGTGCAAAAACATAGCAATGTACAACTGTACTAGTGATGGTATAATAGGACAATAGAGAAGGGGTGAAGGAGTGAGTATACATATATATATATATATACAACTTAGTATTACATATGTTGAAGACTGAATTATATTTAAAGAATTTCTAGAAAAGTATTCCCAATTTTTTATATTTTATAGCTTTGGTTGAGGGTTATATAGGGATGAGGGTGGGACTATATTAGAAGCTGTATTAGTGCTTTCATATAATATATTTAACAGCTTAAACAGTGTTGAATATTCATAAGAAAAGGCCTTTGAACAAGTTCCAAAGTATTTTACTGCTGTACTCATATTGGGTGCAATTACCAAGTCTCAAATAATGACAGTAGATTAGATGAATATAAACAGATTTGTATAGGAATTTAAATTTTTGATCAGTTGTAGAGTTTAGGTTATTTCAGAAATAGTCTATAGATTACCATGTATGTCTTATCTGGAAACAAGCTTGGATTTAATGCTTAAATAATATTAATTTCCGAGGCTTAAGGTAATTTAAAGAGTTTGGGAATGAACATCGATGTGATTTATCAGTTACATTAAGCTGGAATTCATTTGCAAAAAAAGCAAACTTTTGAAATGCGGGATTGTTTCGTATTAAGCTGATATAATATATACCATTAATCTATAAAAATAGTCTCGTTATTTTGGATTATTACAATCTGGCAATTAACTTTTCACAGAAGATTCGTTAGAAATTTTGTATTAAAGCATTCGAAGGATTTCAACCAATTGTTGTGCGGTAGTTTTAAAGTTTGTTGAGTTTTCAAAAAATCTAATTAGCAAGTATGAATATAACATTTTCGAAGAATAATACCATCATTGATCAGAATCATTAAAATAATACTTGAAGTTTTTTTGATGAGTAAACTTAAGATAACTTACAATCAATGGTACAAAATTTATTAGCCATGGAAAGTCCAAACTTAAAGACTATTGAGCTTGCTTTGAATTGGCGGGTTTTTTCAACAGCATAATTTGAAATTTTTAAACCAAAAGAGCTTATAATAAAACTGTTCATTTGAATTACATCAACAGTAGAACTTTTTAGCGCTCAAGCTTAAGTGAAGTCTCATCCTAAAAACTTAATATTAAAGACGAGCATATTTCGTACAAAATCAAAAACCTGAACATGTTTCAAGCTAAATCTCTTGCTGCAGATTTAATTACTAACAACAAGGTATACCCTTTCGGACAATCTATAAGTATATTACTTGTAACTATATATAACACAAATTATTATTTAATTACAGTATTACTTTTGAGCTACTATATTATTTACAGCCTTATAAAGTATTAAACAGGTTCATTTCATTAAATTGCATTGGCAATTTTTTATGGCAGCTTATCTTCCCAGGCACTTATAGACCACGTATAGGAACTCTTCTATTTTACAAAGAGAAAAAAATCACCAATTTTATCAATTAATGTGAGGTTTCTTCTCATTACATATTAAAACGTTTCAGATCATAAATTTTCCGCCCTAGTATTTTTAGTAGTTTTGAAAATATAGGATATGGCTGAAACTTAGACCTTTTGGTTATCAGTCGGTTTCAGTAAACGTCAGCTGCAAAAAGTGTAAAAATGTTTGTTTCAAAACCCAAAATTTTATGATTGAGCTTACACAACTGCGTTTATCAAATTTGTCTTCAATGCAAATAAAAAGTATTCTATAAGTAACTTTAGTAAATCATAATTTTTGAAAAGCCCCATAATTTCAAGTGCAGTGAGCTGGCGTTGAGAGCTTTACTAAAATTGTATTTTTGGTACTTTTTGCTAGTTCTAGGTATATGTGTACATCAAGCCTCTATTGGTTCTATCTTTTTGTTCTCTTCGAGTCTCTTAACTAATTTAAGGCTTTTAAGTCCTATAAACTCTTTGGTTTCAACTTTTTTGAGTTTTTCAGTTAGATTTGATTTATTACTAAGACTGAACTTCTCACGTATTTTGCGTTCTTGAAGCCTTTTAACTAGTTTGAGTGTTTTGAGATCTCCAAACCTTTTATCTAGCTTAGGTATTTCAATTACCTGGTTATAGATATTATACCCTAATTCATCTGGTTCTAGTCTCTTATAATCATCAATTTTTTCAATCAATTCAAGAGTTTCAAATAACTCTAGTTTTTTGGGCACTGGGTATATTTTAGGTTCTTGGCAACTACCGTAAACTGTTGTAATAATCGTGTCCAAATGTTGGTTTTCAAGGTGTTTAATTGGAACGTTTAATTTGCTGCGGTCCTTTTTAATGTCTAGATAAGTGGAAAATTGTCCCTGGCGGCTAAGAGGCCTCACATATATATTTTTGCTTTTAGTACGTATTTTATCAGCCAGTTTGTCTTCTAATCCAATTAACTTGTCAATGCTTGGAAATGATCTTGTTGGTTTTTCTGATTCACCCACTATATACTCTTTAGAATTAATTACTCTAGATTTCGGAATAATCTTCACTTGCTCTCTCATAGTCGGCTCAAACTCAATAATATCAAGATTAGACAGGCTATGTAGCAAATTTGGCGATAAAATTTTAGGAGAATCACTGAATTTCCTTGAGGGTCTATTCAGTTTTTTAGTCGAGTATGTCGGTGCTGGAGCTATTAATTTTGATGTTGAAACATCTCTTTGAATTAGCTTTAAAACCAGCTTGTTGTACTTTCTCTGGGTAGAGAAAGAGGTATCAGCGTTAGCCTTGGGCTCTTTGAGTATCTCAAACAAAGGTTTAAGTTTAAAGCTAATCTCGGTGAAAACATGCGCTGTAAACAAAGACACCATTTTCCATATGTAATTAGGACGTTATCAGCAAGTTGCTGGTATAAATCTATAGAATTCCAGTATTTCTAGAGTAATTAAAAGGTTTTAGAAGATTGGTATAAGTTACTGCTAAGCAGGAACTAAAATTTTCGCAGCCACACTCTGCTAGACCTACATACATAACACTAGAGCTGTAAAAGGCTCCAGCCGTGCTACTCTTCTACTTCAAAAACATATTGATTTAAGCTATTTTATATGAGTGCGCTTGTGTTCAACTTCAAGTATAACCGTTAGTAATTGGGAGTGTATTGTTACTTTACTGATTTGCACTCAAAAATTTCACAAAATTTGACTCAAGCATTATATCTTTAACATTACAATCATTATATTGAAAGAGGACATTACTCTCTATAATAATAGAGATTGATCCATAGAAATATACACATAAATTTTAATAGTTTTGAATAACTGCAAATAGAACATTCTTGAAGCAAAGTTCTTCAAGAAGCGTGAAGACAAGACAGGCCCCAAGCTGATATAGATCCAAGCTAATATAGATCCAAGCTAATATAGATCCAAGCTAATATAAAACCCAAAATATGCAGCTTCATTGATGATTTTAGCCTTACAACTTCTATTCTATATATGCCTATTGTACAGAATGTTACAGATGAATAGGCCCAAAAGTTCATAATTATGATAAATGCAAAACTGCAATATAAATAACTATTAAAGAAATCACTGCCATACTTTGCTATCTTATACAAGATAACATCTCCTATATGATTAAAGATTTAGTAATAATACTAAGGGGAATCGTTTTATTCATTCTAATTAAAGAGACCGCCAAAAATAGAGGTTGTATACCTTCAAATCACGCTATAGCCTCATATAGATACACTTATGATTTCCCAAATGCATAGAAACTCGCAATTGAGTACGATTTTGTTATACCTATCAAAAAGCAAGCATTATTGTAAATCAGATAAATAACGATAGGGCTCCAGCCTAAATGTTAACTACCTTCACAATTACCAGATTTTACACTAAACACAACTGGAAAAGACGGTATAGACTCAAAATCCTCAGTAAAACTATGAAATGAATAGAGTCTACCAATTAAATACACTGTTTCTTATTAGATTTAGAAAATTCATTAATATGGCTCTCATCCTTTATCGTGTAGCCATCGCTTTTACTATTTTCCATGGAGGGAATTTTTGATTCACATAATTCATAAAAGACGAGCTCTCTACAGGCATACATCATTTAACATTACGATAATACGCGTGATTTGTAGAGCTCCGTGCAATGTCTGAACGGCCAAGCCTACGGGAGAAACAATTTGGATCGTTGTCGCTTGGTAAAAAGAAGAGCACAAGCTCCATTGACTTAACCGGTGGGCCGCGTCCCATTAATAGATTAACATCGCTGCCAATATCACAGCCGGATGTGGTAGAACTGCTGTATACAGGGAGAGGCATCAATATTCAAGACGCTATAAAACAAGCAAGGGATGTCCGAAGTAAGATTGAGTCAGGAAATCAAAATGGACGTGCTATACGACCACCACTTGTGTTTAACTTGGAGGAGCCTGCTTCTTCTAGCCAGGAAAGTGTGGTTGAAGAAAAACGCATTGTAAAGACTCCTTATTCTAGTGGGAACGATTCTTGTGGCACAATATTGGACTCATTTTGCGTTTCGATCGATATTGAACGGAACCGATTACACGATCTGCCACGAGTACTGATTGCACTAGTGACAATTAAGCATAATAATAGAATATACAACGATGAGGATAACGGCAGGTTGTGCCTTAAGGTTTCTGCTAGCGGTGAGCACATTTACTTTACAGCCGGTAGTCAGATTATTTCCAAGTTGATAGTACGCCGCGATAGTCAGCTTTCCAAAATGCACTTTTCTAGAAATTATCTACTCTTGGAGCTTGAAAGGAATCGTGGTTACATTTTGGTCAAACACCTTGGCTGTGATGCCGAACTACGTGATTACTTTCGCAAACATAGTGATTGGAACATTGATCCAACCCGGACTGTGGAAATAACTTCAATAGAACAAACAATCGAGCGCATTGAAAAAGATCGAGACGATGGCGCAAATCGCGATCGAACACTAGATATTGCACGTAAGCAAACTACAGATGTGTTACTGCATTTATCACCAACCCGATTGAAAGGGTTGAAATACTCTCGCGCTACAAGATCAAAAACTCGGGAATCAAAAAGTCCTCTTGATTATTCCGGATTAGCAGATGGTCAGAACTTGCTAGCTCCAATAGACGTAACGGAACCACAGAAAACTACAGTATCCATAGATAAACCAGCACCATTTTCACCAGACCTCAAGTACAAATTCGCTCTCAACAAAACTTTTACTATCACATCAAATGATTTTAAAACACTATACAATAACGAATGGATAAATGATTCCGTTATTGAGTTTTTTATTGAATACGAAATTGAGCAGGCTGTTCGTGAGAACGAGCTGTTGAGTGCCGATGACATTTACGCATTCAATTCCTTTTTCTTTACCAAACTAATGACCAAAACTCCTTCACAAGATTCCCCAGACTATTACAATAATATTAAACGATGGTTGAGTAAATTGGAATTGATGAAATACCCTTATGTCGTCATGCCAATTAACGAGAATGCACATTGGTATGGTTGCATTATTCGAGGGCTTCCCAAATTATTGGAACAAGCATTACATGATAAACATCTAGAGAGAGCAATTGAGGTTCCCGATAGCCAAAACCAGCCCGATGAATCGGTGGTCTCGTCGCAAGAGTCAATGAATAGTCTCGAGCAAACTTTGGACGAAGATTATGCTGAAGCTTCCTCATCTTCAGCAAAACCTCAACCAACTACACCAACTAAACCTAAGAAACAAAGCAAATCAGTAGCAGAAATATTTATATTTGATTCGCTTGCACAAAAACATAGCAATATCAGCTATCCACTAAAGCGTTTTATTATAGACTACTGTAAGGACAAATATGGTGTTGAGATAACAAAACAACAAATCAGGGTACAGAATGCCAGGGTACCAAAGCAAAATAATTTTAATGACTGCGGTATCCACGTTATATATAATATTCGCAAGTGGCTCCATAATATAGCAGAGTGCGAACGTATGTGGCGAGGAACATATCTGAAGTTTGCGACCAGAAATATGTTCGTTGCAGAAGAAAGAAATGGTATGCGCAAACAGCTAATTAACATACTATTGAGTTTGCATAACAATCAGTGGGAAACTGGAGAAGTGGAAAAAGAAGCCGCAATTCAATCGGAGGATGATATTGAGGTCATTGAGGTGACATCGGAGATGCTAGAAGCACCTAATGTGCTTGAAAATGAGTACAAAAATTCAAACAACACGACAGAAGCCCGTACATTAGATCCGCGGGTTCATACACAAACCTCTGCTGAACAAAATGAAGAAAATAAAAGAGAAGACCCAGTTCAACATTTGCATATTATAAATAAATCTATTGAGAGAAAATTCTCTGGCGCAAGCATAAGCGAAATACTACTAGATCGTTTGAACCAATGGTTTAACAAGCGAAACAAAGAACTCAATGCTGAACAAATGGATATGGTAGTAGCCCTTTATAAAAAAGTCAACTTTCTTGATCCAGAGGACGAGCGGATTCCACAATATTTCAGGCGGTTCCAAAACCTCTTCAAAACTATTCCATGCAAAGACAACGAACCCTCGCGTCCACGAAACCAAACCTTGCGAATAGAGGATCACCTACACACCCATTCAAACTGTCCAAAGCCTGCAGTTGATCTAGGCGAAATTGCAGACAGTGTAACTCGTGTTTCGCAGCTACAAATTACTAGCGAAACCAGCCCAATAAAAGAGAAGAGGCCGCTTACAAACGACTCTGATAGCGCTCTTGATCGTGGTCGTACGTCAGAAGCTACCAGCACTTCTGGGAAGTTGATGATAAATACTACATCTAGTTCTAGCGAGAGACAAGACAGCATCTTGGTTCAAGATACAGCTGATTCAGGAAACGATGATAGAAAACTGTCCCTTGCTCCAAGGTCATTATCAAAACGGAGAAAGCTCTGTTAGTATGTTTTAGGGAGCATGCTTTCATAATGTACAAGACAAAAAAAATTGTAGCGATATAAATCGTAATTTCAGTTGGAAACGTACGCTAAACGGACCAAATCACTTTACAGAGCGAAGATGGCAGAGGTACAAATACCAAATAGTACCCCTACAAGTACAAATGAAGCTACTGGAGTGGTTCCGGCCCTTCCACCAAGAGATACAGCTGCTTCAGTAGCATCTAAGTTGGATCACGGAGTGTCCAGCATATCAATTACACGCCAGTTTGAGCTCTATTCTTCACAGCTCATGAATGAGTCGTCAGACTTGTTTATTATAGACCAATCAGCTCGAGAATCTTTGAACAAGAGGATGGAAGAATTAAATACAGCACAGGCACTGGGTGGAGATGAAGAAGAACTCCGTTTCTGGAACGAGATAGCCACAAATTACAGCCCCAAGGTGAATGTTTCTGACTTGGAAAGACATATAATATCAGGAATTCCGGACAATTTGCGACACTTGATCTACTTGAAAGTGTTACAGGTGAGATATAGGTTCAACGGGAAGGAGAGCTTTGAAAGCTTGGTTAAAAAAGCCAAATCAAAGTCTGCTGATGGGTACATCAGCCGTTTGAATGTTGACGATGACTTGAGAGATGTTTTGATTAGTTTCAATTATTATATCAACAGCATGGCGTCGCCTAATTCTGGGCGATTAGATACTATTAGTAGCGAAACTGTGGGCTCTACTGATAGCTTGGCTACCGAAGACAAGAGTTTACCCCCAAACAGTTTTGTCATACACATCAGCACATTGGTGGAGGCAGTTCCCAACCTCAAAAACGAAGAGAAGCTTTATATTTTATTGAAACTAAACAAGCTTTTTGCTAACTTGATCAAAGATGAGTTTTTCTACAAAACCAGTCGCTCTATTGAAGATCTGATGCCCAAGACCTTTGAGCATATCAGTTTTCAGGGAATTGACTTGAATGCATGCTTCAAGAAAATGTTGTTTACTTTTTTTGACGCGAGAATCACCAGGCCGGAGTATTTGATCAGAATCCTTGACTTTTTGGTGTTTGAAGGATTTGATTTTATCCTCCGTCTTATTTTGTGGTGTTTCCATACAAACAAGCAGCGGATTGATCAATTGGAGGGCAATGAGTTGAATGACTTCATAAACTCTGCGGAATTTTTTGATCTTGAGTTTAACTGGCAGGAGATTTTGGAACTGCCACTGCTGCTTATCAAGTATGAGAACGAGTACCACTTGATAAACGCAAACTCTCTAAACAACAACAATAATGAGCTAATGAACTTAAAAGAAATCAATGACGACTTGAACATCAAAATTAACGAAATCAACCTGCAGTTAGACTCATTGAAAACAACCCATGAAGAAATACTCGAACAGAGCGAAACATACAAGAAGAAGCTCGAAGAAGCTTTGAAGAATCAGAGCGATTTAAAGGCGCTTCGTGAAAAACTACAAGCCAAGCATGATGATTTGACAATGAAAGAGAACTTAAAAAACACTATAAAAGCAAACAAAGAATTCTCGCAGCGTAACCAAGAGCTTGAACAACACATTGAAGAGATTAAGACACGTATTTCCACTAAAAAAGCTAAACTCAACAAGGCCCTTACATAGTTTTATACGATATTTTATGGTGTATACGTCGGCTGATCCCACTGAGGTATAAAAAAAAAATATGGCTTGATCTCGCACAATCAACTTTAAGCATGTCTATAGAGAAACTCGATACTGAAAACAAGCAACATGGTGTGGGGATTGTTGGTGCTGGCCTTGTTGGATGCTTAGCTGCTTTGGCATTTTCACGTAAGGGCTTTGCAGTTACCTTGTTTGAATTGCGTCCTGACCCTAAGGAAACCAAACAGACTAATCTTAGATCTATCAATTTGGCAGTGAGCAGTAGAGGAATTCGGGCTTTAAAGTATGTGGACGAAGAGATGGCCGATAGAATCCTAGAACATGTGATCCCTATGAAAGGTCGGATGATCCATGACATAAGTGGAACGAAGCAAGAGTCCCAATTATATGGGTTATTTGGGGAGAGCATCAACTCTATTGACCGTTCCTTCTTGAACGAGTGTCTTTTGGAAGAAATCAGACACACGGACATCAATGTTAATTTTGAACACAAGTTGATAAAGATAGAAAACTTGTCTGATTCCCAAAAGCTGCCTACTATGACTTTTGAGGTTGGTAGAGAAACTCGGGAGTTTGAGTTTGATTACCTCGTAGGTGCCGATGGTGCCCATTCTCAGTTCAGATACCAGCTTCAACGGTTAATGCGCATGGATATCAGCCAAAAGTATATTGACATGCAATACATTGAGCTCTACATTCCTGCAAATACAGAACTGGCAAACCGATTCCAAATCGATGCAAACCACCTTCATATATGGCCACGCCACAATTTTATGCTCATAGCCTTGGCAAACAAAGATGGATCGTTTACCGTAACATTTTTTAGCCCTTGGCTGGTAATTGAGAGCATCAAGTCTAGCGACGAGTTTGTTGACTTTTTCAAGGTCAACTTCCCTGATGCGTATAAACTTATAGGCGAAGAACAGCTCAAGACTGTTTACGACACCCATCCTCGCGGTGTTTTGATGCAAGTGAGCGCATACCCATACCACAATCCCAATGGTCGTGCTTTAATTATTGGTGATGCAGCACATTCAATGGTTCCGTTTTACGGCCAAGGAATGAACTGTGGTTTTGAAGACGTGCGTGTATTGATGGAGCTTATTGACAAACACCAGGGAGATGTTTCGTTGGCTTTCCAGGATTACACCCTGGTCCGCAAGGAAGATTTAGATGCTATTTGCAAACTAGCCCTTGACAATTATAAAGAAATGTCATCAAAGGTTACAAGTTGTCTTTATTTGGCACGTAAAAAGGTTGACTATATTCTTGGTCGCTATGCCAATGGCGTATTATTTAGCTGGATCCCATTATACTCCATGGTTTCATTTAGAGATGACATATCTTATTCCACAGCAATAAAGATTGAAAAAAGGCAAACTGCGGTTCTCAAGAATATTCAGCGTGGAGTTATTTTGACTACTTTAGCAGTGGGATTAGCCAAAGTGGCCCAAATATGGAATCAATCTAGACGGTAGGCAAAGAGCACCTTACTTTTGAATTTCAATTGATGGAAATACTCATAATCGAATGGAAATAATCGCAACTGGACTGAAATGCTCATAATGAATAAGATTGTACGACAACAAATGAGAGTATACCATAACAAAACAGAACTTTTTTTATAATCAAATGGAACTTTTCCTGCAATCAAATGGAACTTTTCTTACAATCAAATGGAACTTTTCCTGCAATCAAATGGAACTTTTCTTACAATCAAATGGAACTTTCTTATAAATGGAAATACCCCCTAATTGAATGAGACTACGCTAATTTTTCCGCTTGCCTCTCTTTCTCGCTAGAAACTCCAAGTGGAATAATAGCAAAATTTCTCTCTATAATAATAACTACACCTCCTTGTAAATCTTCTAAATCTATTGAAACCATTAATCCTTCTGGTAAAGTATACTACTGCTAACATTAAACATATTTAGAAGGTCGTGTAAATGTTCAAACTGAAATTTTTTTCTAACATCGAAAACTGAGAATGGCAAATGCTCGCCATCGGTAATGAAAGGTGGAGTCACCAACACTTTTACCGTCCGAGAACTTATCCAAGAACACTTGTAAATAGCATCATCAAATAGCGCTAATTCTCGACGCTACAATACTTAGAAAGAAAGAAAGAAATTGAGAATAAAATAGAATGTTGAGGACCGGTATAATAAAGAGTAACCAACAGCTCATGAAAGCTCCAGCAGGATTGATTCGGAGTTTCCATTACACTCCGATCTGCTATAATGACGCGCCAAAGTCCCAGTCTCCTATGAAGGTGTTTTTTGAGACTTTCAAGTCCGAAGTGAAAAAGTCTACGGAATTAAAGGAAAACATTAAAGCGTTACAAGATGAGCGTGGTCGTGTGGCCGAGTCAGAAGCCTTTAAAAAGGCCAAGGAAGCGTTTGACAGAGCCCAGCGTGGATCCACTGCTGCAGGAAAAGTAGCTAAGAAAACCGCAGATGCCGTGGGTACTGTTGCCGTTAAGGCATGGGACTCTCCCGTCGGTAAGGGTGTAAGAACCACTGTTCGTGTTAGCGCAAATGCTGCCGATAAGGCGTTTGAACCCGTCAGAAAAACAGAGGTGTACAAAAATGTTTCTGATGTGATTGACGATGGCTCTTCCACCCAGTATGGTGGATTCTTGACCAAGGAGCAAAGAGAGCGCTTAAGACAAAAGGAATTGGAGGAAAAAATAAAGCGTGGCTACAAGGGACCTGTTCGTGAAAACGAGAATGCTGGTGGAGCATTGGTGGCTACCGAGCACAAGGCCAGTGGCGCTTCTGTTGGCGAAAAATGGGAGGACTTTAAGGTCAAGTCTCCTATTGGTCGCGGGTTCGTGTACCTCAAGGAAAAATGGGAAGACTCCGAGAACGGCTTGATAGCTCTTATTCGTACCATTGTTGAAAAGATCACTGGTTTTTTCGCTGAAACCGAACAGGCCAAGGTTATCAAGCAGCTCAAGTTGATGGACCCTTCGTTTCGTGTAACTGACTTTCAGAAGACCTTGACAAACTACATAGTGCCCGAGTTGTTGGATGCTTACATCAAAAATGACGACAAGGTGTTGAAAGAATGGTTGAGCGAAGCTCCATTCAATGTCTGGCAAGCCAACAACAAACAGTTTGTTCAACAGGGTCTCTTCTCTGACGGGAAAATCTTGGATATTAGAGGTGTGGAAATTGTGACATGCAAGAGCTTGCCTCCTAACGAAGTACCAGTTATTGTAGTTAGCTGCAGGGCTCAGGAAATCCACTTGTACAGAAAGGCCAAGACTGGAGAAGTTGCTGCTGGCGCTGAAGATCACATTCAAATGAGCACTTATGCCATGGTTTTCACAAGAATTCCCGAGGAGTTTGACAACCCCACTACCGATGGCTGGAAGGTTATCGAGTTTGCCCGTGGTGGTTCCAGACCATTCCACTGATTAATTAATCGACTGACTACTCCCAGCTCATTAAAACGTGCCAAAAACGCTCTTGCGCCGTTTGTTTCTTCAAAACTTCCCCAGTACCCAAAACTCCTACCAAAAAAAACCCATATTATACCAAAGAAATTCGAAATGTCATCATTGTACTCTTTGGTCTTGAAGATACACCTTCTACATTGTATATACACCTTATAAGTATCATAATACGTTACCGATATACCTTTTCCAAAATTTGTGCAGGCACGACTTGTTTTTGTTCAAAATTTTGAAGTATCGTGCTGGCAGGTAATACAGGCTAAATACAACACGATTCTGAACCAAAAGACCCTTGAAGGACACCCAAAATGTCAGAGTCTATGGCCACCAAGGAAGAGGTAGCACGCGTGTTTGACAAGCTCAAAAAAGATCCGGCTAATCAGGAGTGTTTTGATTGTCCTAATAAGAATCCCACATGGACATCGATCCCGTTTGGTATCTTCTTATGCTTAGAGTGCTCTGCTGTTCATCGTAACTTGGGAGTACACATTTCGTTTGTGAAATCCCTGAACTTGGACTCGTGGCAGCGAATTCAGTTGCGGAACTTCAAGTTTGGTGGAAACGCGCAGGCTAAGCAGTTCTATCTTAAGAATGGTGGGTCGCAGTTTATCAACAACAAGAGCAACGGCATAGATGCTACTGCTAAATACACTACTCCTGTAGCTAAGAAATATAAGGAGGCTTTGAAGGAAAAGGCTGCTCAGGATGCGCTTAAACACCCTGATGTAGTGACATTGGATGACGCGACTGACAATTTGACATTGAACAACTCGGGAGCAAGCAATGACACCAAAGAAGACGACTTCTTTTCCAACTGGACAAAGCCTATCAACTCTACTCCATCTCCTTTAAATTCACAGGGCACTACTCCATCAGCATCGCTGGATGATTTGACCACCAAGAGCGGTATATCACGCCCCACCACAACCACCAGCCAAACACGTCTCAAGACCGGTAATGCTGCAACTGCAGCAAAAAAATCTATTTTGTCTGGTAAGGGCAACGGCCCTCGCTCTTCTCGTTTAGCGGCCAAACGTATTAATAAACAGGAGCAAGAAGAAATTGATTTTGACGAGATTGAAAAGAAGGCCAAACAGGAGGCCGAAGAAGCGAAGAAGTTGGGATATAAGCCTACTGCAGATGTTGCATCTTCCTCTAGCACTGTTTCAATTGCTTCCTTGTCAAAAAATGATAATAGCAGTCTTCAAAAAGCCAACGATGATGCTAGTGAACGGAGAAGTCTGCTCGCTGATAGTAAGCCCGCTCAAAGCACTGCTCCTAAACCCCAACGCCTAGGTTTTGGAATGACGCAAGGTTCTAACATTATCACGCCTGAATCCACCAAGAAATATAAGGAATTCACCAATACTGGTGAAGCCACCAAGAAGTTTGGTACTCAAAAGAGTATTTCATCTGATGAATTCTTTGGCCGTGGCCCTATACATGATGAGCAGGCCAAGAGTGAAGCACGCTCGAAGTTGCTGGCGTTCGAAGGTGCCCAGTCTATTTCTTCTGCATCGTACTTTGGTGAAGAAGACGTTGCGGCTACCCGTGCCCATCTGTCTGCTGGGCCTAACTTGGCCGGATTGGAATCGCTGGCAAGAGAGTTTGCTTCCCGGTTCTCTGGAAATGCGAACCAGGATTTAGAGGTATTGAAAGATGCTTTAGAAGATGGAGCCAACAAGTTAGGATCGTACTTGCGGGACTTTTTACGTTAAGATATAGTATTACTCAAGAAATTGTACAGCTTTTATTTATACCAAGAATAAATTTCATAATTGGTGTGCCATTGGTATGAAAAGTATTGTAATACGTGATAGGGAAATTGTATGTTAAAATCATACAAAAAAGAGAACCGCCAAGATTAAACATAAGCCTCAAATACTTTTATAATTCACAGCTATAATTATTACAAAGTACAGTAAATTCCATCTACTAGAAAGTCATTCTTTCATTTAAAATTATTCAAAAATAAACAATGAGAATTGAAAGACATAATAAAGAATATCGTTAAAGGGCACAGCGAATATTCGCCATGAAGTTGGAAAAGTACCAAAATAAAATAAAATATTAATGCGTCTTTCTTTATCGACAATTCATTCACTCCTTGTGTTCTATTTCAACCTTTTCGTTCCACTCGTCGTTAGTAACCGCCATCTTATGCTCTCCATACAATGGGGGTAATTTTTCAACATCGCGGCGTAATACTACCCGTTGAACATTCAACCATAAACTCTTTGTCTGGTACCGTGCGTGTTTCAAAGCAGATACCGAAAATACTTCATCCAATTCCTCTAATGTCAAGCCCTTGGTTTCTGGGAGGAACCACAACACCAAAAAGAATCCCACAATATTCCAAGCCGCATACCAGCCAAATGCACCAGTGGGAGTAAATGCATTCTTAAGACGAGGCCAAGTGAATGCAAGAATAAAGTTGAAAAACCAACATGTAGCAGTGGCAAACGACATTCCCAAGTCACGAATGTACAATGGGAATGCTTCTGCCGAATAAGTAAATGGAACCGGCCCTTCACCAGACGAGTAAACTGCTGCAAATAAATAAATACCCACGATAACCATACCCAAACGACCATTTGGATTCGATTCTTCGCTAATTAACAATCCGAAACCAGCAACTAACAAAAAGACACACATAAGAGGGAAAGTAACAAGTAATAAGAAACGACGACCATAACGATCGATAGTGAAAAATGCGGGTATAGCAAAAGTGAAATTAATCATACCAAAACCCCATGATGCCAATAATGCTTGTATCTCGGTAAAACCTGATTCCACAAAAATAGACGACGAGTAGTAGGCAATAACATTAATTCCGCAAAACTGTTGCATGAACATAACAATCCAAGCACCCATTGCACCATTGCGATTACGGCGAACGGTGAACATCTCAATCAAACGCTTCCAAGTAGGGATTCCCACGTACAGACCCTCTTCCAGCAATAAAACATGTTGATAGAAACAATCACGGGCAGCTTGAAGTTTATTATGACGCAACTGAACCAATGAATCAAAGGCTTCGCTATGACGATCCTTACCCATCAACCATCTTGGCAGCTCTGGAACAAAGGGTACCTGTAAAAGAACAATTAAAGCCGGGATACATGCAGATCCAAGCATAAGACGCCAATTAATACCGGACCGAATGCCATGTGCCGGAACATAGTAAAATGCAAGTGACGCCACATAACCAAACATAATACCCACTGCTGTGAAAAATTGCCACATCATAACCAACGAGCCTCTAATTCTGGACGGCGTGCACTCGGCAGCATAGGCTGGAACCGTTGCTGACTTGATTCCAATTCCGAAACCCAAAAAGAAGCGCGCAATGAACAAATGCCACCAATTGTTAACAAAGCCCTGCCAAATACACGTGACTGCTGAAATAGCGCAGGTCCAAAAAATGACCCATTTACGGCCGACCTTGCGGTTGCACCAGTCAGACATCCAGCAAGCAATAACGGAAGCGCAAAGATAAGGAGCACCATTAACCAAACCTTCAATTAGATCTTCGTTCTTCATACCTTCCATATGAAAAGCTGCTTTATAAAATAAATTAGCACCATTGATAACCAGCTCATCCATACCCTGCACAGCAGCGGCCATGGATCCAAGTGCAATAACAGAAACCAATTTTTTTGGCATATCCCATTTATGAACAATTTCGCGGTTCAAAGCAATCTTTTCGTCCTCCAGCAAAAACTCAAATGAGTTAAAGTTTGCTGGATCGCGTGCTATTGCTGCTGCGCGTGCAAAAAGGTCAGTGTCAAGAGAGTGCTTCAAGGCATAATTGCGGCCCATATTCATCACTTGTTCTTGAGTATATTGTGTTAAGATGTTCCCGTACAGCTCCTCAGGTGGCAAATCTGCCATAAGCAGCTCTACATCCTTGTGGTCATTTTCAGAAGATTGTGAAGAGTTGTTAGGAAAAAGTGTTGCAGGCTTTTCGGTCATTGTGATTTTGCCGATACGAGTCTACTGCTAAACAAAAAAATAGAGAGGTAGAGGTGCGAATATACTTGCTTTTATATTGTGTTAGGGAAAGAGTGTCTGCTGCAAACAACTCAAAACGATATGTTTAAAGCCTATTATAAAATATTACGACACTACCCCACCATGTTAAAATAATTAAAGCAAACCAAAATACGAGTCTGAAAAATAAAATGTCGTGCACATATAAATTGTCTTATTCTACAAAAAAATTGCAGCACTTGCATATTCTGAAAGGATCAAAAAAAGACTGCACCTACAAAGTGTCTGATGGTGGGGTTTCGAGACAGCAGTCATAAAACGGTATTATTGGCAGCCGTAGCATCTCTTAATTGGATACAGGATTATCTATCAAATTAAACAAGGTAGCTGAAGAATAGGGCCTATTTTATTCTCTATTTCATTTAGTAAACCTTCCACTAATTTAATATTCGTTTAGCTTTCCAATGTTCCTACACTTAGAGTAAACTTACTCGCTAGTTTTAGACCAAATGGCTCTAAATAAATCAAAACCCTTTGCTCTGCATTTGCCCCGCTTCTTGTAGCCCTGCCCGTTGATACCAATTCTTTGTTCTGTATATAACTTTACTACGTAAGACATTTTCATGCAATACCAACAAACGCTTAATTAGGATCATCAAGTGCTGTTTCTCCGTAAAAGCACAATCGTTGATAGGGACCAAGTGGAATTCTGCCAAGATAAGGTTACAAAGTAGTAGAAGTAGTAGTATAGGTAGTATTATAAGTAAAATAATTGGAAGTATCAATTGATAAAGAGATGTTTCTAAATAATAAAGTAACTGTGAAGGCAAATGCTTGGAATTCATAGACATTCTATGTATCAATCAAGTATAAACATAGTGAATCGGCTAACAGATTAGGAAAGTGTATAGATTTTTCTCTATCACTTTTATAATTTCGGCGCATAATATGTGTTCTATGTACCCGAGCAGTTTTGCCGGTAATTTCTCCGGAGCTATGTTGTGTTTTATACAGATAGTAATTTAATAGCAATATTAAATATGGCACGATTCTGTACCCAAAAAGAGTATTTGCCCTCAAGTGTGTATGAGCTGCGTTTTGTGCAGATCTTCGAATGCTCAGCACCTTGTATGCCGTTACCTTTTGGGCTCAACTTTCAAAAACGCAGTAAATTCAAAAATCCAGAAAGCAAACAAAAAACTGAGCTAGCTATTTAATGTATAATGACATCATTGTACGGCTTGGCTGGGGTTTTAAAGTTAATGAATTTATGTTTTATTCATTTGGTCTGTTGTGGTTACACTTTTGGTTTGATGTATGAGTTTGAGTTATATCAAGCATAAAATCTGGGTGTAATAAAATGGTTTAATGTTTTAGGTGGTTATAATGGTACAAACAGAATGTTTTGTAAATCCTCAAATCATAAGTTTTGTATGACAAGTTCCTTTTGCCCGAAATTAATCTTCAGACAGCTGTGCATAAGGTTAGAATACGGGGTGTTGTTTTTTTGTGGAGAATGTGGTCATGGATGATGAAAGGCAATAAAATAAATATGAAAAATAATGCAAAGAGTATATAATAGAAAATTACATAAGGGAATTAAGGGGTGTTTTAGAGAGATAAATTAAAGAAAAATTAGGGACAAAAATATGGAGAAAAAATAGACAGAGTACTTTAGGTAAAATATTTAGGGTGAAAATTTAGAAAGAAAAAATGTGTAAAAAAATAGAGAAATTTAGGGAAAACTTAAGTTAGAAAATTTAGTGTGAAATAAAAATGTAAAAAAATAGAGAGAGAAATTTTAGGGAGAAATCAAGGCAGAAAATTTAGTGTGAAAATTTAGTGTGAAATAAAAATGTAAAAAAATAGAGAGAGAAATTTTAGGGAAAAAGTTTAGTGTGAAAATTTAGTGTGAAATAGATATGTGAAAAAAATAGAGAGAAATTTAGGGAAAATTTAGGGAGAAATTAAGGTAGAAAATTTAGGAAAAAAAATCAGTGAGAAATGAAAATATAAAAAAATAGAGAGAAATTTTAGGGAAAAAATTTAGTGTGAAAATTTAGTGTGAAATAAATATGTGAAATAAATATGTGAAATAAATATGTGAAAAAAATAGAGAGAGAAATTTAGGGAGAAATTAAGGTAGAAAATTTAGGAAAAAAATTTAGTGAAAAAAAATGTAAAAAAATAAAGAGAGAAATTTAGGGAGAAATTTAGGGAGAAATTAAGGTAGAAAATTTAGGAAAAAAATTTAGTGTGAAATAAATATGCGAAAAAAATAGAGAGAGAGAAACTTAGGGAGAAATTAAGGCAGAAAATTTAGGAAAAAAATTTAGTGAGAAATAAAAATGTAAAAAAATAGAGAGAGAAATTTTAGGGAAAAAATTTAGTGTAAAAATTTAGTGTGGAATAAATATGTGAAAAAATAGAGAGAAAATTGTGTGAAAAAATGAAAAGAGAAATTTAGGGAGAAAAAGTAGGCATAAAATTTAGAGAAAAATTAGGTGGTGAAAACTTTTGGTAGAAAATTTAAAATACCTTTAGAAGAAAAAACGTTAGAAGAGTAGAATTGGACTAAAATATCGAAAATAAATACCGTATATAAATTTTCGTTTTTTATTCCGGGAGTAAAATCGGATGTGATCGTTGATTTTATATCTCGGGTTTAAAACCGGATGTGAATTTTGACTCTCTTTCTCGGGTATAAAACCGGATGTTAATTTTGACTCTCTTTTTCGGGTATAAAACCGGATATGATAATCAATCTTTTTATTCCATGAAAGCTCCCGGAAATACTCACATTTTTTTTGTCGGAATTCACATTAGCCCAAGTTCATATCCGGTATTTAGCTTTTGAAATTACATCTTTACAACCGATAATTAATATGGTAAATACTGATATTTCAAGAATCTTGTATAAGAATTATATTTTGAATTGATTCAAACTCTGTTTTGAAAGTGAATACGATGTTAAGTCATGGCAATCACAATAAACCCCTTTCTATTTGCATTTTTCAATGTCTCTAATTATTTTATCTTTTTTTGGCCTTATCTTATTATCAATTAATTTTATTCCTTCATTCCATATCAATTACTCACTGTTGAAATACAGTTGAACAATTCATCTTCCTAAATCCCTTTCTTTAAATCCACGCCCCTTGGCTTATATAATCTGCATTTCCATCCTAGCACTTGGTGGATTCTCGCTCATTCTTCTTTGCGCTAATCGGCGCGGGGGTTATTAAGCCAATCGAATACCAAAGCCACATTGTTTCGGTTTTCCCCATCTTGTTCGTGTTTATCTTGATTGGTCATCACACATTGTTATCAATTGACTACATAGTATATATCCAGGCAGAAACCCACGTATATGCCTATTCTGCCCGTAATGTCTTTCCGCAAGTTAAACTCTCAGTATTTGGCCTCATTGGCCACACATCCGCTTTACACCAAACAGGTAACTGCAGGCGTATTAGCAGTACTCAATGAGTTGATAGCCCTGGTAGCTACTAGACTGTCGGGGTCGGTACTGAAAACTCTAGGAATGATGGTATATGGTCTGTTTGTATCGGCACCTATCAGTCACCAGTTGTACAAATGGATCAATTCGGTATTTGTGCCACCAATGTCGGCTCGTAAACGTTTATTACAGTTATTGGTATCTTTGGGAACTGTTACACCAATTATTGCTGCATGCTTTACTGCATCTATTGCCTTAATCAATGGTTACAAGCCTAAACTGAGGGAATTGGGTATAGAGTTGCGGCGTATTTATGCCATAGCTCGTATGGGTTTACTTAACAATTATTCACGAATTTTGAAGCTGTCATTAGTAACTCTGAGTATTTCATTGGTTGTTGCACAGCGTTTGCTTCCACAGGAGCAATGGGTAGTCTTTTTCAATTTAGTTTACTTTGTGGTAGGGACTTTACAGAATATCAAACTCAAGAGACTGAAATAAGGCGGAGGAAAAGATAGAGGATATCTATTGGTAAGTGGTTGCTTTAAAAAATGAATACATATAACCAAGGGAAATGTAGATGATTTATGAAAATTGTTGTATGGCAAATAATAAAAAGTTTAATCAGGTGTGCTAAATTAAGAATCACTTGCAATAATAGTGATATCAAAGGTTTAACTTAGTTAGGTTTATGATTTAAGAATACTAAGATCTAAGGCTATTAAAATTTATTCAATTTTAAATGAGACATGGCTATATATTGTTAATGCGCACTAATGGATAATTATACTCAATACTCAAAACTATTTACAAGTCAATATTACTTTTGTAGTATTCATATTAGTGAATATATGTTTCAAACTGAATTCTAAATTGACTAATGAAAAAAGAGTTGGCATTTAAAGTAAAGTCTTTCTATTGTTTTCTGCTTCAGCAATTCATACTAATTATTGGCATCATCAACATTATCATCTAGTTTATTTAGAATTTATAGGTTTTGCGATCTTAAGAAATACAAAATTAATAACTTTTTGATATTAATTTCCAAAAAAGATCAACATCTTCAATGTATGTTTCTATAATTTTTTATAGTTCGAGAAGTCTTCAAAAATACATTAACATAACTCACACCCCTTAGTTACTACTTCTTATTGCTTCGTCACATCCTATATTGTCACCTCATAGCACAATTTTTGGTACGAGCTGCTTAGTCATCAACTTTGACCCCAGCAAAAACGAAAGCAATGGCTCCACTTGGTACGATATTAACCCCACAATGTTTTGCTTAAAGAAAATAGCCACCACCTCTATTAAACCACTTCAGTTGCATCGTACTATGATTACTGCAAACGCCGTACTCTATGCTGAGCACGGAGAGCCGCTGGATGTTTTGCGCACTCACCAGCACCAAATTGATGAAACACAATTGAAGTCCTTCCAGATAATTGTTGAGACGTTAGCAGCACCTGTCAACCCTTCAGATATCAATCAAATCCAAGGCGTGTATCCTTCAAAGCCAGAGAAAAACACCGCTTTAGGTACCGATGTACCAATGGCTGTTTGCGGTAATGAGGGCTTGTTTAGAGTGTTACATGTTGGGCCAGAAGTGCTGCGCTTTTCTGTTGGTGACTGGTGTATCCCAGCAGCTGTGAATTTTGGTACCTGGAGAACACATGCTTTGGGAACTGAAGACCAATTCATTGCCTTACCTAACCCTGAGCAGCTGAAACAGGAAGGGAAGCCAAATGGCTTAACCATTAATCAAGGTGCAACTATTAGTGTAAATCCACCCACAGCACTTTTAATGTTGACAAAGTACGCCAAATTACGCCCGGGTCGTGACTGGTTTATCCAAAATGGTGGTAATCTGGCTGTAGGCATGTATGCACTGCAAATTGGCTCAATTTTAGGCATCAAGTCCCTTTCTGTGGTGCGTGATCGCGACAACTTAGACCAATTGATTGAAGAGTTACAGCTGAAAAAGGGCGCTACTAAAGTTATTACCGAAGAGCAAAATGCTCTGAAGGAATTTGGTGCCACAATCAAGCAGTGGACTAAGGAACTGAATGGTGAAATCAGACTTGCTCTCAACTGTGTGGGTGGCAAGAATGCTACAGGAATTGCCCGTAAATTAGCAAATGATGGTATCATACTTACTTATGGTGGTATGTCTCTTCAGCCAGTGATTATTCCAACCTCACTTCACATTTTCAAAAACATCACCTCAGCAGGATTCTGGGTCACCCAATTGCTCAAGGACGATATGTCATTGAAACTTAAGACACTCAGACAAATTGTTCAGTGGTATGAAGAAGGAAAACTAATTGACGCTCCCTCTATAGAAGTACCTTTTACCGGAAGCGCACCATTGGCAGAGGTTTATCAGCAGGCAATTGCAAACTCAAAAAGTGGTAAGCAATTGGTAACGTTCTCTGTGTAGATGTATACTTTTTTTTTACTTATGTGATTAGCTTTAGATCATTGGACTACTACAGTTCCAGTGTGGCTTTTGACGTATTTCAATACAAGCAATGTTTATAACAGCTGGTCCCTTGAAACGGTTTAGGATACATGAATTCAGATATGCACTGCGCCTACCGATAAGCATCTTTTCCTCCACAGGTTGCCTAAGTGCTGTTTATTGTGCTCTGTAATGGATTTTGCATTGAATTGTTATACAATAATACTACTGTTTAGCTAGAATACTACTACCCAATCATGGTAGCTAGATTCTTCTGACCTCTAATCGCTGTTATCGCCGCCGGAGAGTTCCGATGGGATAAAATGAATGGTGCTGAAATTTACGCATATGGTGATATTATATACACATATAACGGAAGCCTTATCAGTGTATAGAATCCGCGATCAACGCT
The DNA here is from genome assembly GCA_001599155.1 of Wickerhamia fluorescens. Taxonomy (NCBI): domain Eukaryota; kingdom Fungi; phylum Ascomycota; class Pichiomycetes; order Serinales; family Debaryomycetaceae; genus Wickerhamia; species Wickerhamia fluorescens. The sequence goes on along the minus strand of BCGE01000001.1, from coordinate 289,498 downwards.
CTAACTAATAAATGCAAAAAAACAATGTCAGAAGAAAAGTGCAAAGAAAAGCCCAAGGAAATTTATGAAGCAATCTCTTCCGTTAACGTTCTACTTGCGGGTCTGATTACGCCTGCCACAATAATTTATCTGATAACCAATGGTCAAATCATACACATTATAGATCGAATCGTTTCGTACAAAGACTTGATATTGACAAATCGCAACGTAGCAAAGTATTCAGATGTGTCTCCGTATGTTGTTATGCCTGGCTTAGTGGATGCACATGTTCATTTAAATGAACCAGGACGCACTGAGTGGGAAGGATTTGCAACCGGAACCCGTGCTGCTGCTGCTGGGGGTGTTACTACGGTCGTAGATATGCCATTGAATGCAATTCCACCAACCACTACAGTCGGAAACTTTGAATTGAAGCTAGAAGCTGCCAAAGGACAAACTTTTGTGGATGTGGCGTTTTGGGGAGGTTTGATCCCGGGTAATGTACTGGAGTTGGTTCCATTAATAAAGCGAGGTGTTCGCGGATTTAAGGGCTTCATGATTGAAAGTGGTGTAGAAGAGTTCCCCAAGGTCACTTCTTCTGAGATTTTGGAAGCAATGGAAGCGGTGAAAGGATATAAAACAGTGTTGATGTTTCATGCAGAAATGGAGCCTTGCGAAGGTAATAGCACACCAAGCAAAGAACCGGGTTTGGATAATAAGAACAATGTTGATGAAAAACCACATATTCATGAAGTCAAAAGTCAAAGTGAACTACCTGCAAATACCAAAACAGATGCTGATTCCATTACTTATTCCGCCTTTTTGACATCACGTCCGGATGAGTTTGAAACTACCGCTATTGCTGAATTAATCAAATGCCTGGGCCAAGTTCCCAGTGTGCCGGTGCACATTGTACATCTTTCTAGCGAGAAAGCAATTCCAATTGTTCAAGCTGCACAAAATCACGGTCTTCCTATCTCTGCTGAAACCTGCTTCCATTATTTATCGCTTGCATCTGAAAACATACCAGATAAGGCCACTCACTACAAGTGTTGTCCACCAATCCGTACTGATGAAAACCGAAAGATGCTATGGAAAGCACTCCGTCAAGGAATAATCAGCTCCGTAGTTTCAGATCACTCTCCATGTACCCCAGAACTCAAAGGCCTAGAAAAGGGAGACTTTTTTGAAGCGTGGGGTGGAATAGCCCTGGTAGGGCTAGGACTCTCCATCATGAATACTGTAGGACGTGAACTTACACCACCTCTCACTCTACCGGAAATTAGTCTATGGTGCAGTGCCAACACTGCCAAACAAACCGGATTGGAGCATCGTAAGGGACACCTTCGAGTCGGTTACGATGCTGATATCTTGGTATTTGACCCCAACGCTCCATTTTACATTGATTGCACCAAAACTCATTATAAAAACAAGCTTACTGCCTACCATGGAATGAATTTGTTTGGAAAAGTCATTAAAACCATTGTACGCGGAAAACAGGTTTATTCTTTACAATCTGGGCACTCTAGTGAGGCCAGTGGTACTCTCTTATTAGAGCCCCTTCTAAACTAAAACTATAGATTACTGCCAACAAAAGACGTTAATGCTTTATGGTTGCAAAATCAAACGTAATACACAGATAACTCGCAATTGGCATACTCTATACATGTAAAGGTATAAAACATCTTTCATTGATGTTCCATGGCGTCCCTGGTATTCAATAATTGCACGGCTCGTTTCAAAGAACCCACGTGTGCCCCTCTGAGGATTGTCTGCAGGACAAGTCGCTATCAATAAAAGCCCAACTGGGCGCACCAAATGGTTTGACCTAGTATTCAACGATGTCTTCCACAAACAAGAGAATTGCTTTGCCCGTGCGCGTTGAGCCCAAGGTATTCTTTGCAAACGAGAGAACTTTCCTCTCATGGCTCAACTTTACAGTCATTTTGGGCTCGCTCGGAGTTGGATTGCTCAACTTTGGTGACTCGGTAGGCCGCATTTCTGCAGGGCTATTCACATTCATCGCCATGTTGACCATGGTGTATGCCTTAATCACATACCATTGGAGAGCTAAGGCTATCAGGTTGAGGGGTACTGGACCATATGACGATCGCTTTGGACCTACAATGTTGTGTATATTTTTGTTGGTGGCTGTTGTTGTTAACTTTATCTTAAGAATCAGGGCTTAGGCTGAAGAAGTGGCGCACTTGCACATGGCAAGAACTTGTGGCGGAATACAAGTGTCAATAAAAAATAGCATATTTGGTGTGATACAAAATAATACCTGTTGCTCGATTCCAGTATTTTACTGTTGCATGTATTTATAATTAAAAACCTAATTTTAAAACCAACACACGAGTGTTCGTGGCTAATTGTATCTTCGTTTCATTTCGCGGTATCGCAGTAGGAAGTAAAGTGCTTCCAATTCTTTAATAATATAATTGCCCTTTGCGAGAGCATCATCAAGACTACCTTTTAGTGGTTGACGAAACGCAGCGCGGATTTGGCTTTTTAGCTTCAACGGACCTCCACATTTAGCTGGATAGTCCTTCGCCATAAAAATGAGATTACGGTATAGTTCTCGTACACGAGGATCCATTATAAGAAAATTGACTATATTGTAGCACAAAAAGGGTGTATTGAATATGGTTGTAAGCTTTAATGTACAATATAATCACAAAATTAAACTTGAATATTAGCCCAAAACACACTATGACGATAAGATCTCTAACCAACTTATGGAAATGCTCAACTTATATTTTTTAAAGTTTAAGCTTGGGATTATTAATTACTAAATGATTCGATAAAACACACAATAAATATATTTCAAACAGTATATGATTCCGAACAGCAGTGTATGGTCTAATTGATTCTTCACAAGGGGCTCTCTCGAATAATCCACCTCTTTCGGTAATAATGAAATTTACAGTCAATTCCCCTAAACCTATGGATATAGTGCTAGATGTCTTGGGATTTTCGCAGAAGTTGCTTATTTTGCTCTAAATACTCGCCTACCTGTAACCTGGATGTAAAATAGTCGTTAAATCATCCAATTTATAGCTGACTATCACCCCTTGAGAATCTTAATATGCGTTGAAAATGGTTTGGTTAGGCTATTTTGTTAGAGCGAAATGTTCAAACTCAAAATCAAAATTGTCTAACGTTGCAAGCTGACCAAAATGACCATGGACCAACACCCGCACTCCGCAAAGGTAGTTGCCATCTTCCTTGTACAGTTTGATACCAATTTGGGCTATAATATGGCATGGTCAAAGTCAGAGGGTGTGAACTTGAAAGGATTGGAATACAAAGCTCTTCCATCAGGAATGCATCATCATCAAACAAGTCTGTTGGTAATTAGCCATGTTGACAAAGGACGTACCTATTATGGGCAATGCCAGTTTCAGCAGTACTCTATTGGAGACGTTTCTGACAGAGAAAACGTAAAAATGTACTCCTTGGGTATATTATGTGAGCCACAACAGGGGCCTTGGAAGCCCAACGAGTTTATAGCTATTGGTTGGGAGCATAATGATTTATGCGCATCTACATTAGACAAATTCTTGAAGGAGAAACAGTTTGACAACTTTGGAGCGTTTGAACTGCTATATTCACAGTTGTGTCGCGCTGCCTTGACGGTGCCGCAGGTTGGCGAGGTTAACATGAACAATCATTTGCTTTCGCGTCTCCCTGATTTCTTTGAACAATGTGGACCGTTGGTATTTGTCTTATACAAACAGAGCCTTTTGCGCAAGCGCATTCTCTTTTTCACAGCTGACGACATTTATACCCATAACGCATTCAATTATATCATTTCGCTATTGCTGGTTATACCTCAAGACACATTCTATCGAGGGAACGCAAACTACTCGTCACCTATATACAACATTGGGCTTCATGACTTGAAAAACCCTGAAATGACTCTCAGAGGGTTTATCGGGACCACCAGTGATGATATAATTCTTCATCAAAAAGACTGCTTTGACGTAGCAGTACTCGAAGATGAGAACCACAAACGCATATTTAACGTAAACGACTCTTCCAAAAACATGCTTGCAACTAATAAAGACTTTCTCAAGTTCAGGGTATTGAGACAAATTCTTGATGGCGGGCCCAAAAAAGACAGATGTTTCACCAACCACAGTAATCTTCAAACTGATGACCTCACATCAATAAATACTGCTAGTGATGTACCTCTTGACAGCGAAGACATTGAATTATCGCCTTCTGCCACAGACCCTGGGTGGTGGGCTGAAACCACTGAGCCAGTGTCATGGCGCGAACTGGTATGGCTGGCATTTTCTTGGTTTGCTAGTGCAGGTCAAGTTGCTCCGCAAAACTCACCAGCCTCCTGCTCTCTGTCTGTCAACCAAGCTAAGCGCGAGTTGGACTTGTTACAGTTGATCAACACTGTTGGGTACTTTCATCAACTTACACGAAAATGGCTTTATTTACTCAATGAAATTGTGCTGGAGCATATCCAATATAGCAAACCCAATAACGATGATTCTTCATTGCTCGAAAAAGTGACAATTGAGTTGACGTATCAAGATATTGTGGACATGGAATTAGATCCATACTCTGAACAAGATCTTGTTTTCGTGCGCGAGTTTGTCTTACTATACTGGGAATCTGCTGTGGAATCGGTGGAAATAGGCTTAGGCTTTTCCGGGATTTGTTGTTAATGTCAACCACTAATTTACAATTAGTCTCATATCAATTTACAATTAGTTTTACTCATGTCATTTTTTATTTTACTTATTTATATATTTGTCTTTATTATCACTCGGCTTTCTATTTCCTTTTCTGTTTCTTTCCCTGTTTCTTCTTTTTACTATCCGTTCCTCCATCATTCTATCACTGCTCCATCCGCTGATCTCTCACCATTACTCTATCTATATAGCCGTAGCTGCAATCTTGAATTCACTTCCGACTATTTATATATAAATATACGTCACCTGATTGAATTCCTCAACCGGAATTAATTCCACGCCGAAACAAAAAAACACACAAATTGAACAACGCTGGAATAAACTTAGAACCCCCTGTTGCCTCTGTAACACTTGCGCTATCTCAGAAGGTACAAATAGTTAGTAGAACGTTATAGCGTTCCGGAAAAAATTCCTGTGGGCCAAAACTACGTGTTTGAGCGAGCACTATTTCCAGAATTTGTGTTGGTAAAGCAATATAACCGTTACCGGTAGTTGTCTAAGAAATACCAATTATATCTGAAGGGGAATTGATTAATATATTAATAAGTTGAAATATGAGAGGACAGGCCAATCGTACCAACTCAAAAAATTCGCATCGCCGTGTTAATCCCCGGTTTGGCGGGAATGGTGTAGGGGGAGGGGGATTAAGCACTGCCACCAACTTTAACGCCTCTAGTGAGGAGTCGTTGGGTCAGGATAAGTGGCTTAACGTCGTTGCTAAATCAATGGGCAAATCTTGTACAGTTAGTACAGTTAATGGGAAGTATGTTGGATTGTTGCTGAATGCAGATGTGTCGTCGCATGGCACATCATCAATTGTTTTAATGAGTGCGGTGCCATCAGAAAAGGCAGATTTGCCAGCAGGAAGTGCTGTGGTGCCGGAAAAGATGGTAATCCAGACAAAGGACTTGTTGAATTTGCAGATCAATGAGCCTGGTAGTAAGACTGCGGCTTCTACTGGTGCTTCTTCGGCTCTGAACAAGTTCAAGACTGACACGGATATTTCGGGTCGTTTACATGTCAGAGAACGTGAATTACAACGATGGGTACCAGACGAAGATTCGAAGCCAGCTGGTGGATTAGAAGATCTGTTTTCTGGCCATTCGGGCGAATGGGATCAGTTCAAGGTTAATCAAGCCAAATTTGGTGTAGAGTCGTCGTATGACGAGCACTTGTATACCACTAGAATTAATACGGCTGCTCCAGACTACCAGGAGAGAGTTGCTAGAGCAGAAAAGTTGGCTCGGGAAATTGAAGGGCTGGTGACTTCTGATCGGCACATGTTGGAAGAAAGAGGTTTGCAGGTTGACGATAGTGGTTTAGATGAAGAAGACAAGTATTCTGGTGTCGATAGAAGAGGTGATGAATTAATGGCAGCATTGAAAGGAGCTTCCATCAATAATGAATCGTCTTCACCTAGCGGATTTTCACGTTCCCCTGGAAAGTACATGCCACCCAAACAAAGAGCTGCTCACTACCATAATGATCCTGCTATAATTGCCAGCTCTGCAACCAGCTCTTCTGCTAGTTCAAATGCTGCGCGTAATACCGCCTCGCCTGTTCCAATCACGCCTGAACAAAAAGAAGAAAAACCCAAGAACAAACCCTTTAAGCCTGACTCGATTCCTCCCAAGCCCCCGGTTACTAACCAGCAGCATAATGAATCATTTAGGTTAAATGCGCAAAGTGAAATCAACTCACTTCGTGAGTTCAGTGCAAACTTTAAGATTCCTCACAAAATGCCATCAGACTTGTTGCCCATTTTGGCCAAGGATAAATTGAAGCAAGATGAAATTGCTAAGAAGCAACAGCACGACCTTCCAAAGAAGAAGGATAAAGATGCCACTGAAGCATCGAGTACTGTGGCTACTGCTACTCCAAAGAAAAAGATGGATCCTACTAAGCCAGCTTTTAAATTAAACCCTAAGGCAGCTGCATTCACTCCTTCAATGAAACATAGTCTGATTTCACCAAGTCAGTCTAAAGTTAATTTCCAACGGATCCACAACAAATCCCCAAGAATGAACAACTCTAGATCTTACTCGAGCGCGGGTTCTAATGGCACTCTCAGCTCAGGCGGTATGGCCAAAAGACACTACCAGATCTCTGCTGTTGACTTCTTTGGCGGTGCGAATCGGGTACCTACCCGTGAAGGTCAGGAACAAAAATCAAAGGACTTTAAATTTGCGTTTAACATGTTTGTTACAATTAAAAGAAAACATCAAGAAAGCAAGTCTGATCAACCATTGACTTTCGAGAAAACCTTCCAAACACCACCTACTTGGGACTCAACTATTGATGAAACACATGACCAATTGTTCCCACAGCCAAGCTCTATTAACAATAGCTATCCTGCTATGATTGCCACCTCTCCTTTTGGACCAAGCCCTATCTTGGTTGCACCAGGAATTACAAACAACTATGGTGCTCCTAACAACAAGTTCCCCATGTCTCCTCAGCAACAACAAGCTGCTGCTTCTGCAGCAATGGCTGCACACTTTCAGCAGCAACAATTCCATGCGGCAATGATGTATCAACAGTTCCCAGGTGGATTACCACCGGGACAGCCACCCATGCCAATGTATCCTGGTTCTGAGCAACTGTTCTTGCCCCCTGGAGGGTTCATGCCGCCACCAGCTGGATTTGGTTCTGGTGGTAGTCCAGTAAATGGCAACATGATGATGAGAGCTGAAAGTCCTTACTCTACTGGTCAGAACACTAATAGCAATCACAACAACAACTATCACAACAACAATCACAATAACAACAATCAGAACAACAGCCACAACAATAATCATAGCAACAATCACAGCAACACCAGCAGTGCCACCACCGCCACTACCAACAACAACAGCAACAACAGCAACAACCAAAACCAAAACCAAAACCAAAACCAAAATCATACACATGTCTCTAATCAATCCAGCAATCACCATAATGGAGGTAGAAGATACAATAACCAAGGCTCTAAAAAAGGTGGGCACAACTGAGCAAATACAGGGACAACTAGTAAATAAAAGAAGCAAAAGACCAAGAAAACTACAAAGTTTAAAGGCATATATTGTAGCATTATGATTATAAACCCTTAAATTCTCTTATTCTATCTTTGGTTCGTTCGAGTACATAATTTATAGGGTGTTTTGTACTGTGATTACCAGTAAATTTCACATTTTTTCTATAAACAAAAATGGCTTGTTCAAGGCCGATTCAGACAGTTTAACAACCTCAATGAGTGATGCAGCATTAGCAAGGATTGCTCATCATATCAAAGTTGAAGATGACTTATCCAAAATATCTCAGTTGAAACAACAGTTTCTCAAGGAAAAGCTGTCTGTGGACAGTAAGCTTAGTTCAACTACTCAAATTCAAATCGAGTCTATTATGGAAAACTTGTCCAAATTGAAAGGCGCTGCAAATAACATCAATTCAGTCAAGTCGAATATTACTCATGTGAAGCTGATATATCATGAGTCAGTTACAGATGTGCGTGATTATGACTTGATTAAAAAAGTGACCGAGTCTAGTCGCTTTGCGACTCAAGTTCAAAACTTATATATGGACATCCTGCTGTTCAAAAAGTATCTAGACCAAATCAATGAGCGCATTGATTATGAATATCAAAACGTTCAAGAAGATCTTAGATATTCCCTACCCAATATTTTCGCTATTCACTACAGTCTAACTCAAGCTCGCAACTTTCAAGATTACTTAGAACTCTTTTCTGCAGATACATCGGATGATTTGATATCGATTGTTCAAAAGATCGTGTTTCCTATAAAAAAGACAATTAAATTGTTTGAAGAGTTGCTATCTGAGGTAATTGCAACCTTAACCGAATCTGTCAAGGATGGAAACATGGAAATGACTACAAAGATCATTCAAATTATTGAATTTGAAGTGAGAGAAGATGCAAAACTAGCCTTGATGGATGATTTAGGTTTAAGCAAGTCGAGGGATGTAAAGACTATCGAGTATACTAAGTTTCGAAGCACTAAGCGCAACTACAAGAAGTTTTTCTATGATAAATTACAGGAGAGTCTTGAGGATACATTTTCTCTGTGTGAGGAAAGTGTTGCTAATGATAAAATAGCGCTCTATGATACTCTTGAATGGCTAGAGGACGAGCTAACTTTTGCGACTCATACTTTGAACCCGATGTTTCCTGAGCTGTGGGAATTGAGCTATTTTTTCCAAAACGTCTACTATAACAAACTACACCAGTATACAATGAATCTTATCAACACTGATCCCCCGGCTCAAGATTTGTTGAAAATACTTATATATGACGCCAAGTATGCCAAGTTTATGGCGACTCTTAATGCAAAGACAGACGATGAGAAAATAATGAGAAAATCGCTTATTAAGAGAGAGAACAAATCTATAATTGGAGAAGAATTAAAGCAAGTTGTATTAAATGACTACCTTAACATGATTACTGAAAAAATGAACGAATGGAATGGTAACTTGATGATCCAGGAAACACGCACATTTCTTCACAGAGGGACCCCTCCAATATCTTACAATTACAATCAAACAATCCATGACTATGATGCAAACGACCAGTTAATTGACTTGAAAATGGATGTTGAAGTGTTTGTTCTTCCTGACTTTAGAACACCTCTCACAATGCTCAAAGAACAGGCAGATGTAGCTGCTGAGTCTGGTGTCTCTCGAATTTTGGTAGGAGTAATAGAAAACTGGTCAAAATGTTACAACGAAAGAGTTGCAAATTACCATAAATTGGTTGAAGATGAGTTTGATAATTATATGGCAGTATACAACAATGAAAGATATTTGGTGCAGCAAAGCAAAACACGGCAGTTTTTCAGGCGTAAAGCACCTGCGCAAGCAATAAATATAGAAGAAATGACTCAAGAGGAACAAAACAAGCTTGCAGAGCCTGGATTAATCGAATACTTGGCAGCGCTCGCCAACACCTTTACAATCAACTCAGACAGTTTACAGGAGAAACTTATGCCAAAGTATATTGATAGTGTGAATGAAAAGTACCACGATCAAATCGAAACAGCATTCAAAGGAATCATCGACCCGGTTGAAAACTTGATTGGTGGGGTAATTGCGGCTATAGCTGATATTATCGTTAATGACTTATATCCCGCTTTATCTTTGGTATTTACCAAAGAGTGGTATGACCCTAAAAACCAAAATTCTGGCGAGCCTTCAATAGCTGAGAAAATAACTGAGACTATAGGAGAGTATATGGAGGAATTTAGAGGATACGCGGCTTATGAGGTATATCAGCTTACATTCTCGGTGCTATTGGATAAGTTTGTTTCGGCATACATACTGTGCGGTTATGAGAATATATTGCATGGCAGAGGTAAGAAGATCGATCCTAAGGCGGTGAAAAAGTACAAGTCATTTAGCGAAGCAGCATCTCGCGATCTGACTGTTTTTTACTCTGGTCTCGAAGGCCTCTTAATCAAAAAGGACAGAGAATATCTCTTCAACAGCTTGCGTGCCATTGAGTTCTTGTGTGATTTGGCTACCTGCGAAAATCCGTTACAAACAATACCGCCAATTTGGGAAAATGAAATACTAGGATGTTTCTACAATTGTTCTGTTGAGTATGTCAGAGGCATATGCTTGTGTCGTAAAGACATGGAAAAGCCAGAGATAAACCAGTTGATTGATGAATTAACCAAAATTCAACAAGAATACCAATCGCAGGTAGAACCCATTACTTGGGCCAGTCAGGCGTTGAATGGCTTTACATTTACTTAACCCCAAAATACTCAACTAGAATTAAAAATGATTGCAGTACACATTATAACATCTATATCCATTGTAGAGCTGTAAACCAAAAGCTCAAATCCGTGCCCGCGGACTTGTTTCTTGGTTTCGGCTATCAACAAAAACTTTTCTCTTCCTTTCGTATTGGTATGTTCCAACAATTGTCCTGTATCACGAACCCACTTGTAAAAGCGTTGCACACCAAACTGTGATAAGGTGAATTCACACCAGTTGTGGAAAAGCTTCGATGACATGTATACCCTTTCATGTTCATTTTTCAAGCGTCTAATAAATCCTCCTCTTCCCATTAAGTTGCAGTAAATAACTGCCAAATCATCACCAAATTTATGAAGAGTATACTTCTTGTTCCAGTAGAGAGATTCGTCAGTGACTTTTAAACGCTCAAACTGATAAGGATATTCCTCATCATCAGTATCCAGTATGTTAATAGATCCTTCCAAATCGAAATCAAACCTTAACCGCCAAATCAAAGTTCCAGGAATGGACTGAAACGAAGGAATATTGTTCAAGCTCTGATTATGGAGATTCAACGCGGATGTTACAGACTCAATCTCACCAAAAGGCAAAGGTATCGAGACCCCAGACATAAATTTGCAATGGGTTGGCATTTTAATAAAAAATTTTGCGGCAATCCGTACAAATACAAACTATTCGCTTTCGTCTGACGACGAATATTGACCAATTACCGCTGATAATTGGTGTTTGCCAGGCTTTTCTGTAGGCTTTTGTATCAAATTCTTCTTCTTCAATGTAATCTTTGGTGGAGCCAGACTCCGTGTAGCCACTTGCGCTCGTTTGGGCAGTGATTCGTGTTTATTTTCCAACTTACGCTTCATGAAAGCCTGTTTTGCGGTTTCCTCGTCATCCTGGTTGTTTGTTTCATTTTGTTTCTGCAAATGCTCGTCAATCTCCAGTTGGATTCGTTCCTGAGCTTCGGTTACTAGAATGTCGGTACCTCCACGAGCCTGTAGCTGCGCACTTTTTGCCTGTAATTCTTCCAAGTGTTCATTAATTTGCTGTTGGCGCTGCTGCTTCTCTAGCCTTCCCTGTAGGTTTTCTATTACATCACCGGAGCCATCTTTGAGCGACTCTGACTTCTGCCAAAACGGGTTCTTCTTGCGCTGTTCTTTCAATTGTTGGTAGACCTTGTTCTCCTGCTCCTCTCTTTCGAGGCGCTTCAAGAGCTCGTCCTCTGTTTCCTCTGACACTGGCAGCTGGGTGGTCTCTGGTCTTGCTGGCTCGTAGTTGCGCACAGCACCTTCTTCTGGCGTATAGCCGGCTGTTTGGGGGTTCGTCTTGAAAGTGATGGGATTGCTGCAGCGGGGACAGGATATATGAAAGCGAATGATCTTGGTTTTCAAGTACAGTTCCTTGGTAGACTCTTTGCGAGCATTAAATGAGCGACGCTGGGCAATGTATTCGTTACACTTCAAGCACCGCATCGAATACGGCGCCATCATGCGAATCTTTATGTCCAGGGATCCATTCTTCTTCTTCTTGACTACTTGAGAAGGGTCCCAGTCCGGAGGATAGTACTTATTGATGGCTTTACGTTCAGACATTTCGTGATGAGCATCGATAAAACAAAGAAAATCAGATCAACATATACAATTAGGAGGGACCAATCGGAGATTCCATGACAAGCAGCGCGGTCGGCATGGTCTCGGCCAGTTCAGGTAGTATTACATTAATTTCAAGATCCTAAGTCACCTTTCCAGAGTTCTACAAAAGTTCATAATTTAGATGATGATGTACATTAACAAAGTATTGGTTAAACCATTTAATCGGCGTTTCTTCTGGCGGCTCTCTTGGCAGCACGACGTTGGGTACCGAAGATCTTCTTATCTCTGTTCTTCTTTTGCTTTCTCTGTTGTCTGGAAGCCTTCTCAACCTTCTCGGCCAAACCGTATCTAACCAATCTGTAGGCAGGCTCGAACTTCTGGAGGTCAGCAACGGACTGGTAGATCAAACCAAAACCAGTAGACTTTCCACCACCAAACTGGGTTCTGAAACCGAAAACGGAAACGGCGTCCTTCTCAGTCTTGTAGATCTCAGACAACTTTTCACGCAACTCATCCTTGGAGACGTTGGCTCTGTTGGGGTGCAAGACGTCAATGACGAATTGTCTTCTGGCCAACAAAGGGTTGGAAATGACCTTGCGGGTTCTGATGGTAACGGAGTCACTCTGAATGGAAACAGTTAGTACTTTTTCTTTAAATTCCAAACAGTGATTACTGGATCGAAACATCACCCTTGTTTTTACGAGAATCCCTTTGGCATTTCTATAATGGGTGTGTGATTTTGCTGTTTAGCTGTCCAGAACTGAATATATCGTGTTACATACCATTTTGATGTTAATATCTATGTTCAAGTGGTTCTTCAACAGCGTCTGAGTTTAAAATTTTTCAGTTTTTTCAGCGCTATGAATATTTTCGAGACTGGAGAGTTTTCCTGTGCAGGATATTTGCGGTTTGGATGCCAAACTACATGGTCGTGTCAATAGAACCAATTCTAGGATGCTGGGTCGTGTTAAATGGTAAAATATTGTGGGTATGTGCAGGTAATTATATTGGGTGAAAGGCAGTCACGGTCACGTGTAAATGCGCGAAATAAGTCTTGTGTATATGTCTTTTAGAAGCCCTAAGATTTGCAGCAGCAATTAGAATATATACATGTATGTGAATTAAAAGGGTATAGAGAAAAGGATGTAGAAAAATGGATATAGAGAGAAAGATAAGATAGAATGGTATAGATAGAAGGATAAGACAGAATGGTATAGATAGAAGGATAAGATAGAAGGATACAGAGAGAAGGATACAGAGAGAAGGATACAGAGAGAAGGATAAGAGAGAAGGATACAGAGAAGGATACAGAGAGAAGGATATAAAGAAAGTCTATAAAAGGGAGAGTATCTAATAATTTAAAAGCAGGAACCACTAGCCTGTCAAGTGTATATCTATGTTAGTTTTAATGAGTAATTTAATTGAAGAAATCATTGTATATAAAATGAAAATGGTTAAACCTATATATATATATATATATATATATATCTATAAATCATTCTTTTATTTTTATGACTGACATAGATTATATGTTGTGCGTATTATGTTTTTATCTGCCATATATACTCAACTTGTAGTGCTGAATAATTTCAGTGAATTGTTACCGTGCCAAATATTCACAGAGTTGCAATTTCTTTCGTACATTTCAGAGCAAACTGAGTTACATACGCACCCATCTTTAGAAACCTAAATTATTTACAAATAAATATAGTTTTGATCCTATATGTTGAAGTTCAAGCTATATTGGTGGGTATATTCAACATTGCATTATGATGGCTAGCCATCTTTTATCACTTTTGCATAAGCTCGCTTGATAGTAGTTGATAGTAGTCAATCAAATAACTTGGATTTAACTTTCAATCTACACTTGTCCTTACACTTTTAATCTACACTTGTCCTCACACTTTCTTGAATCATTACGATCTTTCTTTTTCTTTTCATATTTCTTTAGATTTTCATTTTCTTGATATTCGGAAAATAGTTATACTAATGGTTTACTTGAAGACCTAATCTGACAGCCTTGACCTGGGTATAGTTGTCCAAAGCTTCGGCACCCATTTCACGTCCGATACCGGATTGGCCGTAACCACCAAAGGGAACCATGGGGTGGAAGTCATTGTAGGTGTTGACCCAGATAGTACCAGCGTTGATGCGGTTGGCAACATCGAGAGCCTTGTTAACATCAGTAGTGTGGATACCAGCAGCCAAACCGTACTCGGAATTGTTAGCCATTTCCACGACTTCGTCGGCAGTCTTAAACTTGGTAACAGTGACCACAGGACCGAAAATTTCCTCCTTAACGATTGCCATGTCCTCGGTAACATTGCCGAAAATAGTAGGCTTAACGAAAAAGCCTTTTTCTCCATGACGCAGGCCACCGGTTATAACAGTAGCTCCCTCGTTTTTACCGATCTCAATAAACTTCAAGATTTTCGATAACTGAGCCTCGCTAGCTTGAGCACCCATGAAAACCAGCTCATCAAAGGGGTTACCCAGCTTAATATCCTCAGTTGCTTTCTTGAAGGCAGCCACCACTTCATCGTAAATACCCTCTTGGATGTAAACTCTAGAACCTGCACAGCATACCTCACCAGTGTTGTAGAAAATACCGGCAATCAAGTGCTTGATAGTTTGTTCAACATTGGCATCATTGAAAACAATATTAGGCAGCTTACCACCCAATTCCAAGGTAACCTTCTTCAAGTTGGACTCAGCAGCAGCCTTCATAATCAGACGACCGGTAGCGGTCAGGCCAGTGAAAGCCACCTTCTTAATCTTGGGGTGAGTGGCAATGGCATTACCGGTAACGGCACCAAAACCAGAAACAATGTTAATCACACCAGCGGGGACGCCGGCCTCCTTAATCAAGGTAGCCAAGAAAAGAGCCAGTAAGGGGGTCAGTTCAGCAGTCTTCAACACAGTAGTACATCCAGAAGCCATAACAGGGCCCAATTTCCACAGGGCCATCAAAAGAGGGAAGTTCCAAGGAATGATCTGTCCACAAACACCAATTGGCTCACGGCGAGTGTAGTTAAAGTGCGTATTACCAGTTTCAACAACCAGCCCTCTGATCTTATCGGCCCAGCCAGCACAAGAGCGAAAGTATGCTGCTGTTAATGCTACGTCTCCTCTGGAGCATGCCAACAGCTTACCATTATCGAGAGCCTCGATGTACAGCAAAGTTTCGGCATTCTTCTCCACCAAATCAGCCAACTTGTAGAGGCATCTGGTGCGGATCAGAGGGTCTCCAGTAGACCATTCCGAATTGAATGCCTTCAGAGCGGCATTGACGGCAGTGTCAATATCTTCCGGGGTAGCCTCGTAAACATGAGTGATCTCCTCCTCAGTCAGCGGGGAAATCAGGGCAAACGTTTTTTGCAGCAGTGACTTGACAAACTCGTTGTTGATGAACAATCCTACGGGTTGCTTGTAGCTGATGCCATTAGGAAGCTTGATATCGACATGTACCGGTAAGGAAGAGTACGCTCTTGTGGCGCGAAAAGCGACGCGAGAAATAGGTCTAAACATCGTTAATACCAAGATAATTCAAATCTACAATACAGAAAGCACTTTTTGGAGTATTTATATTACAAATTATAGAGCAGTCTACATGCTCGAAGTGATGAGCGATGAATGATGAATGAGGAGGAGGCTCCGCAATGCCGTGTAACTAGAAACAGTAAAAAAATGTGTTGGAAGCAACAAGAAAATACACAAACCAGTCACTAGAAGGAAGGAAAGACGAAGAAAAAAAAATAATAAATGGTCAACATTTCTGCGTTTCTGCTTTTTGTTTTGTTTTAATATTTTTTAGTTATTTCACTCATATTTTTTTACTTTATTTGGTCGTTTTGGCCTTGGTCCCCTCTTTCGGATTTTAGAAACAACGTTTTTTTTTTCGGAATTTAGGTGATCTGTCAGGAGATTAGTGCAAGCGAAGAATTATTCTAGTAGAAGCGAAGTACGAAATGTATCGTTAACGCCGGGAAACGGAGCGAGCATCAGCAAACCCAAGCAAAGCTGCTGGGTAGAAAGAAAAGTTGGTGGTAATAAGAATTAACCCAGCATACATTAGCAAGAGAGCAAAGAAAATACAATAGCAGCA
Organism: Wickerhamia fluorescens; assembly: GCA_001599155.1. Lineage (NCBI taxonomy): Eukaryota > Fungi > Ascomycota > Pichiomycetes > Serinales > Debaryomycetaceae > Wickerhamia > Wickerhamia fluorescens. The sequence goes on along the minus strand of BCGE01000001.1, from coordinate 273,365 downwards.
CAATACAGAACACAAGTCTTTAGAATTGCTATGACCAATCTGGGCTAATCGCCATAAATTTAGATAACATCGTCCATATTGATAAAGAGAAATACTATAACAAGCCGCATTTTCGGCGTTTGTCGAATTCTGAGGGGTCGGATATCGGTGCAAGAATTTACGGCTAGATACAGTAGTTAGATTTAGAAGACGGGTATAAAGCCCTAAGGCGGAGGTGAAATAGTTGCGGTGAAGGTGAATGTTGGGTAGTTGAAGTCCGAGAAGGAATGTGGTGAAGCATAAGTTGTGGAGTAAACGGAAAATATAGTATGTGAATGGGGTTAAGTGAGAATGTATGATGACGGTGGCAGGGGAATAATAGGAAGGAAAGGGGAAGAGAAGGGAAAATAGGAAGAGAAGGGAAAAGAGGAAGGAAATAGAAAAGAGGAAGGAAATAGAAAAGAGGAAGGAAATAGAAAATGGGAAAATTTTTGTAGTAATGTGTTTGAAAGAGAATAACATAGGCCAACAAAATGGTCACATAAAGTTTTATAAAGCTGATTAATACATTCTGAAAAGTCAGTTCGCTGTTAGAGCATAAAAATGAGTTTAAAAATAAATAAAAAATAAATATGCAAAAGTATGTAATAAGAGCTTGAAATTCTATATAGAGAATCACAAGAAAAAATATATATTGGCGAATCAAAATTGAGAAACCAGCAAATTAATTGGTATGTTAAAAATTCTTAGACTATAGTAGTGACTAGTAGCTATTTTAAAGTACTGTAGATTATTGTGAACTATTTTGAAGTACTGTGAACTATTGTCAATTATTGTGAGCTATTCTGAACTATTGTGATTTATTGTGACTTATTGTGACTTATTGTGAAACTGTTTTGATTGAATTAATTGAAAACTAGGGCAAATTACAGGGAGCCCACTTAAGCTGAAAATTACCCTATAATTGTCACAAAAGTCCACACACCTATTAAATTTTATACCTGCTTAGTTATTGCTTATTTGTATTTCCACCTCCTCTTAATCTTTTTTTCATATATTGTCACTAAAGTTACTATTCCATTACTGTATACTTCTTATCTTTCAAAATCTTGTAAACAGATAGTTACCCTCATTTCATATACGCCGTAAAATATTTAAAGGCTTATGATTTCCTGCTTAAAATTGCCATACTTGTTTGCGCTCACCAAAATTAATATGAATTTGAATACATTTTTTTAGTTGGCAAATGCTGCAATATTCTAGATTGAGTTCTATTTTAGATTGCTGGACAATTGTTTTGACGCTTTGTAGAATTATATTATTAGATTCATTGATTTAACAATTGTGCGATAAAAAATGTTTATGAAATATTAAATTATTATAAGATATTGAATGTTTATGATACATTGAAAGTTTATGATATATTGAATGGTTATGATATATATTTGAAACCCTTTGTTTCTATTCATTAATTGTTTGGATTTGGTTGAATTACCATTTGAGCCACTTTCTATTTCCAATCTCATCTTATTTTCATTAACTTGGATTTGTAAACATTACTAAAATATGTCGAACTTAGCAAAGAGAGTGTGACAATTATCTTTGAGCTTTATACTATTTAAACATTCTAAAAAAATTATCAAACCATCCTATTTTAGACTATTCTCATCTTTTAGCAATGATCATGATAGATATCTTGATTATTATTATGTTCTGGTTTTCATACTTATAGAACATTGTAACATCGTTTTTGCGTTATTTTGACAAATTCAAGTTACATTAAAGAGTTTTATTGATTTATCATGATTCAATGTCTTAATTGACTTTTATGGTTTTACGTTAAAGTTTTGTTTTAAGTAGTTCTTCTGGTCCCAGAATTATTAGGGAGCCCATTTTAAAAATCAAAACGCCTACCTATTTCTACTAAAAGAAAATAATAAAATGATTTACAACAGATAATGGAAATCAGGGTATAATAATTATACCAAATTGACCCATATATAATTTTTGAATAATAGTTTATTATTTAAGTTTCGAATTCATTTCACGCATACTGTATTATACGTTTGATATTTATGCTGTTTCAGACGCCTTTGGTAAAGGTATAATTAATATGTTGACTTGATCCTTTGATTTTAATTAACATGATGGACCAATGTATTTTTTGATCAAAGTATAAAATTATGATCATATTTAAATTACACCACTCTGCTCTTTTTAACAAAATCCCTTATATAGTGCTTTATTAGGTTGTTTAGTTGATTAAAGTATGCTTCCTAGTAATAGTCTTGTACTTGGTTAAAGAGAAATTTCGTAGTCTTCTTACATAATCTGTTTGATAGAATCTTATATTGTCTGTTTTATGAAGTCTTCTTATACTGTCTATTTTATAAATTCTTCTCACACTGTCTATTTTATAAATTCTTCTCACACTGTCTATTTTATAAATTCTTCTCACACTGTCTGTTTTATAAATTCTTCTCACGCTGTCTGTTTTATAGGATCTTCCTATATGACTTATCTCATAAAGTCGCCTTATATGATCTATTCTATGGCTTCCTCTTGCATAGCCTGTTTTATAGAACCATTCTTTCTCTTTTGACGCAGTCAAAAATCCACCGAAACATTCACACTGACATACTTAAACTTTGTTTCTCTAACTTCTCGCTCATTTTCCTTCTTTCCCTTCTATCCTTATTCATGCTTGTGTCATTTTCCCAGCACGCGCCTGTACGTACATGTCCACTTTCTCGTTATCCAACTTGTTTATTAATCTCTCGGCGTTCGTTCGGCTAAATATCATCAAGTCTGTTGTGACCCCAAATACTTGGCTTAGTCGTTTTATCAACGCCTCGTCCACAAAGTCAAGCTCTGATTCACTATGGGGTTTTTCTCTACGGATGTTTTTATCACTGGCTAAAGCCTGAAGCTTTTCCGATAATGATAGTGATACGGGTTTGCTGGCCCATTGACTGTCCATGTCAAATATCTGGTACAAGCGTTTCTCCAGGATCAGATTTTGATCGCTCTCCAACGTATGCTTTAAAAGAAACTGATCTCGTACCCAATCACAATAACTATGAGCCTTTTCCTCCAGCCAATTGAATATATCGGAGTCACTTACAGCCGTGTATTCGCGCTGGTGGTCGATTTTCTGTAAACACGAGATCCATTGTAATGCACTCACCATAGGGCCTTTCCAGAATCGTGGCAGCGTAAATACAATACGTATTACGCACAATACCATCCCACACACCAGTATTTCGGGGAAATGAGCTCGTACAAATTTGCCTTTTATTCCACATAATTGGTACTTGTGGGGACCCACCAAGTCCACTAGAGTGCTGTATAAGCTGAATAACTGAATTGCATTGGGGAGCAAAAGCACCTCACTAAATAGCCTGAACGCAAGCGGGAAGTAATAAGATGCTCCAATCCGGTGGAGTGACCCAGGCACATACCGACAATGCTCAATCACACACAGGTAAAACTCGTTGGAATCCGGTAGGCGGAAGGGCAGAAGGGTAATGTGAAAGCTTTTTGGAAGAATGTCTAGCGCGGACTTTGATAATAGATGCAACAGTCGTGTATACGGAATAGCATTAGACCGTAGTCCCTTTATGACGTCGTTGGAGTAAAGCGGCGTGCATTGGAGCTGAAGCACCAGAATATAGATTACTGCAACCGTATCGAGGGCTCCAATACACTTTACCCGAATATTTGGCAGCACTTTCTTGTCATCTCTTTCCATCTGTGTAGCTAGAATTCTTGCCCAGTTTGTCTTGACCAAGACCTCCAAGTCTTTCCGTATCGAGGGGTCCAAGTAATGCTCAATTATGCTGTTTAGCTGGTGTTGGAGCAAGCGCTGTAGGCACCGATAATAGAGCTGCCTGGCTTTTTCTCCACTGAGTCGTTCAGGCGCCCTGGCTTTCTCTTGGGTTTGAACCACCTGAGAGCTTGTATAAGACCCACGCTCATCAAGGGTAACCGCATTAATACGCCGTGTTGAAACCACTGCTTGATCCTGCTCATCATTGAACTCCACATTTCCCTCCATTACATGCCCAAACTGACATATGGTAAGACCATCGCTGGCACGATATAGACGAGACCGGCAGTTGTCTACTCCACATACTTGACCACGAAACCATGCTGGTGGTGCCATGCCTTGATGCCCTTGCGATGACTAGTGATCTTTGATATAAGTTTGTGCAGGAACCATATATCCTCTGTCTCCAACAAGCCCTAGCGCCAACAAGCCCTGGCGCTGGGACAGAGCTGAGTAGGAGCTGTATCCGAAACCCTGGGCAAGCCGATATTGATACCAACGAGCAGCTCAATGGCGACTGTAGTGCTGCTAAAAACAACGGCAAGTCCAGTGCTATTGTAGCGGAAGTTAGGTTTGGGTGCAAAAAGAGTGCGAAAACGGCACTAACTGAATGAAATACAGTGGGAAAATGGCAGCTCTATCAGTGATATAATGATATCACCTCGGCAAGACACTGGCTCTGTGACCAATGACGGGATTTCGTGTATATTTTTGTGTTTTGACATCTTGGGTTCCAAACGGCGTAGATTTCTGATTATTCAGGGATTAGATCTGAGGTTTAGTCTATTGTGGAGGAGCAGTGTTATTGGGTGTGGCCTTTCTTTCAGCAGTAAAACACAGACTTGTATATTTAAAGGCAATGTTGCTCTAAAGGGTCCGTTTCTTGTTTAACAGGTTCATATCTTGTCTAAAATACCCATTTCTTGTCTAAAAATTCCGTAAAAAGATGGGTTTTAGCCTACTAAGCTTAACAGTAATGATGGAAATAGTTTTATAGGCTACATTCAAAAGAATGTGGTCATATCTGCTCTTCTTTGGGCTATTTTGGTGTATTTTGGGAGTGAATATACAAGCGATTGCAAATTCAGAGGTGAAATTTAGCACCAAAACAAAAGTGCCTATTAGGCTTGAGCGAAGAGTAGGGCTCCAATTGGAATGAAGATGTCGGAAGTCGCCGACGATAGTGACCCTTCGGAAACAAACAAGAGAGAAGATATGGAAAGAAACGCTGAGATGAGCGATACAGAGAAAGAGGTGGGTGAAGCGGGAAGAGAGGTGAATGATAAACGGCAGAGGCATATTCGATCAAAAGCTCAAAATTTACATGAAGAGGCCAACACAGATCACCATAAACAAATCGAGGCTGTTTCTGATCCAAATCAACAAAAAGACAAGCGATTGGTCGACAAACTGGCTGATAATGAAGAAAGTACTGGAGATGAGCTGAACGATGGCATTAAAGGGAATAACAACACTGAATTAAATGACAATATTAAAGTGAGCAATGCCACTAAGCTGAATGAAATAGCAAATGGTAACTCAACTGAAATGGCTGATTATAATCAAAATGAGAATACTCATCCTACCCCCCACCATCCCCTAAGCCATACTGCAAAAACTCCTAATACAACCACTCAGCCCAAACGCTCACATGCCCAAGTTGAGCTCATTCCCCCAACAAGTTTCACCACCAAGCGAAGCAAGAAACGCATTTCCCGCGCTATTGTTGATTCTTGGGATGTGATTGATTCACAACACGGCGCGCTGATGAACCGAATTGTTAACCTATCCCTAGCAAAAACACTAGAACGCTACCGACCACACTCCAACAAATCAAGAGCAGCGCAAAAAGTGTTGACTCTGAGCTGGCTCAGCCGGCAAAACCCTGACTCGTTTATGGCAAGACTAATGATCACCAAGACACCTTCCTTCCAGGGAGACCCCCTCAATTTCGACCTGGTCCGTCGCCGCAAAACGTGGCTAGAAACCTATTTGCTGGCTGAGCTCCGCCAGTTGAACGACTTGGAGCGCCACTACCTGTCCCTAAAGCAAGCGTACGAGCTGGATCTTCGCTACAAGGAAGAGCTCCAGAAAACCGTTCTGGCCCAGTCTCGCCAGTTGAGAGCAGCACCCGCCACGGTCGAAAACGATATCCGCATGTGCTCTCCCAGCGCTCTGTTCGACCCTCATGCTGATTCCGACACCAGAGACATATTGCTGTTGTTAACACAACACTTGTCGAGCATAGCCAACAACACCAGCCAGGCGCAAGAGTTCAACTCCAAATTGGAACAGATCTACAATATACTCGATATGCTTTAGCTTTCAATTGACATACAACCAATATATAGATACTAACGACGTGGTACTACTCGCTTCCTGGCCTTGCTTCGCTTCGATTTTGAAGCAGGCGTACCCGTCTCTTTCCTCGTCCCATACCGCTCCAAACTTGGAGCCTACTGAGAGCTGCTGGTCTACTGTTTTCTCGGACTGGAACACTGTTGTCTGGACCAAGAACTTGTGCTGGGACGATTTCTGTTGCAACTGGCTAGAAATCGCTGTACAGCAGTCCTGGTCGCCGGAGTTTTTGGTAAAGCATTCTAATACCAATTCTGAGAGACTACTTACACTCAATGGACCCGTAGTGGGCGACGAGCTTGTTGTGGATATCGAAATAGCGTTTTCCATGGCCAATAAGTTGTATTGAGGCACACGGAAATTTGAAATAAAAACAAAAACATCACCAAGAGCAACATGAATATCTTTAGGAGCAAGAACAAGCAAGAAAAGGCAGATGGCGCCCAAAGCATGGAGAAGACCAGCTCCGCAGCCAGTTCTTCTAAACAGTTAACTAAGCAGTATGTTCCGTTCGAGCAGCCGATGAATCCCATCAAGCCACAGTCGTTTGATTTGGATAAGGACCAGGAGGCAAAATACGCAGTGGTTCTCAAGCATTTCAGCGAGTATGCAGCCAAAGAGGAGCTCTTGGAGGAGGAGCGTGCGTGGTTAACCAAGGAGTGCTTTTTGCGGTACCTTCGGGCTACAAAGTGGAAGGTTGACGCGGCTATCAAGCGAATTGAAGAGTCGATCGAGTGGAGACGGTCGTTTGGGGTGGTTGATAAGGGAGAGACGGAAAAGATCACCCCTGAGATGGTTTCGGAGGAGAACGAGACGGGAAAGCACATTATTGTGGGCTACGACAATGACAACCGTCCCTGTCTTTACTTGAGAAACGGGTACCAGAATACCGCGGCTTCCGTCAAGCAGATTCAGTGCTTGGTGTTTATGTTGGAACGGGTGATCCAGTTCATGCCCCCGGGACAGGACACGTTGGCGCTCCTCATTGACTTCAAGGCTGCGCCGGCGGAAATGAAGCTTTCGTCGCGGTTCCCGTCTCTCTCTATTCTGAAGCAGGTGTTGCATATTCTCCAGAACCACTACCCAGAGCGTCTTGGGCGCGGTCTCTTTACCAATATCCCATGGATTGGGTACACCTTCTTTAAGGTGGTGGGTCCGTTTATCGATCCGTACACTCGGCTGAAGACAATCTATGACCAGCCGTTCGAGAACTTTGTGCCCAAGGAGCAGTTGGACAAAGAGTTCAACGGCCAGATCGACTTTGTGTACGACCACAGCGTATACTGGGACGCCATGAACAAGATTGCTGACAAAAAGCACGCGACTTACCTTGCCAATTTTAGAAGATTGGGAAGTGAAATTGGCTTGAGTGAGTATGATTTGAGACAAGAAAGCGTGAGCGCATAGAAGAGGGTACATCTAAAGGTTTATTAAGAGAACGTGGATTTATGGGGATATTTTGCTGGTGCACTAGGAGAAAATGGATTAATGGCGATGTCTTGGAAATTCATTAGAAAACGGTGGATTAATGGGAATATCTTTTTCAGTTCACTGCAAGCACATAAGGGGAACATCTTTGAACATTTCACTACACACAAGTACTATAAACAATAGTAAGGGTTAAAATGATCCCATGCTCAATAGGCGAGTCCACAAAAGCATTCTGTATTTGAGTAATTACATTTTTATTTGTTTTGGAGCTATACTCAAGGCCAACCAAAAAGGTGATTTATTGAGCATGGACTTTGGGTTTTGAAAGCTTCGTATGATTAGAAATATAGAAGGAGCTACAATTATAGAATGACTATAATCTGAAGAAGCGATAAATACCATAGAGTCGGATTCACATAAATATGTTTAGATCATTTTATGGGTTCAAATTGATTAGATTTATCAGGTTGGTTGGATTTATTTAGGGATGTTTAGAACTGTTTAGAATTGCCTAATTTTATCCACTTTCTTCTGACCTTATCACCTTCGATTACAACTCTTGAGCCTGCTACTGCTTTTTGAATCGGATCGAAGTCACTTGTAAATGGAAATTACTCCTACAGAACCCTCAAATCGGCCTCTACTCAGCTCTGGTTTGCTCTTGTTCGAACCTGATACTCGTCCTACCCTCTAGCTGAGTATCTCACCGGTACCGTCCAAAACGATCATTATGACTGATTCTTTGGCCCTGGTAAAATACCATTTCCAAAGCCAGGTGAAAAATTCCATCACCCAAGGCCATATACTACCATGTCTCAAGAATACGTATTGACTCTTATTGCAAAGGGTTCTGAGTTGTCTCAGGAAGACGTAGACTCGTTTGAGTCACAAATCAAGAGTGTTGCGGATATAACTGGTAGCAAGAAGCTTTCGCCAAGAGCTATCGACTACTATACTGAAAAAGCCGTTGATGCTCAAGATATTGTTCATCCAGGGTATGATGTCATTGGCCAGGCTGTCAAGTCAAGAAGCAAGAAGTTGTTTGTGTTTGACATGGACTCTACTTTGATTTACCAGGAGGTCATTGAGTTGATTGCAGCATATGCTGGAATTGAGGATAAGGTGGCAGAGATCACAGAAAGAGCCATGAACGGAGAGCTTGACTTCAATGAGTCGTTGCAGCAGCGTGTTCAATTGCTCAAGGGAATTGACTCCACCACTATCTGGGAGGAATTGAAGCAAAAGATTGTTATTACTAAGGGAGCTCGAGAGTTGTGTCGTGCTCTCAAGTCGCTTGGAGTCATTATGGCGGTTTGCTCCGGAGGCTTTATTCCGCTAGCTGAGCACATCAAGACGACGCTTGGGTTGGACTATGCATACGCCAACCGGCTTGGAACGGATTCCAACGGTGTTTTGGACGGTACTACAATTGGACCGGTTGTTAATGGCGATTTGAAGGCTAAATTATTGTTGGAGATTGCACAAAATCACAATATCAGCTCTTCTGAAGCCATGGCAGTGGGAGACGGAGCTAACGACTTGAAGATGATGAGCGTCGCGGGTTATGGTGTAGCATGGAATGCAAAACCCACGGTCCAAAAACAAGCGCCATGTTGTTTGAACACAGAGTCGCTTCAAGACATTTTGTATATTATGGGTTACACTGATGATGACATTGCAAAGTTGCTTTGAATTGAGGCTTCCTTGGATTAGCACTTTGATTGGCATTTATGAGTATTCAATTGGCATTTTATTGCTATTTAACTATTTAATTGGCATTTTATTGGTACTCAAATCAGCTCTTTAATCATCAAATTTGAGGCTCTTTAATCTCACTTCGATCAAACTATAGTTAATCTAAGGCCGCAATCTTAGCTCTAACTACACCCATAATTCCGTTAAATATTAGAATTTGTTCACCCACTTCCAATTCACTTAATCGCACCTGCTGCTCCTCAATAAAACCCTTGCGCAATAGAAAATGTCTCATGACTCCACATAAACATCCTGAAGATAGCAAAGGTGTCACCCACTTCCCATTTCGCCAAAAGGCAACATTGGTTATAGATCCCTCTGTGATATAGTTCTGAGTATTGTACAAAAGCACTTCCTCTTTCCCTAAACGTTTCCCTGGTAATATCTGGCGTGCCAGCGTGTAATGGGCTCGATTTGTGGTTTTGAAAGACGTAAATGGCGATATAGGCGTGGGTTCAGGGGCCAAGTAAATATCGAATTCAGGCTCAACGTCCAGCAATACCCCCACAAGTAAATTCTCAATCACCGGTATATCGTGCACTTCAACATCCACTTTGCCGTTGATATGAGCCAATAGGCGGAGTTTATACGGCTTTTCTATGGACTTGCCTGATAATTTGATGGCTGTCTTGAGCCGGTCAAGAAGGAACTCCCCGTCAATTTCGTAATCAAGCAAGGCATTATTGCTTATTTGCAAGTTAAAGTACCGAAGAGTATAGATTAACCGCTCCAAGTGTGTTGCGAATAGGAAAAAGTTGGTGTCTGTAACATCCTCGGGATCTTGTGGTGGATGAGTGCTTAGCCTGGGGTCGTATCGAATGGTGGAAAGCACCTGAAATGTATTAGGATCGAAATTAAAGAAGGCTTTGGTGTATTGGCTTTCAATGTCTGCAACAGCCTTCTTATAGTCGGAGGAAGCTACAGTTGCATCATTTGTGAACAATTCTGGATCGTAAGGTGTCATTGGTTTCAGCTTCATCAACATCTATGTTCCAAAAATTTTCAACGTCTATTAAAAATATTAACTATATATACAATCTTCATTGGCCACTAATACGGTCTGTATCTTTTCTTATCACGCATTTGTCTTACTCTCTCTTGGTCAAGCTTGAATTTTTGAAGCAATTCGTTCATTTCGTCCTTTTTGCGTTGGCGCAACTGGAAGCGGTAAAAGTCCTCGTGTTCCTTCTTCTTGAGCGATGCTTGTGCTTTGGCGAGCTCCACGGTTGCTGCTAGCTTTTGTTTGCCCAAAATACCAGCTTTGGTCTTTCTATGAGGTCCTACAACCAACGTAAATCCGTCTTCATCGACAAGCTGTGTTTGTTGACGCAACTCATCAATAGACTTTTGTTCAGCCTGGTCAAAGTCCACAAGAGCCTGTGACACTTTGACAGCCAACTCCTGGGGGTCTAGTATTAGATCCTGGTACTTTTTTAAATAATGCTGAGCCGTGAATTTTTGCAAGGGCCACTCAGATGTCTGGGATGCCAGCGCAAGCTTCTTTAATGCATTTAAGGCTAACAGGAATGCCAGCTTGTCCACGAATGTAACCACTCCGCAATTTTTGGGAAGCAGTTGATCAGGAGTGCTGTTGATATCCAAATCAGAGGTTAGTTTCGACAAATTAATCCATATATCTTCCGGGTAGTCTGTCAAAATACTCGCTGTGAAAGTCTCAATAGTGGCACCTATCGCTACGCTTGAAAAGTACTTCTTGAGCACTGCGTGGCTACTCTCAATAGGCAAGTTGCATAAAAATAGTGACCGACCAGCGCCTTCATCGCTCTTGGAGTCGTGCTTTTTGAAGTAAATATAGTGCGGAACCAGCACCTCAGGGAGGATAACGGGTAATACGCTGAATCCTTTGACTTCTGTGGCTCCCATCCTTTAATGTGCCCTTGAGTGGTACTTTGGTGAAGTGAAGATGTTTAACGGATGGCTCTTCACTAGCAAAAAATAGATACTGCACAAAACACGAGATGGGTCATAAATTGATGAAAAGGTCTTGGGTTCGACTTGTGGAGTCCGCTTTTTTCTGTATATTTCATTTTCTTGTATACATGAGAATCAAAATAACATACTCACAATTGATAATCGATGATTTCAATGCCAAAATACATCCGATGGGCATTTTCTTGGTGAGAAAATTATGAGGAAAAACTTTAGGTGTTGGTGCGGTATTTTGTTGGCGTATTCTAAACTCTTTAAGGTTTTAATAACTTAATGATTTACTTAATTTCCCACAATATTAAAAATCTGACGTAAAATATATTCCAAGTCTACCTTGCACACTTGATACTAATCAACATTAATTAGATTTTTCTGGATAAAAGAAAAAGAAATGAAAAAGCATCTTAGAGCACTTAGTTTTAATCACTAGTACAGGAATCTCTCAATTGGCATTATGTATAGATGTTGCGTTGATATTTTTCAAGCTATGGACTTAAATCAAGAAGGGTTCAATTCAGCTTCTCATTCTGCTCAGTCGTAAAAGATTGAAATCATCAATAATATGAATTAAAAAAACAGTGGTGTTTTAGAATGAAAAAAGGTCGCTTCAGACACATAATAAAAGACATATACCATAGCCATTTTCTGATAAAAAAAACAGGCTTGAAATGCAGCATCAAAGAGAAACTTTCTTTATCCATTATATTTATTTTTGGATCCTATTTTGCAAGAAAGTGTAACGAGATTTCCAAAAGTATTTACAATATCAGTGGAAAGTGTATTTTTGAAAAAAGCATTAGCGTAAAACAGATTTGGGTTTGGGTTGAGTTTGTGATATAGGAAGAGACACTTTTAGAACGAATTTTTATCTGTAAAATCTACTGAAAGTATTATGATTTTAGATGATAGAACTGCGGCGTAATTAATATGAGCTTCAGCATGAATAATGTAATTTTCAATCTTTTAATATCTTGAATGATAATCTATTTCTCTTTGGTTCTGGCATCTTCTTAATTAAAATCAAATTGAAAAAAATATATTCCTGAAACAAGAGTCTTTAAAAAGAATATAATAGCTCGAGGAATTTAATACATGAAAGCCAAATTGGGATGTATCTAAATCTTTTTAATATCAGGCCCTTCGAAGTTAATCCTCAAAAAAAATTATTTACACATAGCTTTAACCTAGTATATTTATGAAAAAGAGTAATAATTCAATTACTGAACGAGATATTTTCTGTTTTCTCATGTATACCACCACCTTTGAGAAAAAGTTTATTCTAGTCAGCTAATTATTGCTAGTGTGTATTATTTTCGAATACGATACTGATAAGAAAAAGGTTTTATGGTCTAGTGGTATGACGTCTCTCTCACACAGAGAAGGTCTCGGGTTCGAGCCCCGATAGAACCAAATTCTTTCTACCTTTTTTGGATTCAATACTATTCAGTTGACATATTGGTTTGTTAAATAACCTCTTATATTCACCCATTAAAGATATTTTTTATTTAAGCCATATCTCTAGTTTTTTCTCTTTATTTTATATATATCCTTCTCTCTCTCTTTTGCGCTTTTATTTCGCATCATATTCTAAGTATTAGAAATATTAGATTAAGCTCTCATACTGTTCCTTATATCATCGCCTGCACATAAAAATTTCCAGGTGAAAATTTTTAGCAGCGAGAAGCGGTACGGTCAGGCAAAAGTACGTGAACGCCGCTATAACACTTAGAACCTCCCACTCGTTGTACCATAGCAACGGTGATAATTTGCCTACGCATTTTTAACAAGTTAGCCTTTCAAAAAAATTTTGGCTGTGCCATAATTAAAAGCATAGACAATGGACAAAGAAACATTATTAGAAGCGTTGGCAGGAACGCTTCATGAAGATTATTATACTAGAAAGAGCCTGGAAACGAAGCTTCGTGCATTTGAGGAACAGCCTGGTTTTACAGCTTATTTGCTTGACTTGATTGTGGAGCCCAATGTGCAATTAGGTATTCAAATCTCCGCGGCCATTTTCTTCAAGAACCGTGTGGTCAGCCACTGGTTGGTACCGGAGAATAAGTCAAGGACTCCCTCAACAATTCAGGAGTCTGAAAAGCCACAGATTAAAGAAAAGTTAATTAGCGCTATTTCAAAAACCTACAAAAATACCCAGTTGAGGTTACAATTGGCCACTGCATTGAACAATATTTTAAGCGCAGAAAAATGGGAAGAGCTTGTGACTATCATTAAGAACTTACTTGCTGATACTAACAATATTGACCACGTCTATACAGCATTGATTTGTTTGTTTGAATATGCAAAAAATTACCGCTGGTGCAGCTTGGAGTCCCCCAATAGCTCAAATCCAGTTTTGGAAGATCTTGCGGTAGAAATATTTCCTGCATTAGAACAGTTAGGAACTGCTCTTTTAAACAATGAATCATCAGAAAGTGATAGTTTGTTGTATCTTATCATCAAGATTTTTAAGTTTACCACGTTTTCGTCGCTTCCATCGTATTTACAAGATCCCGCAAAGTTGGGTACTTGGTGCGAATTGCATATTCTAATCATCACAAAGCCTTTGCCTTCCTCTGTATTGCAAGAAGACTCGATTGAATTGCGCAACCAGAACTTCAGAATTAAAACTGTGAAGTGGTGTTTTGGTAACTTATACCGTTTATTAAGTCGTCATGGTGGTGGGTTTGCTACTAGAGACAAAAAGAACAATTCATTCAGTCAACAATTCTTGACTAATTTTGTTCCACAGATTTTAAATTGTTACTGGACAATTATTGAAAACTGGTCTGTTAAAAAGGTATGGTTGAGTGAGGCTTCTTTGTATTATATGATTTCCTTTTTAGAACAGGTGATTGAGACCCCTGCTTGGTCACTTATCAGTGACAAATTAGATGCAATTATTAAGCATATACTTTTGCCAACTTTGAAGGCTACAGAAGAAACTATCGAATTATATGAAGACGAACCCGAAGAATATATTAGACGCTTTTTTGACTTTAATCGTGAAGGAAATACTGCAGATATCGCATCCATTAACTTTGTCTTTAGATTGGCTTCGAAAAAATTCAAGTCCACAATTAACTTACTTCTCTCTATTGTGAATGACATATTTAACAAAAGAGCAGCTAATCGTGACGATTTGGAAATTGCAAAGGAAACTGAGGCTGCGTTCCGCATCCTAGCAACAGCTTCTTACAAGTTGGATCACGATTCATCTCCAGTTCATGGCCAAGTGGATAAGGTTTTACATACTTTTGTTTTACCTGAGTTATCAGATGAGACTTCTACCAAAACCCCTTGGCTTACGGCTAGAGCGTGTGACACTTTAGCTCGTGTGAGCTGTAAGTATCAAGATTCTCTGGCGTTGCAAGATATTTTTCAAGGTGTTGTTGCTTGCTTCCAAAAAGAAGATCAATTCCCTATCCGTTTGACTGCGGTTGATGCTTTATGCACATTGGTTGATGAAGATGCTGTTGCAGAGCATGTAGCAGACCAAGCACCTCAATTGATGGGTAGTCTCTTGGAAATGAGTAAGTCTTTTGAGTCTGACATCTTAACCAATGTTATGGAAGTTTTTGTTGAGAAATTCGCCAAAAATTTGGAGCCATATGCCACGGAGCTTAGTTCTAAATTAGTTGCACAGTTTATTAGATTGGCGTCAGAATTATTGGAACAATCTAATGGTGATACAAATAATGTTGATGTTGATAAAGAGTATCAGGCATCTGGTATTTTAGGTACTTTGACCACTTTAGTAATTGCTATGAGCTCTTCTCCAAATGTGGCAGCATCCATGGAAGCAGTGTTGCAAGACATGGTCAAGTTTGTGCTTGATAACGCAATGGTTACGTTTTTGTCAGAGACAATGGAAATTTTGGAATCAATCTTGTTTAGCACAAGTACAGTATCGCCTATTATGTGGGGAATTTTCCAAACTTGCATTGACTCTTTCGATACATATGCTTTTGAGTACTTTGACAGCTTCCAGCCATTTTTTGAGGGTATTATTAACCATGGATTCACACAGCAAGACGTTACTACTGAGACACCTTATGTGCAGTCACTTCTCACGGTTTGCTTTGAACTCTTCAAGCACGAAAGCTTAGACCCTGTTTTCGCAGACAGTACTCTTGAAATTATTGAATTGATGATTCTTGCTCTCAATACTAGATTTGCATCCTTATTGCCCGCCTTTTTGCCAGAGTTTTACAGAGTTTTTCTGGAATTGGAGAGCCAAGACGCTTTCGATGGATACATGTTACACTACTTGTCAGTTCTCCGTGTGATTTTTGGTGCTCTCTATGTTGATCCTGTTACTACATTTTCGTTTTTCAGCGAACAGCTGTTTCCTTCCAACCCAAACACATCGTTTATTTCATCATTTTACAAGTTGTGGATCAAATACTCTGAAGACTTCCAAAGTGTCTACGGTTGTAAATTGCAGATTTTGGCAAGTATAGCCATTATTAATTCGCAGGCAATCAACTTTGTACCAGAAGATTTGGTTGGTGAAACAGTTGACTTGCTCTTATCCAATATTGCCGCGTTGCCCGGTGCAATCAGAGCCCGTGATGAAATTTTGTCCAAAGAACTGAGCCTGAAACAAGTAAGCACTGTTACAACTACTGGTAATGAAGACGAGGATGATGAGTATGATGCTGCATATTACGAAGAAGATTTGGAAGCTGATGAGGCTGAATTAGAGGCTATGAAGCAAACTCCTATTGATTCAGTAAACGTCTTTCACCATTTTGGAAGCATGATCGCTGGATTACAAAGCCTGAACCAAGACAAATACCGTGCTCTTTTTGGTGACATTGATGCTAGTCAACAAGAGTTAATCCAGAAGTTGCTTGAACTGTTGCAACAAAAGTAATTAAGTATAAACAATAATAGATTCCGTCTCTTTGTACAACTTTGTAATATGCAGGTCGATTTTTTTCCTGAGCTTGATATGAATCAGTTTCATGAAGGCAAAATGTTGCCAGCAGCGGTACTCTTCTAACTAATTACCATAGATGTTTTCTGGGTTTGGTTCAGCGATGTTTGGTGCAGGTGCGTTCGCGCCGCCAATCAACAATCAATTTGAAGAGTTCTATCGCTGTTATCCAGTGGCAATGATGCCTGATAATATAAGAAAGGACGATGCCAACTTTGGTGGCAAGATCTTCTTGCCTCCACTGGCATTAAATAAATTGACGATGTTGCACATCCGGTATCCCATGTTGTTTGAGTTGAGTAATGATGCAGAAGGAATTAAAACGCATAGCGGTGTATTGGAGTTTGTGGCGGAAGAAGGAAGAGTTTATATTCCACAATGGATGATGGCTACGCTTCAGGTTTTACCGGGACTGTTGCTCAAAGTAAAGAACTGTGACTTGCCATTGGGTAGCTTTGTCAAAATTGAACCCCAATCGGTTGATTTTTTGGAAATTTCTGATCCGAAAGCAGTGTTGGAGAATGTGTTGCGTAAGTTCTCAACGCTCACAGTAGACGATATTATTGAAATCAACTACAACGATACTATATATGGTATTAGGATTTTGGAGGCGAAACCGAATAGCAACAGCCGTGGTATTTGCGTGGTGGAAACCGATTTGGAAACCGATTTTGCGCCTCCAGTGGGATATGTTGAGCCAGAGTACAAACCTAACTCATCAAAGCCGGCGAATAGTCCTATTGATCCAAGTCTGGTAAATAGAAGTGCTGGAGCTGCTACTATGGCTCGAAGTATAGACTATGCTCGATTGGTAGCGGAAGGTTCTACCAAAAACACATTCCACGGCTCTGGCCAAAAACTATCCGGGAAACCAGCGCAGGAAACTCAATCTACCAAGAAATACAACATCGACGACTTAGATCCGAATGCAGCTCCAGTTAAATTGGATCTTCCCTCCAACCAGCTATTCTTTGGGTTCCCCGTTGTGCTCCCACCAGTCGAAAAAGGCGATGATGATAAAGACCAAGAAGAAGGAGGAGGTCAGAAACAGGTATTTGCAGGCTCGGGCCAGTCTTTAAGACAGAGCAAAAAACGCAAAGATACGAATACAACATACCCTGCCCTCAAGAATCATCTGAGAAGTCCCGATTACATCGAAATAGACTAATAGCTAATGATACAAATGAAATGCTAATTTGTTGACAACGAGATAAAATAAGTTTTATGGCTTTTCTTTATCAATTTAAATACATAAAATTACTCTTGTGTGGTGGAGGGTAAAAACACATCGTTACCCTGTTCTATGGCACGTTTAGTGTGGTATACAATGTCAACAGCCTCCCAGGGGTAAGCAATCCAGCAGTCGGGGACAGTACGTGCGGCAAAGTAGTTGCCAGTTTCCATGATTTCAGCTGGCAAGTCGGCTCTCTTGGTCTTCTCCTTGTCGTGCAAGACGAAGATACCAAACTTGGTGTCAGCAGGGTTGGCATTAGCAGCCTTGGCCTGTTCCTCGACGTCCTTCTTAAGCTCAGACACAGCATAATGCAAAGTGGTTCTGGTGTCATCGACCTCATCGATAATAAGCACGTTCTTACCGACCAAGTCCACCTTAGACTGGTGGTAGTCGATCCACTGAGTACGCACAACCTGGGTACCAACCTTTTCAACGCTAGTTCCCTCAATTTCCTCGTACAATGACAAAATGATAGCCATGATTCTAACATTAGGTTGACCAGGTTCCTTCAAGAAGGAGCGCAACATACGAGCTGGGATGAACCCACCACCACCAATGGCAATAATCAAGTCGGGGTTAAACTCCTTGATTTTGTCAGCTGTCTCTTGACAAAGCTGGTGTACGTTGTTGTACGAGATGTACATCTTGGTGCTTTCGACGTCGGCGTCCATGGTTACTTGGGTTACTGTTAGAGAAGTACCGATGAGCTCCAAATTTATTTCTCTAAAATTTTTCAAGTCATTGAAAAAAATCCAGCGATGACATCAAGCGACCCTTGTCTACAAAATGAGTTTGTAAGAGAAATGGAATATCCATACACTAGAATGTGATATTTTCATCTTTGTAAATGGAAAGAAATAAGTATCAAATTTAGGATAATCCTATAACTTTTTTGTAAAACAAGTTTCGACTGCTTTTCAGTAAAAACGAATAAACTACTTGGTTCAAGTACTGTAAAGCTCCATCATGCTCCTTTTTTATACAGGTGGTGTGTTTTAATCACGATATAATCTATATTGTAAATTTTGCGGTTCATTTCCGTTAGAATAACGAAAACAAAGTATGATAAATTGGCTCATTTTATTAGATTGTGGCTCATGTTAGTGTAGGGCTGTGGTGTATTAAATCTAAGATTATTTTTTATGTTTAGCCGTGCTGCGTATTAAAGAATATGGGTTTATACTACAAGATACAATTTTCAATTGGAAATGACATATATGAAATGGCAAATACTGATGCTAAATGTCATTTTTGCTGAATGTGTTTAATTTAGTGTGAGTATTTCAATTGGCATGCTCTTGGGTTTTAGGTTTGCATAATTATAATATTTTTGAGGTGTACTTTGGGTGGTCTGAAAATAGAGTATTTAGTCTGGTTTATACATCAAGATTTACTACACCAGACTTTTGCTCCTTTTCTGGAGTTTAAACCAAATATAGCTTTTTAATAGATGGCTTGATAAAATATTTATTTAGACGTTATCTAGTAAAATCTATACACAGCTAGAAAGACGTATTTATAGTAAATTTTCTTTACATTGGGCTTTTCTGAAATAAATTATATGATTCTTATTAAACTAGAACCTTTTCAAAACAAAGCCCATTGGTGTAGAAACACAAGTAATATGGCTAGTTTTACTATTTTAGCATTTCACTTACTAACCCAAGCAAGTAAGTAGATTTTTTAACAATTCCCAACTCTCGAAGAGATTAATAGCGTAAATTACAGGTATAGCCTCTTTTGAAGAGTATACTCATATTGAACTATAAATCATAGAGCCTATTCCACATACTTCAATGCAATAAGCGCAAATATGTTACTATATAACTCAAATGGCTGCGAAAAAACTCTGACAAAACAGTCTTCTTGAGTGATTTCTAAGGAGTTTTCAAAGCACTAAAAAAGGAATGACAATCATATGTATACAAAGGTAAAATTCCTTTGGCTCTAATTGTTCGAGTTTTCCACTGTATGGCTTTGGTATTTTCCTGTTGAGGAATATATTTATAACTCGGCATACTAAAACTAGTATTTTTACTAAAATTGTTCATCTTTTTATTCTTTCCTCTCCTTTAACTCATTTTTAAATCTTCTCCCCATTTTTTTTACATTCTCGATCATCTAACCACTAAACCTACTGAAAAATGCCATATTCTTTTCGGTAACTCTTTCAATGGAATCTGCCTTAATACTGCCATTCGACTTGGAGAATAAAGCCTTAGGTGTCATTTTTGAACCAACTAATATTGCGGTTTGGATTTTTCAATTTCAGGTTTGAAAACCGGCAAATCCACTTTTTGCAACGCATCCAAATGACAACGTAGCACAAGTTGATCGTTGGAACAGAACACTTTAAGAGCTTTATTAACTCTTCATTTAGGAAAAAAATATAGAAGATAGTGGCAATGAAGCTTTATGTTCTAATTTCGTTGCTAATAGTAGCCGTATCGGGCGCAATCGTTGGTGTTGACTATGGACAACAATATGCAAAGGCAGTTCTCTTGGGGCCGAATAACCCATTTGATATTATTTTGACAGACGAGGGTAAGCGCAAAGATCTTCTGGCGGTTTCTATCCGCAATTTGCGTGCTAATGGTGATTTGGAGCGCGCATATGGGTCACAGACCGGGTCGTTATGCACCCGCTTCCCTCAGTCATGTGCTTTGGATGCCAAGGCTATAATGGGTGCTTCAATAAATAGTCCGGAGGTTGCAGAGTATCTTTCAACACACTTTTCTACTAAGTTAGTCTCAGATTCGCTGCGTGGTGATGCAATCAAGTTTGATTTGGGGTTAGGTCTGAATGAATCGTACATTTTTACTACTGAAGAGTTGGTGGCTATGCATCTCCATGAAATCAAGGCAAGAGCATTGTTAGACTTAGAATCAAACACACGCTCCACTAAGGTTATTGCTGAGGATGTGGCTATATCAATTGCGCCATTTGCGTCTCCCGAAACCAGACAAGCATTTTTGGATGCTTTTTCCCTTGCACCATTTGCTAATTTATTGGGATTAGTAGATGAAGGAACGGCTGTGGCACTCAACTACTTGTCTAGCCGTCGTGCGGAGGATTCAAACCGTAGTTCTGCTAAAGAATACCACTTGGTATACGATATGGGCGCAGGTTCTACTAGTGCAACCGTCTTCTCATACTCGTACAATGGTCTGCACGTTTTGGAGATGGAATCTTTGGGTTTTGACGCCACTTTGGGTGGGAGGTCTCTTACCAAATCGGTTTACACCATCTTGGTCGAAAAGTTTTCCAATTATTTCAAAATTGCCGAAGATGACATTTCTACAAAGATCAAGGCCAAGTTGATGGAGACTGCCGAAAAAGCAAAGATTATATTGTCAGCAAATGCTGAGTTCCATGTTTTCTTGGAGCTGGTGTACGAGGAGAAGGATTTCAAGACCGTGATTTCGCGGATTGAATTTGAAGACTATACATCTGATGTTATGGGTCGTGTCACTCTTCCAGTCAGTGAAGCATTGAAACAACTTGGCTTGAGTATTACAGATATCAAGTCTATTATCCTTAACGGTGGATCTACACGTGTACCATTTGTCAAGCAACAGTTGAGCACTTTTGCTGGAGAAGAGAGAATTTCTAAATCGGTGAACACCGATGAAAGTTGTGCATTGGGTACAACTCTTCGTGGTCTTCAATGGAAAACGCACTTTAGCAAATCTTCCTCTGATATTGTCGTTATTGACAAGGTTTTTCACAATTTTGAGATAGCTTACAATGATCAAGTAGACCCAACTGTTGTTTTCCCCAAGTTTTCCAATATTAATAATTCCACCAAGGTGTCTTTAGGTGATGTGAAAAACGACTTCAACATTGATTTGTATGAAGATGGCCGTTTATTCAAGTCATTTGTCATTAATGATGTTGCTAAAAAGGCTGAAAAGTTAACCTGTAAGTCTAAGGCATCCAAAAAGGTTTTTGCAACTTTAGAAGTCGATCACAACAAGATGTTTGACTTGAAAAAGGTGGAGATCGAGTGCGTAGCATCTCAAGAAAAGACCGGCTTTTTAGGTAAGTTGTTAAAGAAAGATACCGAAGAGGATTTACTGGTTGTTGAAGAGGAAACTGTGGCGACAAATTCCACAAACGCAAACAAAACAAACGTCATCAAGCCAAAAAGACAATCTGTTGTTTCAGTCTTTATTCCAAGACCTAGTTATCGCCATACCAAACCTATATCCAAGTCAGCTCAAGATAAATTCAAAGAAAAACTCACATATTTGAACATTAAGGACGAAGAAAAGATCCAATTGGTCCATATTAAGAACATTTTGGAAGGTCAAAGTTATGAATTACGTTCTATTATCGAGGATAACGAAGAGACGCTACTCAAGTCATCATCAGAGGATGAATTATCGACATACAAGACCTTTGTTCTCGAAACTATTGATTGGTTGGATTTTGAGAGTGATGATTCCTTGATTGGTGACTTTCAGCTTAAGATCAAAGAGCTTAATGCCAAAAAGAAAGAATTAGACGCATATCTTGCGATGGCCAACCTTGACTTGTCATTAACCAGCTTGAAGGATATCCATAATCAATCCTCAAGTATTTCGAGAAAAATAGAATCACGTTTGTCAGAATTGAATGGTGAAATTGAATCTCTTCGTGAGGAATACAGCGATAAGGATATTGACTTTGACCACATAAATAATAAGGTTGTAGCAAGATTGGTCAAGGATGACGCGAAAAAAGCTGCATTCCAAAAGAAGTTTCAGCTGTTTAATCAACTGTTAGAGCAGCTCAGTACATTGATAGAACTCCCCGAGTCTGAGTTTAACCTGGCTTCTAAATTAGAGGTGTACAGAGTTTTCATGGAATTATCTGAGGGAATAATGAATATGTTGAGCGAATTGGCTGCAGTTGAGAGCAGTCACAAGGAACGTTTGGAGTTGTTAAAGTCCAGATTAGACAAGACCCTTGAGAAGCAAATGATTAAAGAATTATTAAAGCAACAAAAACAGAAGGAAAAAGAAGAAAAGGAAAAGGAAAAGGAAAACCAAGAAGAAAACCAAGAGGAAAACCAAGAAGACAACGAATCCCAAAAAGATAATAAAAACACAACAAAAGAGAACCCAGCAGAAAATGCACCCCAGGATAAAGAAATCCCTGTACAAGAGTCTTCCTCGTTGGAGACAAACTCCCCAATAGAAACACAAACTACATCTGAGTCTCTGGCTGAACTGAGTTTAGAGATTGACCACGATGAGTTATAAGTGACTTTTCTTATTTATACAGCGTATATCATACACATCTTTAGAAGTAGTGAGTATTTAAAAAAAAAACTGATTTTGGTTGAACCTGAACCATCACTTGGTGATGTGAAGTGAACCGAAAAAGCTAAACCAAAATTGATAATTCAAGGATTAAAAATTCTGTAAAGGCATCAATAGCATCACCGTCGGCATCATGGGTGATCAGCAATATTCTTATACGCCACGTACAAGTGATCGCTCGTTTAGTGGCAGCGAAGGAAGTGCTGGATCAATGTCCAGGCGATTTGGTGTTGGTTCTAATGGTTCATCGAATGGAGGAGTATCTCGGTACCAGAGTGAAGACTTGCAGGATTACAGTTCGGGAAGACGAGGTAATGGTCCAGGAGCATCACACGACTACTACAAAGATGTTAGAGGACAAACATCATCAGCTGGATATAGAACAGAGTATAACGACCGAGCGCGGGAGCGTGTTGTGGGGGATGTGAGAAATGGCATGACAGATAGAAGTCCTCCAAGGAGATATAATGAGGATAGAAGACCGTTTAGAGGAGATGGAAGAGATAACAGGTCGCTGAACTATGACCAGAGAAATTCGAGGGAGCCTTTAAACCAGCGAGAGTCTCGGCAGTTCCATGACAATGTTGGAGAAAACCACCAAGATGCTCATAATTATAGAGGACAGAGAGAGTTTCAGCGTCCCCAAAGAGAACAGCGCGAATTTCAACGCAGAAGACCACAGGGGCCATCAGGACACAAGGAACGAGAACGTTATCGTCGTCGTCCATATGGGAAATATGAACAAAGGGCTTTCCAGGCTCCTCCCTCGGAGTCTTCAGCTCTGCCGTATCAACAGCAGCAACAAACTCGTACATCCCCAGAAACACAATTATCCAGGGAGGAGCTTATTGAAAAATATCAAAAAAAGTTGGAAGAATTGAAGGATGTACAGCCCATTGAGGAAATTAAAGTTATCGATTCAAGATGGGGGGTGAAGCCAAAAGGTTTTGAGGAAGTAACAGCCCAAAGAGCTAAACTCTCTGGGTTGTTCCCGCTTCCCGGTCACCCTAGACCCGTTGACTATACCAAGTTGGAGGGTGCTATCAAGGATCGTTTAGCTGATTCGAATAATATATTGAATGACGTTTCTAAGATAGATCCCAGAGACTCTAGAATGGCTAGAATTTTAATTATCAAAGACATCAACTTTGCCCAGATTAATTACTTGAAGATTGTGGAATTTTTCAATGATTTTTTAAGTCAGATTGATATTGAAGAAACTTCGTTGAGCAATATCCAGTCAAAGCATAAGACTAAAGACGACAAGAATTTAATAATCGAATTGAATGGAAGTATCGCGGCCACATTAATTTATTCTCTAAATAAATCGCATCTTTCGTTCAATCTTTACAAGGAAGAAGAAGAACCTCCTAGAGCTGATACAGAAATGATAGAGATCAGAATTGAAAGACCTCAGGAATATGTGGTACAGAGTTCCGAGGCGTATACAGCAATCAATATGGCTGACATTGAAGATAAAGTCGTCGATAGCTACAGGAAAATAACTATGCGTGTTTCTGTCGATAAAACCGAAACTGAGATCATAAACGAGCTAAAGGAAATAGCTCCTATAAAGGGTTTTCAATTATTGCGCGAGATAGGTACCAAAAAATCATTGGGAATGGCATTTGTTGAGTTTTATCTAGATCCCGAACAATACAATGGAGCTCCTACAAAAGCCGTGAGTAAGCTTGAAGAATTAATAGCCCAAGTGCAAAAGATACCATTTGTGAATGACTCTTTCTTCTCTTGCATAATCCCCCACAAAACCAGCATACAAGACTGTTCCATTGACTTCCAAACGTTACAAGAATTGGTCAAGAATGAGCACGTAGCCGCACACCCTAAACTGAGGGTTATACAGCTTTTGAATATACTTACCGTTAAAGACTTGATTGATGATGCGAATTTTCAGTTTATACAACAGGATATTTACCAAGAAGTTTCAAAGCTTGGGAAAGTGCAATCGATGCGTATTCCGCGCCCCGCCAATGACTATACGCCAGGACTTCTGCAATTTACGCAGCCAGGTTTAGGCAAGGTGTTTATTGAGTTCGAGGAAGAGGAAGTTGCATTGAAAGCAATAGTAGAGTTGGCTGGAAGGCTGTACAACGATCGTACGGTATTGTGCACTTTTCAGGATCACTCTGATTATAAGAAGGGTATATTTTAATTATAATGCGATCATTAGTCCTACTACAACTTGTTTTCCAACAAGAATAGTTTTAGTTCTGTAGGTACATTGCTATCATGGCCATGTCTAGCAATCAAATCATACAAGGGTTTTGGTATTTCGGGAATAAAGCTGAGACTCAACTTTATAATTTCTGATTCTTCTAATGCGGGAAAGTTACGGAGTATCTTCATGGGTTGTGGAGCAGACAAGAGCGATGACCGATTAATGATTAACTGGGCCACCACAAATAGGATATTCATGTGAGTTCCATAAGCAAACAAAAAGTCCCATAGCTTCAATACCGACAGAAGTGGAGGTGTGCATGCACACAAGGTTAGCACAGACGGGAATGCATAAATCTCAGCCTTGAGAAACTTCGAGTCCAAGTACTCCGATAGAGTAGGATCAATAATTCGCAACAACACATCTACCAAACTTAAACCAGCATGAACTCCATCCAAGTTTGGAGTTATGTAAAGAGGGATGTGCTGAGTGATCAACAGGTGCAAGAGTGCATATGCCTGAGGTTCGCTCTTGTAGCAGCAGTAGGCAATAGGTGCCAACAAGACATTAAGACCCTGGACATATCCCACCTTGTTATCGATGCTTATTGCGATACTGCCCAAAACGCGAATCAAGACGTCTTCGCTCACTTTCAGATGGAATCCTTGGTCGTTCATGAGCGTTCGAAACGTATCGTTTTTGATCTTGGTGTGCAAGTTGTGATTCAAAACCTGTGGTACCAGCGCCACTAGCTGGTGGTACAAATCAGTGTGGAACCGGGGTGTTCTGGATAGGATACTCCAGACATAGGAGCGATACGGACACTGGTCGTACCCGGGAGGAATTGTGAGTCCTTCAACCAATATCATATACCGTAGTTGGGATAAGCCATGGTTGAGAAAAAGCTGAGGGCTGCCAATGAACAGTTCAATCTGGTCTTTCTTTCGACCTTTAACAGATGCCTGCATTGATTCTAGGCCTGCTGAAGAATAGTAGGCAAATCGCGACTTGCAATTGAAGTAGCTTATTGGTGAGGACGGCCTTTATTGATAAAGATGGTCTTGTTTTGGTTTTGGTAACGCCGCACGACCCATTTGATTTTGCACCCAACGGCCTGGTTGTAGCAGGAACAAGCAGCGCAAGACAGGCATGGGGTGAGACACTAGGGGTTTTTGGGGAGAAGTGAGAAGATGAGTTGCTTTAGAGAGGAAAGGGATGGAGGAAGCAGCAGATTGGATATTTTTGGCGAAAAATGGGTGCTGATAGGTGTATTATTGATTGTATGGTAAAAGAAGTAGAGTTGAGGTTAATAGAGGAGGGTAATAGAGGAGGTTAATAGAGGAGTTTATTAGATGAGCTCATTAGAGGAGCTTATTAGTGGAATATGCGATAAAATAAGAGTAAGCGGAGAAGGAAGGGATATAAAGAAGACTAGGTGAGGTTGGATGGGATGATGTCTAGAAAGATAAAAAGCGAAGGAAGATAGAGTGAAGTTGATGGAAAGAATTGAAGGTTAAACTGATTGGATAACGGTTAAAGATCAAGTAATAATGTAATTGATATAGCCAAAATTTAAGGGATTAGTTGAAGTTATATTCTCAGGTATAAATGGAGTGTGCTTCAAATTAAGACGGGTTGTTGTTCTTTAATTAATGTATAGTAAGCTTAAGTTAAACATTTCAATAATAACTTGAACTTTTATTAGGGAAATAGAAAGAAACGGAGAAATTATACAGTGGTTAAGGTTACAAAGAGGCTACAATTCAAGATATTCAACTTGAAGGAATTCTACTTGACCATATACAAGATTAGTGGTGCAAATCAATAATTGAGAAGCTGTCTTAGCTCTTTTACAGAAATTCAATTACAATGGCACTATTGATCTGTTTATGAACTGTACTCATAGAATTCGCTATAATGGTTCTATTAAGAAGACCAAAGGCCATTTCATAAGGAGTGATTTTTGAAGTGCTGGGTGTATGAATATTTCAAATGCAACTCAATAAGCATGATAAATGATAATAGTGATAATAATGATAATAAACGCCACTCTCAATAAATGCCACTCTCAATAAACATCAATCTCAATAAACATCACTCTCAATTAACACCACCGCTAAAGATTTCACCATTAACAAGGCTTATTTAGGTACTTTATTCTTTCAAATCCATTAATCTTATAGCACGAGTTATAGATATTACAGAAGTATAACCAAATCAAAGCCTAGCGATTGCCTGGAGTTTAACTAACTATAACTCAATTACAACTCAGTTATTACAACTCAATTACAACTCAACTACAACCCAGCTATAACCTGGCAATCACCAAACATATCCTACATTTCCTCTCCCATTCTACCAACTTTACACCAAATACCCATTCCCCAGCCGTTTTCAGCCCAGATTTCACGGTAACAATGCTACAGACCCCCCCATTCTCACAAAATCGCCAGATCCCCCATAACTGCCCCAAAAGTGTGTTTTTCTCACCCGTTCCCGTCTTTGTTAACCATCCCATAAGACATTAATTTTTCAGCCCTTTTATTTCTCCCAATAACCAGATATCCTCCATGTTTGGCCTCGGGAAGCTTCTCTACGTAATAATCCTTTCTGTCAACGGAATAGCCGTTCTCAGCGAGGACAGGTTCCTCAACAGAATCGGCTGGGGATCCACCAGCGCAAGCTCAGCGCCTGGAGCTGCCCAGTACCAGCAATTCTCCAGTCTTGACGCCAGCGACGGCCTGATCAAAACCAAGATGATCAACCTTATCAGCGCCATCCGCACTCTTTTGCGCGTGCCGCTCATAGCAGTTAACATAGCAGTAATTCTATACGAGTTGATTTTAGGGTAAAGAAATACACAATACTATCCAGTCATTACTTCTCATTACGTATAGCTCTCTTCTCTTTAGACGCTTTCCACCTTGGGATCGCTGCCGCTCTGGAGCCTGTCGCGCGATTTTTTGAATAGCTCCTCCTGCTGTCTCAACAACTCCTCCTCCAGCAATCCCGAGTTTTGGAACTTGTTGTTCTTCTTCTCCTTGCCCTTGAGCAACTCCTTGTGTTCGTCCAACACCTTGTGAATAATCTCCAAATAGTTCCGGAAGTCCAATTCCTCCAAGGCCTTGACTACGTGGTCCGAGGCTATCGTCTTTTTGGCCTCCTTCTCGGCAATGTCATTCAGCTGCGTCGAAAGCATCATGATGAACTCAATGCAGCACTCGGTGACTGCCTCGCGCGCTTCCTTCAGGATCGCTACGTCTTTAGGGAGAATCTCTCCAATGATCTTCTGTACCGTAGCTTTGGGCAACAGCAAATCCTCACCTGCTGGCGTGGAATAGTCTGACATATCTGGCTGGCGGGTGGCGGTGGTGATTGGCTACTAGTGGTGAGCCGCTGGTGATGAGCTGCTTTGGTCAAGCCATACAATTTTTTTTACACTACAAACAGGGTCGTCTCTTCTATAAAGCGATAAGGCATATCCAGCACGATCCAGTGGCCACAGGGGAACTCGGATACCTGTAGATTCGGGAAGTAGTGGCCAAAGGACGGGATATGGCGATTTTGAACGAATTCTGAGTGTTTGGCGCGCATTACAAGCACCGGTTTAGTGTAGGTGAGGCCTGTAGTCTCTGGCCATGCTCCCATGTTCGCAAGCACTCCGTCTTGATGGAAGTTGAGGACAGGAACGCGTAAAAGGCTGGTGGTGGCGGCGGTGGCGGCGGGTTTCTCCCTCTCCTTCGTCAACCGGTGGACATTGCCCCTGAGAAAGAGTCGCACTGCTGCATTTGGCTCATAGTGAGCGAGAATAGAGTCAGTAGCGCTAGCGCGCTCGGCAGACGGCAATGAGCGTAGAGCGTTCGCGTGGGCTTCCAACTGGCACAAGCCTTCCAAATCCTGGGTGAAATTGTTGGAGAGTGGCTCGCAAACAGGGCTGTTGTCCACCACGATAAGCTTGGAGACTCTGCTCGGAGCATGCAAAGCCACCTGCATCGCGACCTTGGCTCCCATCGAGTGTCCAACAAGCACAACCTCACTGATGCTTTTTTGGTTGAGGTACTCTATCACATCTTGGGCCATTGCCAGGTACGTATGGGGGGAGGCTTGCGGAGACTTGCCGTGGTTGCGCATGTCAAGCGCGATTACTGGTCGTGAAAGCAGGTGTGCAAGCCTACGTGCAGCCCAAGACCAGTTCTGCTTTGAGCCAAAGAGGCCATGCAACATTAGCAAGGGCGCCGGATGGGATTGCGCTTCCAACGGTGGAGCTTGGCGTTTGCGATGCTCATCGCGGCGATAATGCCCCCATTCCTGCGATACAAGACTCACTACTGGCCTATACGGCAACGCGTTCACCCTTGGTAACGGGTCGATTCGTTTGAAAACTGCCTTGGGCACGCTATGGTACCGTCTCAGGCCGTTCATTTCTTAAATGCTATACACAACAAGAGAAAACCAGCTGCTGCTTACCAGTCCTATGCCTAGATAGAAAAAACAGCAGCGCCGACAAGCGCACGACTTGGTAAACAAGACACTTAACTCGCTAAGTGTATTCGACTTGTAAGTAAAAACCCCCGATCTGAAGCTTAGTTCAGACCAGATCCATTACCGCCCATGAACTGTCCCATCAAGCTGGAAAAATCGGGACCTTCGCCATTGGCACCGCCCAAACCCATGCTTTGTGCCATTTGACGCACGGCAGGGTTGTTCATTAAACCTTGCATTGCCGAGGGATTCGACATCATCTCTTGGGCTGCCTGCATAATTTGCGGGTTGTTCATCATTTCAGATAAGGATGGCATGCCGCCACCGCCTAACATGCTTGATAAGTCTGGCATGCCGCCAGCACCAGCACCGGCACCAGCACCAGCACCGCCGGTAGTAGCCGCAGCGCTATCACTACCAGAGCGAGAAGTTTGGTTGTCCTCGGTGGTTGGAATTGACTTTTCCAAGTCCTCCTCTACTCTGCGCTTGGCAGTCTCGTAACCTTTGGCCATCGCGTCCAGCTTCTGCTCCCCCTCGGCATCCAAGCCACGCTTGTATGCCTCCATAGATGCCTTGGCATCGCCCAAGGCATACTTGGCCAAGCCCAATCTCGAGTAGGCTTTGGAAAAGGCTGGGTTCAACTTGATGGCACGCTCAGCATCCTCTACAGCCTTTTGATGCTGGCCAGAAGAAGAAAAGGCTGCTGCTCTATTAGACAAGTAAACCACATTGCTGGGGTCCAATGAAATAGCTTCGGTGTATTTTGAAATAGCCTCACTAAAGTTTTTAGTAGTCATGGCTCTGTTTCCTTCAATCTTCAATTGGTCTGCCTTGGCCTTGGTTTCAGCATCAACCTCTACTTTCAGTGTGTCGTCGCCTGAAGAGGTACCGGCAGCAGAAGCAGCAGCAGCAGAGGCAGCGGCACCAGACGTCAAAACATCGGCTAACAGCTTGCCACCAAAGGTAGCTTCAATAGTCTTTTCGGCATCCTCCACATTCACTTCAAATGCATCAGCAATACAGTCAATGGCCACGTCCATAGATTCAACGTAATCCTCGGCAATATCTTTGTTGGTGACTGACTCCTTTAAGAAATGGATGATGGACAAGGCCACATCTTTTTTAGATACGCTAGACATTCTGGAACGTTGGTTGGTCTTGGTTAAGTCTTGATACTCATTATGATGACGGGACCGATTTTCATCATTTTCATATTCAGAGGAAATTGAGTAGCGCACGCCCATTTCACGACGAGCTTCTCTCTACCACTCTATTTAGCCAATTTTAGCAGCCAGGTTTAACTAGAGCGCTCTTGAGGAGAGCAAGCTCAAGATGGTGTTGGCGGAAGCGACGAATCAGGTTTTTTATGTGCTGTTTTACCCCAAAAGCAAAAAAATCCGAACGAAATTTAATAATATTGGAGACGGCCGCAGCCACTTGTTCATGTTCATACTTGATTTCTGTATTGAGCTTGGTGATGTATTTGACCTTTTCTGCCTTGGCCATGAGAATTCGCTTATACTTAGAACGTCTGTTTTCAATAATTCCAAATGTAAAAAAAGAGGTTGTGTCTTCATTATCGGCCATGGTATCGATAAATTGTGCATCCATAGTGAAGGTGTCTCGTCTTTCTATTGGTGAGATAGAAGATTGGGATGCATCATCGTGGCTGGTACGCTGCTGGTTGGTCTGATGCATGATTTCAGACTCATATCTGTAAGCTTCTTTATTCAATTCGCAAATGTTGGTGTATATGTCCTTCCACAGATGGATCTTATCAAGTAATTTGTTCATGTTCTGCAACAAATTTCGAATAGAAAGCTCGAGCCACATGGTGAATGTGTGTAGATACCCCAAGCTAAAATCCTCCATCCCGTATTCAGACGCGGGTTTTGGCTCAGTGCCTGATATGTAAGTTTGATAAAGATCAAGGGCACGCATATATACAGCTTTCAAATCAACAGATTTTATATCTCCAATGGCCAACAATACGTTGAACTTGGATAAAAGAGTTTGGTAGGCTTCCAAGTCGCGCTGAGAAAAGCTGATAAAAAACTCAAACTCTTCAATTTGAGTATGCGTCAACTTAAAATCCCCCAACAGTGCTCGTGCCTTCTCTTGAGCACTAGTTACCTTTTTGATCATCTCGAGCATCAGCTTGCGTTCTGGCAGAGGCTCTTGGACTAGAAACTTTTGGAAAAAAACTTGTCGTGGAAGGTTAGATTGCAAACTAAGAGCTATGAGCACAATATTCAAGCCTTCAATTAACCGGTTCACTCTATATTTGTGGAAAAATGGGGTTGTTGATTTCCCAAGCCCGTAGTTCAACCAAAAGAAATCTGAATCAGGTATCAATGAATAAGGATGTTCTAGGTTTGAAAGGTAAATTATTTGCCTTATAGTATCAAGTGATTTGTAGTTTGAGTAGCCACTTTTGTTGCGAGTGAATATTACCCAATTTTTTGAATTAATGTCATAACGCGCATTTAGCGCAGTTGCCTGGTCAGCAATATTGGCTGGGAAATAATTATCGATGAAAAAAGAATACACCCTTTTATCGATTTCTTGTAAAGATGCGTTGGGAGTTACTGCCTTGATTGCCAGGAACCCTAAATAATCAAAAACAGTGTAGCAGTTTCGACTATCTTCATACATGAGATTAATACGGGTATCATGTAACAAGTCCTTTAGGTTTTCCACTCTATTGTACTTGACATAGAGAGTAAGCGGAATTAATGTTTTTTGGTTCATTTGGTTCACGTCAATCAAGTTTTCTTCTTTGCTCAACAATTCTGTTTCCTTGAGATTCTTTAGTATCATGTGCAAGAGCGTATTGCCCATTTTATCAACATGTTTTTCGAAAAAGGTGTTACACTTGCCGCCATACTTTTTGTAAATGCATTTAAATGCCACACTTAAGAGCTCAGAATAATCGGAGTGGTCGTAACACCGACACAAGCTCATTAATGGCGTATATGATTTATAGTCCTTTGCCTCCCAATCGATCAAATAACCAACAGTCTCTATAAGCTTATGATTGTGGAATAAATAATGCCCTATGGAACGGCCAAAATTATCAAACGAATTGAAATATACCACTTTTTCCTCAAATGTAGTATTGACTAGTATCAAATTGACCAAGTCCTCAGATATACTATGTGATTCTTCCACCAAGGCCACTATGACCAAGTTTTGATTGGTAGTCAAAGTTTTTTGGAATAGAATATCATCAATTGAGAACCATTGAGGATTATAATTGATGATCATGTCATATATTTCAAAGTTTTTGGTTCGAATCGCAAACATAATACAGCCCTCGCCATTTATGTTTTTGCTATGGAGAAAATGGTTGTTCGGGACATCTTTATTTCCCAATGATGTTTCAACGCTTTCAAGCATTGCCTTCAACTTAGTCATGTCTTGATTTTGAATTGCTGACCAGAACTCAAAATTACTTTGAGAAGATTGAATTAGATCATGGCAATGCAGGTCACTAGATGAAAGGTGATATAAAACGGCATCTAGATTACTGAGAATATAATTAAACTGCCCATCATTCGAGTAATCAACTGAACTGAAGTTTTTGACATAGTATAGATGAGCCTCCAAGTTTTCAACTTTGGAGTGCACAATTACCATGATCAAAAGGCCAATTAAAGTATCTGCGTCCACCACAAACAGATCCTGGGAAGCGCTCTTATCTCCCGTCAAAATTTTCACCGTATTCATAATGATTTTCGCCTTGCTATACAGATTTGTAATAGCGGAGTCACCTAATTTTGTGAATTCTGTAATTGCACTGCGTATTCGTGATTGTAAATCATTCAATTGCCACGGCTTATCTACCGGTAGCTCTAGCTGGTTCAAAGCCAAGCACAGTAACTTATTGTATAATTCAGTAGATAAAACCTTTGTTGCTTCGGGGTCATAGTCCTGTTTATCGTCATTGGGATAGTTGAACTGGAATAAAAGTTGTGCCCATATCTTATCGTATAAATTCAATTCCACATACTCATGAACAAGCTTATTGAGATCTAGCCCAGGGTACATGTTAACAATATGCGTTAGTAGATTGTAGGTTTCTTCTCCTTTGGGATTTTCATCTTTGACACTATCCAGGACGTTGCTGTATGCTACCTCTAAAATGTTTTGAAATTCATTACGAATGACAGATAGCTTTTTACGGGTGTTTGTTCTCAAAACACGGAACTGGGGGTTGTTGTGGTGGAAAAGTTTATAGAACTTGTCAGAAACCGCATTGGATAAAAGAGGAAAGCTTCGCAAAAGTTTTATAAATGTTATGCTCTCTGTCATATCTGCATTTGCCTGCCGTTTAGAATACACAGATTTATCAGGAGCAGCCACTTGTTTGCGATGGGACTTTAAAAGAGAGTAACTTCCAGTCAAACTATCTTCAATAAAGAGCAACATGAATTTACTACCCTTAGGAAAATAATCGCAAAATGAGTTGAAGTAGCCAAAGGAAAGAACATCGACTCTTTGACTTCTACTAAACCCTTTCCCAGCAAATATCATCCCGTTTTTTATCAAAACTTGTTTCCCATTCATCGTATTATATACAACCAGCTGTCCTTTAGAAACTGGGGTCAATGCTGCGGTACACGTCTTGATTACATGGGATTGGATGAAATCTTCGCTATTGTAGCAAAGATCCTCAAGCAATACCTTACTTGATGAGTGCTCTGTTGCCAAATCGAAGTGTTCGTGCAATATTCTGGCTGGTGGTACAATTATAGTGTAGTCATTATGGTTCTGAGATAACTCTTCTAGAGTGCGTTTGAAAGGCGCCTTTGAGCTGTTTGGATTGTTGAACAAGCAGTTAAGCAAAGGATTATACAATAAAGGAAGATGTTTGGTATGTTTCTGCTGAGGGCTCATTCTTAGCTCATCGTTTTGCTAAGCAATGAAAGCGTTGGTGGCTGCCACTATCCTTTTGTAAGTTCATTTTTTCTACATTGTATCAAAGATTGAGTTTAGGCGTTTTTTTAGGACTATAAAGATAAATACATTAATTTGTTTCTTGAACGATCGAACGAAGGCCTACGGAGCCTGTAAGGATACTGGGTCTGCTACTGGTGACAGGATAGTTTGTTTTGATAGCTGTTTCAGTTGTTTTTTCGGTACCAATAGCTCCAAATCCTCCTCCTCCTGGAGTCATAATAATCACTCTTTCACCTTTGCTGACTTTAACGGTACATTTTCCTCCTAAGAAAACTTTTCTAAGCTCCTTGGGGTTTTCCTTTGACTTCCTAAGCCAGTAGTTTTTACCACGTAAACCATCTTTTCCTCCTAGTAACCCAAAGGGAGGTAATGATCTTCTTTCCATCAAGCAAGATACTTCCAAGCCATCATGGGTAAATTCAACGTCTCTGATGACACCATTTCCTCCCGTATGCTTTCCCTCGCCACCAGAGCCATGTCTCACGGAATATTCGTGAACGATTACAGGGTACCGTTTTTCAAATAACTCAGTATCAGTGATTCTGGTGTTGGTAGTATGGCATTGGACAACAGATTGTCCATTCCAAGTTGGTCCTGCGCCTGAGCCTCCACAAATGGTTTCATAGTATCCAAATGATATGTTGTTTTCCTTATCATTTATTCCAAAAGTGAAATTATTACATGTACCTTGGGAAGCAGCAGCGGCCTCGAATGCCTTTAACATAACGTCGACTATTCTTTGGGTAGTCTCTACATTACCACCAACAACTGCAGCTTCGTAGGAAGGATGAACCACAGAGCCCTCTCTAGTCTTGAATTTTATAGGCCTCAAACAACCATTATTCAATGGAATATCGGTGCTAATCAATGACCGCAACACGTACAATACTGCTGAGTATAAAATGGCCCTAGGAGCATTCAAGTTACCATACATTTCATCCCCCGATTCAGAAAAGTCAAAGACCGAATTTCCTGTCTCTGGGTCTATTGACACCGATAACGCTATCGGTGTACCATCATCCAAATAGTCAATAGCGCTAAGTTTCTGGCCACCAAATTTTTTATAAGCCAATTTCAATAAGTTGCGCACAGCAAGCTCTGCGGTTGACTGGATAGCTTCCATATAAAGACTTATTACGTCATACTTGAACTCTTTGATCAATTTGTTCAAGAGTGTAATTCCTTTAAAGTTAGCAGAAACCTGGGCCTTTAAATCAGAAAGATTATCACTTAATGTTCTGGTTCCTGAACCACCTGGGTGTTTCGCAGGCTCTTCCAAAAGAAGTCTGGTTATTCCTTTTTCGTCGAACTCACCATTTTGACATAATTTGTGAGTGACAATTGAGGCGCCTTCGTCGTAAATAGTCTTTGAATTAGGAGGCATCGATCCGGCTGCGATCGAGCCGATGTCTGCATGATGGCCTCTTGAAGCAGTCCAAAATATGGGGTTTTTATCAGAATCCAACACTGGCGTGATTACCGTGATATCAGGAAGATGTGACCCACCTGCTGATGGATGATTTGATACCAAAACATCTCCATGCTCCAATTTTCCTTTCCAAATTTCCTTTTGGGCTTTGACCGCAAAGGACATAGCACCCAAATGGATCGGTACGTGAGGCGCATTGGCCACCAAGTCACCATTTCTATCAAATATAGCACATGAAAAGTCTAGTCTTTCTTTTATATTAGTGGAAATGGCTGTCTGTTGCAAGGTTCTTCCCATTTGTTCAGCAATTGACATAAACCTATGTCCAAAAACAGATAATTGAATGGGATCAACAACTTTGTTTGAGAGTTTTTTGACTTGCTCCTGTTCAAGTGCAATTATAACATGACTTGATAAAATATGAGCTTTGGAATTGGGCTCCACTAATATTGTTTGGGTGTTATCAATTATAACTGCAGGTCCAGGTATAGTAGTTCCAAGTTTCAAATCAGGCAAAAGATAAATCGAGGTCAGCAACCACCCTTCGCTTTCAAAGTATACGGCCTTTATCACTTTGGCCTCAGGTGCTTCGTACTCAATCGTCAAATTTTCCAATTCAACATATGGGTTGAGATGTTGTTTGTCCTGGTTTTCCACATATAATAAAACTTGAACATCATCAACCAATACTTCGCGATCCAAAGTGAATCCAAATTCGTTTTTATGTCTTTGAATGAACTGAATATCAGAAGTGTTTGAGTTTTTAGACTTGGGGATTAACAAACGGGTATCGGATCCTTTATACTTCATGTTCAAGTTAATTTCCAACCTTGTTCCAAATCCAGTCAAGTTTTGTTCTTCATAGTCTTTGTATGCCTCCTTGATTAAGAGGTCAACTTTTTCATCAATATTAGCAAAATTACTCTCATTGTAGATGAAGGATGAAGGTGATTGTTTTTCAATAACAATGTCAGCCAAGTGAATACCATAGGCTGATAATAACGACGAGTACTTATGGATTGCAACCTTTGAAATGCACAAATTTTTTGCTAAAGAGACAGAAAACTGACCACCAGAGCCACCAAAGCATGCCAAATTGTGATCGGCTGTATTGAATCCTTTTGCTTCCGTCAAGTTTCTTATCGGTCTGGCCATGGCTTCTACTGCAACCTTCAAAAATCCACTAGCAACTTCCTCTGGAGTCAATTGGATATCATTGGACTTGTCATTATTAATCTCATCAGTTAACTGTTTAAACTTTTTTGCAGTCAAGTTGTAATCCAAACCTTCATCTTGGTTAGGCCCAAAAATCTTGGGGAAGAATTCAGGCTCCAACCTTCCTAAGAACAAGTTGGCATCAGTTACAGTCAATGGTCCTCCTTTTCTGTAGCAACAAGGTCCAGGATCTGACCCAGCAGACTCTGGACCTACTACAAACATACCGTTTTTCCAAAATAACATGGAACCCCCACCCGCGGCAACTGTCGAAATATCAAGTTGAGGGGTTTGCAAGCTAACCTCACTGACTACTGTCTCGAAGATATGCTCCAAATGTCCTGAGTATCTCGAAACATCGGTCGAAGTTCCTCCAGCATCAAAACCAATAGTAGCCTTTTCGGTCGACTTATCGTAACAAGTTTCTCCATATCCCACCATTCCACCAGCAGGTCCCGAAAGTATAGCCTTCAAGCCTGTGAACTTATACCAGGGACACAATCCACCGTTTGATTGCATGAAAAGCAATTTATTGCCAAAGGCCTCCAATCCTCCTTCAAATCCATTGCCAAAATTCTGAATATACTCGTTGATTACCGGTGATAAGTACGCATCAGCCACTGTTGACGAGGACCTATTGACCATACCAATCATTGGTTGTAACTGGTGAGATACGGAGACCTGAAACCCAATTTCTCGAGCGATTTCAGCAACACGAGATTCGTGTTCCAGGTAGGCATAAGAATGCAACAAACACAACGCAATTGTCCTTATCTTGCCTTCGCTGAAAATCGACTGTAATTCCTGGGTTACTTTGTCGTAATCTGGTTTCTTCAAAACACGAATGATATCACCTGTAACACCTTCCGTAAGTTCTGGATCGCCGCTGACATCATATTTCAATTTATCACCACCGCCTTCGCTAAAACTTTCAATGGTGACTCTCTCATCAATCTCAAGTACGTCATCGTACAACTGGCCAAGTTTTTTGGCCGTCAAGTCAAAAATATTTGGCCTTGTTTGGTTCCCAATCACCAACACGTCTTTGAAGCCCTTAGTTGTGACCAACAAGACATTGGCTCCCTTTCTCTCGAGCAAGGCATTGGTGGCTACTGTAGTACCCATACGTATGCTATCAATACTATCCAATTTCAACTTTTGAGACTTCGGAATGGAAACATCGTGGGCCTTCTCCAAAATTCGACGGATCCCCTCCGTAGGGGCATCCTTATAGTTGAGAGGGTCTACCGATAACAACTTGAAAACATAGTCATTTTGGCCGGGAATTTTGGCAATAACATCACAAAATGTTCCACCTCTATCGATGGCGATCTTTATACCACTAGCTGAATGTGTCATTGCTTGAATGGCTAAACATTGAGTCAAGAGGGAAACTGGTGGCCATTTAAACTAAATCTTGATCGGCAATTTTCAAGATAATTGCCGACTCCACATTTTTCTCACCAAAAATCTAGATGGTCAAAAGGTGTGTGTATGGCTCAAGAGATGGAAAGAGGTGATAGGCTATGAAAAGTCATTGATTTTATATAAGCGTGTCTTTATTTTATATAAGTGTATCTTTATTTTATATAAGTGTATCTTTATTTTATATAAGTGTATCTTTATTTTGGTCTGTACTTTAAGGTGAAACCGAAAGGCTTTCAAATTGGGTTGAAAGGGAAGTTTTAGATATAATATTTCCCAATTTATCGTACTGTACTTCTTCCTCTTCTTCCGATTCATCACTTACTATATTGCCAAGAGAATCGTACTTCAATTCTTTATTTATAGCTTGTGGTTCAATCAAATTTCCTAAAGAATCATATTCCATATCATCCTCTTCTATAATGTTCCCGAAATTATCATACTTTGGCTCTATTTCTTCTTCTTCTTCTTCACTATCCTCTTCACTATCCTCTTCACTGTCCTCTTCTCTTGCATCCTGTCTGTTGACATTACCCATCATCCACAAGTCTTCAGTCTTGGCCATCTGTTTTCTTTCCTTGGCCTCATTTTCTATCTTAATTAGCCACTCTTTTTGCGCTAACTCGATAGATTCCGAATCAGTACATTTCTGGTACACCTCCAAGAGCTCCTTATTGAGCTTTAAAAACGTTAGTCCCCAAGAGAAGTTCTCTAACAATTGTTCTGCCCAGTCTGTATGTCCCACAATTGCAAAACACGCTGCTAATGCCTCCACACAGTTTAACTTCCATGGTCTGCCATAATTAACTGGATTGGCTGCAACCAAATACGGCAATAGACGCTCATGTTTTCCCCCAATCTTATTAAACGGAACCTCCTCTAAACGCGCCCATGAACACTCAACCACTGCAGCGCCATTAGTCCTGACTGTTTCCAAGTCATCAGGACATACAACCGACTTTCCATTAGGTGAAACCACGATTCCGTTGAATTTTTGGCCTACGCGCATGTTCTTGATCAACCCTAACCTCTCCAACTTCTTACCACTACAACGTTTGGGATCACAGTGATCAAAGTCCCACATACCCATCTTGACTGGGAACTTGGGCTTGTTGGTATCAGAGAACGACGACATAGACCCATCCGCGCCAGCTTCTTGTCTTCCTTTTCTTATATGATGTTGTTTAGACTTGTGTCCATTTGAGGTTCTTGACTTGTTGGTTCTTTCTTCTGATACCTTGTTTTTACCTTTGGCCATCTTGGTCCTTACGATGATCTCTTGAACAGGGTGAAAAAAATTGCAATATGGTTATCTACAGTTTTTTCAATGATAAAATTTTAATTAACGATAATATACAAAACAAACTAGTTAGAAGTAAAACATAAGGAGCATTAGAAAAGCAGGGCAAAAGAAGACACTGGGTTGCTGAGACCGACAGTAGTATGGTGGTCGTGTTGGGTAGTTTTTCTTTGGTTTTAAAAGGACAATTCAAGAGATTTAGAAGTCCTCATCAAACGAAAAGTTGCTCTCAGCCACGTTGGAGTCGTTGGTCTTAGCCATAACACCAGCCTTTTGGTAGTCACTAACTCTCTTTTCGAAAAAGTTGGTCTTTCCTGCCAACGAAATGTTTTCCATAAAGTCAAAGGGATTAGTAACATTGTAAACCTTTTCGTTGCCTAATGCGACAAGTAATCTGTCGGCAACAAACTCCACGTACTGGCACATCAATTTACAGTTCATACCCAACAACGAAATAGGCAAAGCATCAGTGAAAAACTCCTTTTCAATAGCAACGGCCTCTGTGATAATCTTCTCGACAATAGCAGCATCGGGTCTGTTTTGCAAGTGGGAGAATAACAAGCAAGCAAAATCGGTGTGCAAACCCTCATCACGGCAGATTAACTCGTTGGAGAAAGTCAAACCAGGCATCAAGCCTCTCTTCTTCAACCAAAAGATGGATGCAAACGATCCACTGAAGAAAATACCTTCAACAGCAGCAAATGCAACAAGACGTTCGCCAAATAAGGCCTCGTCATCACTGATCCAGCGTAAAGCCCAGTCAGCCTTCTTTTTGATGCAAGGAATAGTCTCAATAGCATTGAATAAAAAGTCTGCCTCCTTGGGGTCCTTGATATAGGTGTCGATCAACAAGGAGTAGGTCTCTGAGTGGATATTTTCCATCATGATTTGGAAACCGTAAAAGCATTTGGCTTCTGGAATCTGAACCTCGGCAGAGAAGTTCTCCACCAAGTTCTCGTTAACAATACCATCGGAAGCAGCGAAAAATGCCAAAATACGGGAAATGAAGAAACGCTCGTTGTCGTTCAAGCGATTGTTCCAGTCATGAGTGTCTTTTCCCAAATCGATTTCCTCTGCAGTCCAAAAAGATGCTTCTGCTTTCTTGTACATTTGCCAAATCTCGTGGTATTTAATAGGGAAAAGAACAAAACGACGAGTGTTCTCCTTCAAAAGAGGCTCATCCTTTTCTGTACTCTTCAATTGATGACGGTGAGCCTTGTGCTTGTTCAAAAACTGGATGTGCTCGTTTTCAGCAACCTGCTTTTCAGCATCAATTTCCTCTTTGGTTTGCTCCTTGGCCTGTTGGAAAACATCCTTGCCAACCATCTGATTTTGCATGGTGTCTTTCTCTGCAGCCTCGGCTGCTAATTTATCTGTTAATGACTTGCCTTTCATATTGGTGACGTCTAATGATGAAATCTTACCTGTTAATCCGCTTGTGGGAGTTTGTTGGACTGACATGTTTGAAGTTGAGAAAACTGTTTGAATCCGGTGATTTGAAAGTTATGTAAAAAAAAATTTGACAAGATCAGGAGAATATATACCTACTTATATAACTTCGATCTGGTTACTATTGCTAGGCTCCTTCGTACCCGGATATCCTACCAGTACACGCTTCAACGCATCACGAGCATCCCGAGCGGCAGCGACAATGCTTCTGGTCGCCGCAGTGTTTTGAAAAAATGAATTTTCTTACAGACACGACCAACTTATAGCCAGCATTGGCAAGAATAGCATAGTAGTTTGTGGTTTCAAAAAATAGCCCTGGAGCAAGGGAATTTGATGATCCAATTTTACCAGTACTAGCAGTGTTTTTAGCCTAATGATGACAAGATGTTCTCTCTTTTAGCTCTTAACAAAGATCGTTTGACAAGATTCGTTGATGTTTAGAAGTTACCATAAGCAGTAATACGCGTCTGGTGATCCCAAGTTTTTTTTAGAAGAGGTATTACGCGTCAATTACGCGTTATTCACGCGCAATTATTGATACAGACGCGTATTTCTCGTGAATGACGCGTAGTATCTACTAGAGACGCGATGTGCTTGACTTACGTCCTATATGCAGTACATATAGCATTTTGTACTCGATAGTTTAAATTATCTAAACCATCAGTAAAGTTAACACAGGTGACCGAGACCGGATGTTGACCTTTTGGTCTTCTTTGTCTTCTTCTTGTTCCTCTTCTAGAATTTCATTACCTTATATATATCATGATCTAAAAAATAAAAATACAGTATTTAGTGAGCCCTTTTCAAGAGTCGTTAATATTTAGCTTGATCAAGTTTGAAAATGGTATTTCAAGTGCGGCGTTGATATCTTTGGAGGGTGGTTTGGCGTATGCTATGTTGGATCCGGGTTCGGTATCTGCCAAGGCTGGCTTGCTCATTTGTTCCAAGTTTGTGTGCGAAGACGGTAAAGCTTCGTAGCGGAGAGCCGAGTCGATGGAAACAAAAGAGTCGCTGTCTTGTTGACTAGTAGGCTCGTATGGCAGAGGTGGAAAGCTGACGCTGGGGCTAGTAAGCTCAGTAAATTCAAAATCAAAGTTGTTAAATAATTCGGATATGTTTCCTGAGCCATGGTAATTACCAGGTTTCCACTTCTGTGCTAAATATTGATCAAACTGCTGGTACCATCGAGGACCATTCCATTCTTCCTCTAGTGACAAAGTGAAACTGGTTTCCAAACACTCCAATGCATCGAAGTCTGACATGTATTGGCAAGATGGCAATGATGGAAGACCAAAAAGCAAGGAGGTGGGGTCAGCCTTGTCGCTTGCCAAGTGTTTAGGGCGACCATATAATTTGAAAGAATCTATAATTGGCACAAAATTACGAATCATTGTTTGCACCGGCGGTACTCCAGGATGCAGAACTGGCATCAAATATAAGTAATTCGTAAGAGCAAAATTGCCAATTTCCTTCTTCAAAAATGAAGATACACGCTTGGGTGCGCCGTCTATGTTACTTTGGAAAGGGGTTGACAGGCTGCGGCGATGACGTGAGTGTTTGGGCGATTGTGGGGTATCCTTGGACGAAATCAGTGAGCAGACTGAGTTAGTGCGTGACCGCCGACTGTGGTCAGAGGAGGAGGAAAGCAGAGTCAGCAGGTTAAACGAGCGAAATGCCATTGCACGGTGAGATGTCTTATCGTCAACGTAGTTAAATAACAGCTGGTAATTTTGGTTAACGTAGACATCGGCATGAATCTTCATTATCGAATTAACATCAATCATTTTCTGATTATCGGGGAAAACATTAAACACATTGGTGGCTTTGTCTACAAGTGCAATCAAGTGCTTTTTGGACATTTTCTCCAGTAAATATATCTCAATACGTCCCTCTCGCTTCGAGTCGCCAGGAATCACAGCGACATAAACACGAACCCACCGTTCCAGAAGCTGTGGTAATTTCATGTCACACCATTCGTAGTGCGGAAAGTGTCTCTTATGCTGAAGTAAAACATGAACATCTGCGAGTTTCCGTGCTTTGAGCGAAAGAATCACCGCAGTGTATGCTTGACTTAAAGAGATATACT
The DNA here is from genome assembly GCA_001599155.1 of Wickerhamia fluorescens. NCBI lineage: Eukaryota > Fungi > Ascomycota > Pichiomycetes > Serinales > Debaryomycetaceae > Wickerhamia > Wickerhamia fluorescens. The sequence continues at coordinate 230,054 of BCGE01000001.1, read as the reverse complement.
CGTATTTTGCTAAGAAAATGGCTGCTAGCCATTCTTTCATATCTTGCATGCTATCAAAACGTACAAGAACAATCATGTCAGACTGGAAATCCTGAAAAATCTTGAGCTCAAAGTTCTGAGCCCCATCTACAACCTCAACCTTGTGATCCACAATATTGATATGCCTGGTTTCAAACTCAAACGGATCCAGTCCGTCCTCCGGCACCGGGCGCCAAATGGAAAGCTCGGTCCCGGTGAGTTGGGCCTCAACTTCCAACCATACTTTTTCCCGCTCAATTAACGCCGGTACATGGAACAGCCCAATTTTGTAAGACCTCAAGTTGTGAGCATTGAACAAGTTCATCAATGGAGATAATTCCGGGGGTAACGTCTCGTTAATTGCTTTACTGTGCATATAGAGGGAGTCACGCGCATTCAGTGTTTTGCGCAATGATTGGCTTCTTCTCACCACCGTTTCGGACATAGTCTGGTCAAGCACGATATCCGCAGCAAACAGTTGTGAGAGTACTCGCAGTCTTCTCACTAACAGCACTGAGCTGTTGCGAGAGCTGCGTAATGTAGATTTCACGTGACCATCACTGGTCATCAGCAGAGTAGGCAGCATAGGCAGCATCGGCAGAAGAGTCTGTTCAAGTTTAATAGGCGAGCGCGGCAGGTTTTCCATGCCACCAGAAAATGAGGTGTCAATTTGACCAAGAGAAGATAATTGTTTTGGTGGAGTTATAGAACGTGAAATTCCGCCCAGTTGTTTCCGGTTTTCTCGGCTAGCTTTTTGTCCAAACACAGTTCTAGGAAGGAAATTCATTTCAGAGAAGGTAGTGATGGATTGAAGGTTAATGAACTGATGAGTTGGAGTAGTGAAAAATCCAGGCTGGCGGCAAACTTTCAAGTGCTAGTTATTAACTTTCTGCTCTCAACTAATGACCTTTAGTAATGAACTATTAATGATATTCTCAAATTACTGATTTTTTCAAGTTGCTAAAATACCCAATTGTCAAATATCTAATGGTTATATATATTCAATTGCTAAATTATTTGGTTGCTGAACAATTTTTGTTGTGGCCCGCGTTATCAGGCAGGTCGCTTGTTCTTTATAAATATGATTTAGGACCTGGTGTATGACGTCTAACGGCATGTTCGGAGACAAAACGAGTAAAAAAATCTATTGCCAAGGCCATCGCTAATCAGTAGATTGTACATTAACTACCGAGCAAAGCAAAATGCCAGCTGGAACCGGAATCCGATATGATGTGTCTTCCGGTACATTGGATGAACATACATTGTCCTCTCGGCGCATCGCTATTTCCCTACTAACTCCGTATAGTAGGAACGACGTAGAGGAAAAATTAAGCCTCACTTACATCATCCGATTAGGTATATCAACAGGGAAGGCAGTGTAGTATGGTCAGGAGAAACACATCTTTGAGTAGCAAGCTGCAGTATAGGGTTTGTACATATTTTTGCTCGTGAACTATTACGGCGTTTTTCAGTGAGTTAGTCTACAACACAGCCCGTCATTGAAGCTACTCGCAGGAGCAAAGGCTGTTGATTGATTCCGCCGTATGTTTTTACTGTGGAGCAACAAGGCACAGTGAGTACCACAAGATTGCTTGGGATAATATTGGATGGGCTGGGTTTATTTTGTGATTTGAATTTCTGGTATAGTTGCCATGTAAGTATTATGGGTGAAATTATGAGAAATTATAATTTGTTATAGCTTTTGAAGGACTAAAAAGGTATTTTAAATGTAACTATAGAGTAACTACAAGTTGATTGTAGAATGATTGTAAATTATAAAGATAGTGAAAAAAGGTAGTTAGAGTGGTAACCAGAAGGTTTTGAAAATATCATGAAATGGGTTTTTCTACTATTCACCAGCACGTAGCTTGGAATTTTTACTTGATTCTGAGATTTGCTCATAAATGATGCTTAGTGGTTATTTGGCTCGTTAGTACAGCACAATTTTTAGGGCGGATATATAACGTTTTGGTTTTAACATCGCTGATATCTGCAATTTGCAAATATTGCTTTATTCTAGATAACATAGCCTGGAGAACTTCATAGAAAATTGAACATAGTTAGATTTGAAAAATAAATGATGACTAGTTTGCCGAGAATGGCAGATATTTGCTTAGCCAAACAGACCCCAGCAATAACTTATCAAGGCCAGTTTTCTTTTTCCAATGTCAAAAACGTTTGTATATGCACCAGCGTTGTAACGTATAAATAATACTAAAAGAAAAACTGCAGCTAGAAAAAGAAGTTTCAAATTCAGATGTAATCAATATACAGAGTTATTTACTGAGTAACTATTGCCAATTGCTTTATTCAGGCTGCTAATATAAGAGTGATTTTTATGCATAAAGGATGAATAGCAAGGGAGTAAAATAAAAGAAAAGGTTTTATAAAAGAGTAGAGTAAGCTATTTACTATAGAGATTATTAATATGAATAGTAAATAAGATCAACCATTTCCATTCAACTTTGGGGATGCTTTTTTTGTAGAGCGAATTGTTTATAATATCGCTTACTCGATTGTGAAGACCTAGCTACTGTTTCAAATTTTGGTACAAATAATACAACTATTGCAATAAGGAACATGATGGTACCTTATTATAAAATGTGCTATTATTTTTGACTATGCGTTTTCTACAAAAAATAAAAAATAATATTGATACTATAGTTTAATTGTTCCTCTATTAATCTCCCCCTCTAATTAATAGATATTTAAAAGGTTATACTTTAATTACTCAAAATTGCCATTTATTTTATCAATAATGTACAAATTCTTCGAACTTCCTTTTATTTAAAAAATTCATAAAATATTTGGTTGAATCGTTTACTTGAAAGCTTTTCATATTTTACCAATGCTGCTTGAAATAATTATTAGAAACTTTTGTTTAGTTGGCAACTTCCCGGTTGAACTGAAAACGTAAAGTATGCACTAAGTTAAATTCTATCAAGAAATTGAACATATATCCAAGTATATATATATGCGGTATGGATCTTTATATAGTATCTCACTCTAGACATTAATATTCAGAATGATATTACATTGTAAAAAAGAGAAGGGCAATACCTATCAATCATGTAAACAATTATTCGGTAGTAGTTAATAATAATCTTTGACAGTTTTTTGAAAATTTTCAAAAAACCATATCTCATTAAGTTATTCACTTATTTCGATTTCTAAATTTTATCAATCATTCCCAACAACATTTCATTACTATTCAATATTTTACCATTACTCAACATTTCACTACCATTGTCCTTAGTGCTATCAAAATTAATGATAAGTCCCCACCTTATACATAATTTTGAATATTAGCAAACCAATCAAATTTTGAGCCTGCTGAGTTATTATCGTGTTGGTATAACTAAACACTAAAAGACTTAGCATAATCAAAAGTCCTAAAATAGCTCTCAGTATCACCACAAATCCTAAACAGTCACCCTCCAAGAATACCGAAATTTAGCGCTGTGCAAGTACGCAAGTACGCAAGCACACTATAAATTTCATCAAGTCTCACAACCATTCCCTATTTGTCAACCTCGCACATGTTTTGGGTAATGAGTTTTCTGTGCATGGACCCTTTGCTCCAATGCTGGTTACAAATTCTTCTGGCTATAACTTCTCAATCTGATAATAAATGGCTTAAAATAGCCATATATACCTTTTACTCAATTGCTCAGAGCTAACTACAAAAGGTGCTTTTCTCAACAAAGCACCATCTTATACTATATTGGTCTATACCCCAGAACAAAAAAGTTTTTCCCCATACCATATCAGGCCACTCAAGTAATACAATTGTAGCACTGCTTGAAAAATTTGTATGACAGAAATATCCAAGAAATACTTACCCTTGGCTAAGCAACACTCAAGTTCATTTTAGATCATTCATTGTAGAATGCACTAGGTGTAATTTGGAGCTTTCTTACCAGTCACTAGAAGTTGTATGACTTGTGGTCCCATGCTAGGAACTTTTTACGAGGCAGTTTTACGTGCAGTAGCAAAAAAAATACCCTAGTCGCTTAGTCTAATAATAGCAAGCTTCAGCGTTGAATTAATGCCTATAAGTAGTTGCGAATTCTAGCTTAAAGTCTTACACCTTTTGGTCTAGTCAACTTTATAAAATAAAGAAAACAACACTTAGTAACAATGGTCAATTATGAGAGATGGATGGGGGAGCTTAATGATGATGTTAAGATAACTACATTATCTATCCCTGGAACTCACAATGCAGCAGCATGTTATACCGCATTGCCTTCAGTAAAATGTCAAGACGATTCAGTGACAGAGCAATTGAAGCATGGTGTACGCTTTTTAGATATCAGAGCAGGTAAGTTGCTTACAAAAGGGGAGAGTCTTCAGGTTATTCACGGAAAATTCCCAGTACGTATTCCCTTCCCCAAAAAGTTATCGCTGGTTTTGGATGAAGTCTATGGATTTTTGGACAAGAACCCGCTGGAGACAGTGATTGTTTCCATAAAACAGGAGGGAGCTGACAATTGGGATAATGACAAGGACGAGTTTGCTAATGTGATTTGGGACAATTATGTTAACCCCAGGAAGGACAAGTGGAACTTGGATACTGGAATCCCCAGACTCGGTGACGCTAGAGGCAAAGCATTGCTTTTCAGAAGATTTGGTGTCAAAAACGAAGACCGTGCTCGCGAATTTGGGTTCTCAGCATCGCTGTGGAAGTACAACTGCGAAGAGGATGACCGTGGTAAATTTGTCGTTCAGGATTTCTGTGAAATTGAAAGTGCGAAAGATATCGAGAAGAAGGTTGGATATGTGAAGAACTTGACACAAAAATCTTTTGACTACTGCAAGGAAAATGATGACAAGTTGTTCGTCAACTTTACTTCAGGCTCCAACTTCTTTGACCATGAATGCTGGCCTCAAAAAATCGCCGTTGCCATGATCGAGGGTAATTTAAAAGAACATTTCAAAAAAGGATCTGGTATTGTTGTTTTGGATTATGCGAAGACAAACAATTGGGAAATGCCCAAGGCATTGGTGGACACAAACTTTTAAGTATGTTTTGTAATGTGATACGTTATTGATGTGATTTTGTATGTATTAATAATAATTGATCGTGGTATTGATAAGGCAGTTTAAATCTATGAAAAATTGTGAGTAAGTGTTTGCAGTAAAAGTGATGATGAACAAGTGCATTGCTATGACTTGAAACGGGATATTGGTATATGTTAAAAAGGATTTAAAATACGTTATTTGTAGGTAGATATTAATGGAATTAATGTATATTAATTTTGAGCCAACTAAATTTGCGATGCATATGTGAAGTTCTATATAAACTGCTTTAAATATGAGTTAATCCTATATAAACTGATTTATGTATGATAAAACTCGATATATGCTGAGTTTTATAATTTATTGAAATTTAACCATACAGGCCGTTACGGGTTGGAAAAAAAAGATAGGTCTCCACTATAAAATCAGTATACAATTCATCTACAATGAATAGTTGGGTTGTAGTTGCTAGGAATGGCCTAGCAACGCAGTCGAAGGTGCTTTTATTGAGATCAACTGCAAAAATAAGAGCATTAAGGTATCAATCTAAAAAATATGGACCTAACACACCTAATAACCAAGTGTTTGATGACCCCAAACTACTAGAAATTATCGAGTCAACTAATTTTGGGTCCAAAGCCATGAAAAAACGACAAGAAGAACATGAAAAACTTCAATTAAAGCTGAAATTACAGAAGGAAGGAATAGAGGCTGGAAATTCCATAGAACAAGGCGATAAAGAGAAGGAGATAGAGGTGGTGGATAGGTTGCAGAAAGCACAGACAGATATGAATCAAAGCGAGACTCACACTTCAGCTATACCACAGAACCAAACCACACATGAATCGGTAACAAATCAGAAAGAAAAGAATATGGAGGGTTCTGATCCGAATTCTTTCATGGAAAATAGTGGGAATTCACTTCCAAAGATACCACCAGCATTTTATGCAAAGATTCAACAAAAGATGGAATCTTTACCTTCACAGGCGATTCAGAAACAGAAAAAACTATCCAAGCTGTTGGATACATACATGGAATCGCTAAGAAGAACCATCCATATTGCTACACGTACATTAAACGATGTTACTGGCTATTCAGCCATTGAAAAACTTAAGCACAGTATCGAAGATCTTGAGCAGGACTTAAAGGATGCGCGTGAAAAAGTCAAAGAGCAGAAAATTATATACTCGGAAGCAATTCAACGGCGCCTGCGGCTGCAGCGCGAAGTCAATGAGCTATTAACTCGTAAGCATAATTGGTCTTCTGCAGACTTGGAGCGGTTTACTGACTTGTATCGCAATGACCACACAAACGAACAAATGGAAACAGAAGCAGAGCAGCAACTTGCGAAATCAGAACAAAAAGCCGACTCGATTCAACTTAAATTGACCCAGCTGATTCTTACCCGGTACCACGAAGAACAGATCTGGTCAGATAAAATTAGACAAGCTTCAACATGGGGGACATGGGTTTTAATGGGGCTCAATGCTCTTTTATTCATTGTGGCAACATTTTTTGTGGAACCATGGAAACGCAGAAAGCTAGTGGCTTCATTTGAAAGCAAAGTCAAGGAGCTACTTGTGTCTGTTTCTCAGGATGACCGGGAAGTTATAGAACCAATTTTAGAAAACATTGAAGTTGAGAAGGAAAAGAATGGATTAAAATCATCAAAATCTTTACCAACTATTGATCAACCACATTCACCAGAATCTCCAATCATTACTGATCAATTACATTCGCCAGATTCCAAAACAGAAATCCCCTCCACGCAAAGTCCTTTGTACCCTTTAACTTTTAGTAACATTGGAAAACCTGGTAATACAGTCATGGAGACTATCACAGGCCACTACTCTGCTTTATGCTCAAAAGACATACAAGATTTGCTGGTAGAAAAAACCGAATTTTTCATTTATACTACAGCTATTGCTCTTATCGGTTGCACCATTGGAACTCTCGCAACCTTAAGCTTTAAGTAGTATTTTGCACCCATATAGACTCATCTTATTCGAAGTGTAGCATACTATAAAAAGGTCGTGCACATATGCACAAAAACGATTTGTGGAATTAATCAAAAAGTCGCCACTCAAACAGACCAACGTCGTTTATTATAAGAATAGTACTAATTAAAGGCTCAGGGATCGCCTAATAGTAGGAAAATTACGAGGTTTCAATTGATATTAGCTGATTGAAATATATCAAAACAGAATGGAAGACCCAGTTTTACTTGAAACGGCGCATCACCCGTTGTCCTTTAGCAAGAACAAGGCTGAAGACAACTCGGATGCTTATTTGAAGCTTAAGAAATTGGATAAGGAGCTAGAATTACTATTATTGCAGGAGGAGTATATTAAGGATGAACAACGTCATTTAAAACGCGAATTAGTTCGGGCACAAGAAGAAGTTAAGAGAATCAAATCAGTACCTTTGGTTATTGGTCAATTTTTGGAGCCAATAGATGAAAATACGGGTATTGTATCGTCTACTACTGGATCCAACTATGTGGTGCGTATATTAAGTACATTAGACCGCGAGTTGTTGAAACCATCATCTTCTGTAGCTTTACATCGCCACTCTAATGCGTTGGTTGATATTTTGCCTCCAGAAGCCGACTCATCCATCTCTATTGTGGGCGATGACCAGAAGCCAGACGTCACATATGCTGATATTGGTGGTTTGGACATGCAAAAACAGGAAATTAGAGAAGCAGTCGAGTTGCCATTGACCCAAGGCGACTTGTACACCCAAATCGGTATTGATCCCCCCAGAGGAGTGTTGTTATACGGACCTCCCGGTACAGGTAAAACAATGTTGGTGAAGGCCGTTGCAAATTCGTCAACTGCATCTTTTATTAGAATTAATGGATCAGAGTTTGTACAGAAATACTTGGGTGAGGGTCCTAGAATGGTGAGAGATGTCTTTAGATTAGCTAGAGAAAATTCTCCTGCCATTATTTTCATAGATGAAATTGATGCTATTGCGACTAAGAGATTTGATGCCCAGACTGGTGCGGATAGAGAAGTACAGAGAATTCTATTGGAATTATTGAACCAAATGGATGGTTTTGATCAAACTTCCACCGTCAAAGTCATAATGGCCACCAATAGAGCAGACACATTGGACCCTGCCTTATTGAGACCTGGTCGTTTGGATAGAAAGATTGAGTTCCCCAATTTGAAGGATAGAAGAGAACGAAGATTGATTTTCTCCACAATTGCGTCCAAGATGTCTTTAGCACCCGAAGTTGATTTGGACTCTTTGATCATTAGAAACGATCCATTATCGGGTGCCATTATTGCTGCTATCATGCAAGAAGCTGGGTTAAGAGCAGTTAGAAAAAATAGGTATATGATTTTGCAAAGCGATTTGGAAGAAGCGTATACTTCCCAGGTCAAAACAGGAACCGAACATGATAAGTTTGAATTTTATAAGTGATGCACAAGCGGGAAGTGTGCTGTTCCTAATATCAGTACATTTATATATAAATACACAAAAGTAATGAAATTAAACTGGCTTTTTACAAAAGCTTATAAATTCCTAAGCCAGGTGAAAGTGACTTAAAATCACTGAAATCGAGATGATCCATGTCCAAGTGTTGTTTATGAAGCCAAATTTGTTCAAAAGAGTCCAGTGTTTCATTCTTGATCTGCAAGTTGAAGGATGCCAAAGGAGTAATTAAATACAATTGAGAAGTCACATCCTTCAACTCAGTGATAAGTTTGAATATCGCTTCACGCTCCGAGCCCATCGTATCAAACACGTATTTAGTCTTGTTAGAATCTAAAGTATAAGCATGGCCTGTGTCATCATTTAAAGATATGACTTGTGTTGTGTTATTAGTGTCTCCTAAAATCCAAGTTGGAGGCGAATAGGTTCTCCACCAAATTTGCACAGATGGCGTACTGTTGGATTGGGAATCATGAAAATAATTCAATGCAGGTACAACACCTCCCTGATGATATATTCCCATTAGCAAAACCATTATTATATTGAAGCCATACCACAAATACATCAAAAATGTGACTAATACAGAACGTTGTGGTGTTCGTAAATCAGGATTTGTAGAAAAACTTCTTAAGTCAAAACAGCAGCAAAGCAATGGTACTAAGGGGATTAAAAACCTCAACTCCTGATGTGGAATACACGAAAGAACTGCCAAGGCACCCACACAACTCAAAAAAGGTACAGTTCTCCAGTAAACGTTTTTAAATTTATAAAACAAAAACATCAATCCTGCCGGTCCCATTATTTGGGGTAAGTTGATCAAAGCATGTGTGTAAAAAGGATGGATGCCATGAATGGCGAGATTCAGGAAGTTTGTGTTGTATATCAAATTATTGATTGGCGCCACTACCAAGTTATCAACACTAAAACCATTTTTACCGAAAGCGATAGTATCTATTATCACACAAATACCAAATGCCAAAAGGGCCCCCAAAGCTAAACTAAATGCTCCCAGTTTGTGTTTCCAAAGATGTGTAGCTACGAACCAAGACGGCAAAATCACGAATGCAGGAAATGTGATGCGATTGAACGTTCCCAAAACTACAAGTACACCAAGTAGTACCAATTGAGAGTGTAAAGGCTCGGAGCTCTTATTGTCGTATTCAAACCGTAGGTTATCGATAATTACTAAACACACCAATACTAACCACGTTTCCACGCTATTAGAAAACAAGTGAGCTTGGTACACGAGTGTGATATAGCAAGTCAGTGTAAAAAACACACCCTTTATGCGCTCAGGCTTTGTAGGAAGTAACCTGTATATACACCAATCAGTCAAGAGCCAACTAACAATCATGTTTTGTAGTCTCAACACATACCACATATTCTGTGGTGTTAAATCCAACTGAAACCATTTAATTGCATATAGTATCGGTCCATAGACTAAGTATAATGGAGCTAAACTTCGCGCTGGTGAGCTATCTTGAAATTCCCAGGGCAATTGGACAGAGAAGCCAAATATGCGGTAAGCTAAAACTTGAATACTCTGAAAGTGTTCATCTGGGTGGATGTACGAATCTGAAAGAGCAAGGACAAACCGAAGGCCAATAGTGATAAAAAAGATAGAACGCCAGTTCAAAATCAGAGAGGGCGTTAGCAGTCGCACCTGCAATGGCTGCGGTTGCAGAACAGACATGTCGTTTATAAATTTTCAGTCTGCAAAAATATTGTTGCAGAAAAACAGTTTATGGCACAGTGAGTGCGCTGGAAAATATCCAAACTCACCATCCAAACAGGATTTTTAGGTTATATTTGATATTATAGAGTATTGCCGCCTTAAAAGATGGGGTGGAAAGAGACAGGAAAGCTGAAAAATGTTGTAGGGTTGAAAAAACTTTAGCGTTTCCCCTTAAACGTTTAAAGCTTACTATTCAAAAACCACACCACACACATCTTTCTGTATATATAGTCTGCATTTCAATAGGCATTTCCGGTCAAATAAATGAAAGGTACTTAAAAATGTTTTTACCACATAAATTAAAGCTTATCTATGGTTAGAATTGAACTATTCTCACCTTGGAATCACAAATAACCAGTTCTATCAATAGACAATATGAAAATATGACAGGCCAATCGCAAACTGATTAGTAGTCAAATACCAAAACAAAAAACAAATGGCCGCTTGAATAGGGGACTTCAGGTTGATCAATAATAGGAATAATCTTTTCATGATATCATTTTAACGCAAATCAAAGAATTCATTTAAAACACAGCCAATTAGGTTAAAATTGGAGTTATAATTCTCTATTTTACTTACAGGTAATCAAATGTTCAGCTATTGACATGCCAAAAGCGTTTCAAATCGATTCATTTATCATTTTACTGAGGAATTGCCCTTGTTTAGTATATGGAGTGGGTAACCTTTTTACAAGTTGGCTGTAAATTGGCTGTAAAAAAAGCATAGAAAGTGTTACCCGGACACAAAAACATCCTATCTGCAATACATTATTCAAAAATATTGAATGAAGTGAGCACCAAGGTGAAATAGCCATACTAAAGCATCCCCAGGCTATACTACGACATTTCTCTCTGGCCTCCACAAGTCCTCAGTGGGTCTCATTAGTGCTAAATGCACCTTTTTGTGAAAAACATCTCGCCGGAGTATCCGGTCATTTTTGATTGGTCAATTAGATACATCGGAGTTTTTTCGGCAAAGTGGCGGCTTTGGCGGTTTGGAACAAGATAAAAATTTTGGTTACTGTGATGAACATAGTACTCTTTACCAAGTACTACTAGGACTCCATCAACATGCTTAGACAATTTGCCAAGACTGCGACTATCACACCCAGATTTGCTAGATCCTACATTCCTGGCCAGTTTACTGGTACTAAGGGTCCTAACGGCAAGTACACCGTCACTTTGATTGAAGGTGATGGTATTGGTACTGAGATCTCCCAGGCAGTCAAGGACATTTACTCTGCTGCCAAGGTTCCTATTGAGTGGGAGCCTGTTGATGTCACTCCTCTCTTGATTGACGGTAAGACCACTTTGCCACAGCCAGCTGTGGACTCTGTCAACAAGAATTTGGTTGCCTTGAAGGGACCTCTTGCTACACCAGTCGGTAAGGGTCACACCTCTATGAACTTGACCTTGCGTCGTACCTTCAACCTTTTCGCCAATGTGCGTCCATGTAAGTCTATCGTGGGATACGACACTCCTTACGAAAACGTTAATACCGTTTTGATCAGAGAAAACACCGAGGGTGAGTACTCTGGTATCGAGCACACTATTGTTCCAGGTGTAGTTCAGTCCATCAAGTTGATTACTCGTCCTGCTTCCGAGAAGGTTATTCGTTATGCCTTTGAGTACGCCAAGAGCATCAACAAGCCCCACGTTTTGGTGGTACACAAGGCTTCTATCATGAAGTTGTCTGATGGATTGTTCGTTAAGACTGCCGAGGAGATCGGTAAGGAATACCCTGACGTCAGCCTTAGCTACGAGTTGTTGGACAACACTTCATTGAAGTTGACTGCTGACCCTGCTGACTACAAGGACGTAGTCATGGTTATGCCCAACTTGTACGGTGACATTATGTCCGATTTGTCCTCTGGTTTGATTGGTGGTTTGGGTTTGACCCCCTCCGGTAACATGGGTAACAAGGTTTCTATCTTTGAGGCTGTCCACGGTTCTGCCCCTGATATCGCTGGAAAGGGTTTGGCCAACCCTACTGCTCTCTTGTTGTCCTCATGCATGATGTTGAGACACATGTCTTTGTTTGAGGATGCCGACAAGATTGAATCTGCGGTTTTGAAGACAATTGCTTCCGGTCCTGAGAACAGAACTGGTGACTTGCATGGAACTGCCAGCACCTCGCACTTTACTCAACAGGTTATTGCTAACTTGTAAAAAAATATGTATAGTTGAACAATAGAGGATGATGTGCGGAACGTAGTTACGCTATGAATACATTGTGAATTTTTCGTAAAATTGTGAAAGGACTATAAAATATGGTAATTGCGGGAGGTACAATAAATTTATACTCTTATGATTCCTAGTTTTTGATAGATTCAGCAGAATAGTTTTTTATCTTACAATTTCTAAGGCCCTTTTAAACTTTGAAGGCGAAATGAGGCGATTGATAATGCATTAACTTTCTTTTTCATTGCCAGACTCTATGATAACGATGGTCTTGGCCTTATCAAGTACTTTCTGAGCAAAGCTTTTTAAGCACTTTGTTTGTTCCCTCCACTATTGCCACATGTTCCAACTTGTGCACTCTTTCCTCGTAGTCCTCCAACAGTTCTTCCTTACGCAAGTCAATTTCCTTGACCAAGATGACTGTCCCACGGTCCACCTCGGCGATAACATAATGAATCATTACGCCTGCGACATCAATTTTTCCATCCTGTCCCTCTTTCCAAGCACGCTCAATAGCATGTGTTCCATCGAAGGCGCCTGGCAAGGCAGGGTGTAAGTTGATAATATCAACATTGTGCTCAGCTAATGGGGCCAATACTGTGGGCAGTAAAATCAACATCCATCCAGCACAAACCACCAAATCCGTCTTTTCCGCCAAGATCAATTTAGCCAAGTCAGCATTGAATAATTCTCTAAGTTCTTTACGCTTTTCAGTCTCTTCCTTGGGGGTGCCCTTGTAGTAGTCTTTCAATGAGTGAATTTTGGTTGGAATGCCGGCTTTTTCAGCCCTTTTGAGCCCATACGCACTTGCACTGGATGAAATTACACGACTGATACGTGAGCCACAACACAACTGACCATTAGATTGTGAATCTATAAGAGCTTGGAGGTTGGATCCCGATCCAGAGATCAATACCGTGATATTAAGCGTCATTTCGTCAAAAGAGATGATGTAGTAAAGTTTTCGCTAAACTCACGTGCGACTATCAAGTATAGGGCAATGAGCATTAACAGAAAAGGACTATGATAAAAAGTGATTGGAGAGAATTGGACAATTAGTATAGGTTTAAGGCGCATAAATGTTGTATCTCAAGCATATGTTTATATGCATTTCACAATAAGTAGAAAGCAGTTCAGAGTTATCTTTTTGCTTTGCTATAGGCAAAGTTGAACTGCTGATTTTAGTTTTATATAAGGTTATTGGCTAGACATAGCTAGGAAGGAGAAAAGAATGGAATGGGGGTGGTAAAGAAAGGATATGTAAGATAAATTAATGGGAAAGTACCAAACAGAGATGCGTGAAAAAAAGATTCAGGAAAATGTTTTCAACTGATGAGTGATACCGAGAATTATGGTTGCAATCAAGGGATATTTAAGGACAGGTAATTGGAACGTATGGGTAGTGACCAAGAAGAATGAACAAAGTAATCAGTGCTAGGGAATCAGCAGGGGTTAAAAGGATTCCATGGTTAAAAGCATAATAGAATTTGAACATATAAATGCGAATGAATAATAAGAATAATAAGAATAATGCGAATAATTGAAGAGGTCAATGGGTAATTATAACTAATAACAAAAGGCTGATGAAAAGAATTAAAAAAAATTGTTGTGAATTTCCAAACGTATTCATGTTTTAAATTTTTTACTATATGTAGCAGGGATTTGATAAACATTATGTGTTTGATCATTTTGAGATTGCGATATTGGGAGCACCGCCAACATCCGAGATAGAAAAATTTAAATTGACAGAATTGTGGAGAAAGATGAGTATAGGAGCGTGTGACGATTGGTAATTCAGCCTAGACTAAGAAACCAAAACCCAAAAAAGTCTAACAACCAACGTATACCTATTTTTTTTATATATACCAAGCCTTTTATTATCAATAATGCTTAGATAAGTATTAACGGGTAAAAATATAAAGAGATAAAAGGAATGAAGATAAACTTCAGTAAAATATATAGGCATGAAATAGAGGGTTTCAGTATATCCTTCAAAAAAATCGAGTGAGTATAATGTCAAGTTTAAAAGCAAGAAATGGGGAATACTAAAAGGATAGAATAATTAAAGATAATAACCTATAGCACGTGGTACTTTTAAGTATTTGTTGCAAACGAATAATAGAACACAACAACAGAACATTTTCTCAGGCCAAAAAATAGTATAATAAAAGCTATCACTTATGTAGAAGGAGTACTGATCATAATAGAGGAATACAAAATATGCTTGTAAGCCAGCTAACAATACTGTAAGGAATATCAATTGCATAACAATAATAAAACTAAGGCGTTATTTTGAAACAATTGTTTTATGATAATTCAAAAGCCTAGGGTAAATATATAACCTTGATGTAATTGTTCCATAAAAGTAAACGCGCAGGCTTATACATGAAGTTAGTTGGAAGAGCACAAGAAGATTTCAGTCATTTCAATTATATATAAGTGGTAGTTTATATAGGTGTTATTAATAATAGAGACTACCATAATATCATTATAATAATAGGCAATCCACAAGTACAAGTTTGTGACAAATAAACGAATAGAAAGTAATTGAATTTATATGATAGGAAATAAAACAATCCTTTTATTAGGATTCCGTCATTGATTCATCACAATAAATCATCAGAGCTTGTTTTTCAACACCTCTAAATATATGAAACAAGTCTTTCCAATTAATTATCGCAGTACAATCTGAATAAACTAAATACTTCTTTTACTGTATACAACTCTACTTGTCAATAAATTATTGAAAATACAAGTTTGATTTAGTGATTGAATAGCACAAATTGTGTTTCAATTCATTTTACTGTTTGGTTCATTGAATTGGCTTAACTCATCCATCCCTTACCTTCCATCCCTTACCATCCATTACCATCCATTACCATCCTTGACAAATATATGCCCAACATCACCTCTTTAAAACTTTCCGGGTAACAATAGTAATTAACAGTCCGGTCTCAGAAATTCTTAGGGTATTCTCAAGTGCGCGATGAGTTTGGCGATGGCAAATTTTCAGGAACCAAAACCCATGTCGTTTGCTCTCAGGCAATTTTTTCAAAGGGAGTGGAAAATTTTTTTACTTACGTTTTCTTCTTAGGCAGCGTTCACCACACAACACTTTAAAATGGGTATGTAATATGATTCAAACAGACCATAAAGAAGCTTTATTGATAGCAGAAGCACATATATGATTAATGAGCTCCTTTTTCAAGATTGATTGGCTTCATTGAGGTTTACAGAAGATGGTTTACTAACAATTTCATAGTTGCTTTCACTATTGAACAAATCCGTGAGTTGATGGACAAGGTTACGAATGTTCGTAACATGTCCGTCATTGCTCACGTTGATCACGGTAAGTCTACTTTGACCGATTCTTTGGTTCAAAGAGCTGGTATTATTTCCGCCGCCAAGGCTGGTGAGGCCAGATTTACCGATACCAGAAAGGATGAGCAGGAGAGAGGTATTACTATTAAGTCTACCGCCATCTCTTTGTTCGCCTCTATGGGTGACGACGATGTTAAGGAGATTGCTCAAAAGACTGTCGGTAACTCGTTTTTGATTAACTTGATTGACTCCCCCGGTCACGTTGACTTCTCCTCTGAAGTTACCGCTGCCCTTCGTGTCACTGATGGTGCCCTTGTTGTTGTTGACTGTGTTGAAGGTGTCTGTGTGCAGACCGAGACTGTCTTGAGACAGGCTCTTGGTGAGCGTATTAGACCTGTTGTTATCATTAACAAGGTTGACAGAGCTTTGCTTGAGTTGCAAGTCACCAAGGAGGATCTTTACCAGTCCTTCTCCAGAACTGTTGAATCCGTTAACGTTATCATCTCCACCTATGTTGACCCTGCCTTGGGTGACGCCCAGGTTTACCCTGACAAGGGTACCGTGGCCTTTGGTTCCGGTTTGCACGGTTGGGCTTTCACTGTCAGACAGTTCGCCACCAGATACTCCAAGAAGTTTGGTGTTGACAGAATAAAGATGATGGAGAGATTGTGGGGTGACTCTTTCTTCAACCCCAAGACCAAGAAGTGGACTAACAAGGACAAGGACGCTGATGGAAAGCCTTTGGAGAGAGCTTTCAACATGTTCGTCTTGGACCCTATCTTCAGATTGTTCTCTTCTATCATGAACTTCAAGAAGGATGAGATCCCCACTTTGTTGGAGAAGTTGGAGATCAACTTGAAGTCCGAGGAGAAGGAATTGGAGGGTAAGGCCTTGTTGAAGGTTGTCATGAGAAAGTTCTTGCCTGCCGCCGATGCTCTTTTGGAGATGATTGTTCTTTACTTGCCTTCTCCTGTTACCGCTCAGGCTTACAGAGCCGAGACCTTGTACGAGGGTCCTTCTGACGATGCCTTTGCCACCGCTATCAAGAACTGTGACCCCAAGGCTGACTTGATGTTGTACGTTTCCAAGATGGTGCCTACTTCCGATAAGGGTAGATTCTACGCCTTCGGTCGTGTCTTCGCCGGTACCGTCAAGTCCGGTCAAAAGGTTAGAATCCAAGGTCCTAACTACCAGGTTGGCAGAAAGGAGGATCTTTTCCTTAAGTCTATCCAGAGAACCGTTTTGATGATGGGACGTTTCGTTGAGCAGATTGACGACTGTCCCGCCGGTAACATTGTCGGTTTGGTTGGTGTTGACCAGTTCTTGTTGAAGTCTGGTACCATTACCACCAACGAGGCCGCTCACAACATGAAGGTTATGAAGTTCTCTGTCTCCCCCGTTGTGCAGGTTGCCGTTGAGGTTAAGAACGCCAACGACTTGCCCAAGTTGGTTGAGGGTTTGAAGAGATTGTCCAAGTCTGACCCTTGTGTCTTGACTTACATCTCCGAGTCCGGTGAGCACATTGTTGCCGGTACCGGTGAGTTGCACTTGGAAATTTGCTTGCAAGATTTGGAGAACGATCACGCTGGTATTCCTTTGAAGATCTCTCCTCCTGTGGTTTCCTACAGAGAGACTGTCAATGCCGAGTCTTCCATGGTTGCTCTTTCCAAGTCCCCCAACAAGCATAACAGAATCTACGTTAAGGCTCAGCCTATTGACGAGGAGGTTTCTCTTGATATCGAGGCTGGTGTTATCAACCCCAGAGACGATTTCAAGGCCAGAGCCAGAATCTTGGCTGACAAGCACGGTTGGGATGTCACTGACGCCAGAAAGATTTGGTGTTTCGGTCCCGACGGTAACGGTCCTAACTTGGTTGTTGACCAGACTAAGGCCGTTCAGTACTTGAACGAAATCAAGGATTCCGTTGTCTCCGCCTTCCAGTGGGCTACCAAGGAGGGTCCTATCTTCGGTGAGAACATCAGATCCGTCAGAATCAACATTTTGGATGTTACTTTGCACGCTGATGCTATCCACAGAGGTGCTGGTCAGATCATGCCTACCATGAGAAGAGTTACCTACGCTTCCATGTTGTTGGCTGAGCCTGCTATCCAAGAGCCCGTTTTCTTGGTTGAGATCCAATGTCCTGAGAATGCCATTGGTGGTATTTACTCCGTCTTGAACAAGAAGAGAGGTCAAGTTGTTTCTGAGGAGCAGAGACCTGGTACTCCTTTGTTTACCGTCAAGGCCTACTTGCCCGTCAACGAGTCTTTCGGTTTCACCGGTGAGTTGAGACAGGCTACTGGTGGTCAAGCCTTCCCCCAGATGATCTTTGACCACTGGGCCGTCTTGAGTGGTGATGTCACCGACCCCAACTCCAAGCCTGGTGCTATTGTTAAGGCCAAGAGAGAGAGACAGGGTTTGAAGCCTGAGGTCCCTGGTTACGAAGAGTACTATGACAAGTTGTAAGCGAGCTGATATTAAATGGCGATTGTCGCAGAGAATGAAATACTTTTGTTTATAGTTGTGGCAACTGCCGTCAATTTCACTCTCCTTTAACTGTTTATTTTGTATAATCTCTAAATCATACGTTGTTTTCTAATTAAGTATAAAGGTGGGTGAGAAGTAGGTTTGTGAGAGATTCAACTGTGACTATATAATTAGAAATGAATTATGATTATGTAATTGAATGCTGCTATGTGATATTTAAATGGCAAACATTACACAAACACAACATAATAATAGATCAGCTTTCAATTAAAACTTAATAGGTATTCAAATGGAAATCCGGATGGCAATCAAAATGACAATTAAATTGGTAATTAAAACAAAATGCTGATTGGAAATCAGTATGACAATCAATATGCAATATATATGCAATCGATGTTGATGTGAAACAGGTAACAAAATACAACATTATTTTCCACATCATTTGTCTCATTTCTATTGTATTACATCTCTTGTTTGCCCCCCGAACTACTCTTTTGCTACAGCAAATCTTACTAATACAATTTTATCAAATAATCATGCAGAGCATCGGTTAACATTCATGTTAATGCCAGACAAAGGTGCCAAAAAAAATATGCTTGTATTGCTGATTAGTCAAACATTTCAGCAACTTCGGAAAAGCAACCCGGATAATAGCTATAAACAAGGCATTCTTTCCGAGAACCGATATGCTCCTTGGCTCTTCATTCGTGAAACTCCACAGAAAAAGTACAAATTCTAAAGCTGCGATCGGCCAGGGTATCGGCAATGCCGGTTATTGCACCGGCGGTTGTAAGTTATATACAGAACAATACTACGGGATAAACGGCTGCAACAGCAATATATACATAATAGCTCAAATTTATTGCAGTATTGCAAGCCATATAAAACATATATCATTTGCCTCATCTTATTTCATTAGAACCCTTGTTTGGCTCTGATTTGACGGGGGTTGTTTAGCATATCTGCGTAAAAAAGTTTTACTTGAAAAAAATATTTGATATGGCAACTACAGTGGTTGCAAAAAGTGAGATTATGGCAGCGCTAGCTGCCCACAATGAAGTACTGGATCATTACCAAAATATGATTAATATAGTGTGTAAGTTTATTTTGGGAGGAGCACCAGTATTTTACTTATACCGGTATTGGTGCATAAGGCATAAAGGACGGCAGTCACAGTCCCCAGACTTGAGGTTTATGGTTGTGGTTTTGGTAGCGTTGAGCCTCTGGCATATTATGTTGACCATTGGTAGCGACAAAATTATGCTAGATGTGGGATCGATTGTTAAATTTTTGGAGCTGCAAGATGGGGAGTTGTCTTTTGTAAACCAGGAGAGCAATGAGGCATTGAACTCGTTGTATGTTCGTAAAGGATGGGTATTTTTTGCCATTAGCATGATGTCGATATTAGCAATTTGGATTTTCTCTGTTGGTATCATGAGATGTATTGAGTATATTCACTTTATCAACGGAGAAGAAGAAGTGCTCCAAATTCCAAAGAAATCTTTGCATAGAAAGTCAGTACTGTTTGATCTGAGGTTGACCACATACACTTTTAACCAATATGAGCCTGATGTGCATATTGCAACCGCCAATTTGGGCAAGAGGTCACTTTTGCCAGAGGCATACCATTTGCGCCGGTATATCAGAAAGTATTTGCTTATGTTCCCCGGAGTTTTGGTGTCGGCGTGGTTGTGGCTTCCTGAACTGTATATGCTCAGTACCAGCGGAATAATCATAAAACAGAACTATATTTCGTTAACCTTTGATCACTTGTTAGTGTCTGTTATTGGAACCTTTGTGTTGGTGACTCTCCTTACAGTGTGTGACTTCTTCGCCAGTGATAATACTCACCATCAACAGGCTTGCTTTCCCAAACATACCTATATCTTTGTCCATTTTACTTGGTTTTATGCATCTTTGGTGCTTACATTAGCACTTACCAGCATGATGGTGTTTAACGACGTATTACTCAATTTAATCCACACATTAGTCAATGTGTCGAGCCTGGAATACCCTAAATTTGAAATACATCTGTCACTGAATGTGGTTTCCTCAGTGTTACTTAATTATCTTGTGCATATCGTGTTTTCTGTACACGATGCTTCTTTTGAAGGCTGTAACACATCTGAATGTATTTCAAAGTTGCGTTTAGAACACTATGTGCTGGAATTATTTGGTGTTCGCCAGACTTTAACTAACTGCTGGAACATGCTTACATTATTTTGCTTTACTATCTTACCTCTTGCTATTTGGGGGGTTTTTGAGATACGGATTCGCCCTAAAAAAAGACAGGAAATCTCTTCACTTGCATAATATTATACCCTGTAATTAACACTACTTCTTTTGGTACTGGCTACCAAAGGGCATCATTTAATGTCATTCTTTATAATTAGTTAACACCATATATAGCTTGAAGAATAATAGTTACTTCAAAACTGCAACTAATTGATTCCCTTTAGAAAAAATCTAAATATAACTGTACTCTATTGAATTTCTAAAAGAAAAGATTAAGTCTTATACGTCATTTTATGACATGCAATTAGACATTGCTACTAATATGGCCCATGAAATGGTTTAGATTTAAGTATTGACAAGGCTCTGTTAACAAATAAGCTGTCACCAGGAAGGTTTTGGCGAGTATATCCTAGATGGGGTAAAAACACCAGCTTTGACTCTTCATATTTAAGATACAATATACCACCTCAATGACTATGAAACTGGATTCTAATTAATATTTTTAGTTGATAGAATTACAATTCTAGCTAAATATCTTGAATTTACACACAATGAACGGAAACTCTCACCAGGAGTTCGATATACTAAATTGTCTGTTATATAACAGAAATTCGGAGAAATGCTGTTTATGAGTTCAAATGGGTATTTAGTTCATCCGAGTTGTGAGTAATAAAAACCTAAAAAAACAACTCAGTTGTTTATAAATTGATTCGTGTATTTATAAGTACTACTAATAAGTTTGTGTTTCTCAACTTTGCGGAAGCAGAAAGATTATTTAGGTCAACAATTGTTAGAGGCGAATTACTACGAGAATATTCGATATATTACCTTGACGATACATGTAGAAGCTTCAAAACTTAATAAGCCATTCGTTGTAAAGAACAAGACACCTTGTAATTATGCTCTACTAAAGTTGAAATTATCTATATGGTATTCAGAGTTTTAGTTTTATGCTTAATAAAATATCATGTATAATTAATTGATTAATTTAAAATAAGCCAGGAATAGAAAAGATGAATGTTTTGTATTTTATTTGAAATTCAAGCAAAGGTCAATTCTAGACCTTCAAGTAAGTAGAGCTGTATTGCAAATTTCACAGCTATAGTAGTGTTTATAGAAAACTGTTTTCTTTAGCATATTATTATAACGGAGTTATTAAGTAACTGAAATTACCAAGTATGTGGAATTCTCAAACAACTGAAATTTCCAAGTGACTGGAATTAGTATTGTCATAAATAGAATAAACTGCAGCAGAATAAAAAAGAAGCCAGTTGTTACAATAAGATCATTGTGAATACAGAAAACTACATATATTGAAACTATTGGTAAATACTCAATCTCCCTATTTTGGGATGCCGGTAATTATTATAAGCTGCTCACCAAGAAACTATTGGTAAAGCCATATAATAATATATGAATTTAAGTATTATTGGCAATAAATACGAGCTTGAATTTTTGTAAATTAGCCAGGTGAGCTAAAATGCTGAAAACCTAAGATTCATAAAATATGTTCAATATGAGATACAAGTGTATTATAAATAACGTGTATTGAAACCAGCACGCAGTATCATACTTTGACTAGAGTACTATTGAGATACCTATGTTTCCTTCAATGCGGGAAAAAAGTGTTACAAAACCATACAAAATGCGAAAGCAAATATCAAATCTCAAACTATTAGCCAAATTTGTTATATAGGTTTATTTCATGTTATTATGTAATATCCAAATCAAGTGTCATTTGGTGGTAGACTAAAGAATACAGGATTTACCAAGCATCTAAATTACACTGATTTGGTGTTCATCACTGGTTATCAAAGTGACTCAAGAAAACAGTGAAAAACTGCCAAAATTGATATGTTATGTAAAGAAATCACAAAATAGTAGCCTCAGTAGTTGAAATAACATTATAGAAAAGTGAGTCGTTTATAATACCTTGAACGCAAGTATTTGAATATATCAGTACCACCCAAAGTTCAAATAATTTGTATACAAATTTTTCTAAAACCATTTATCAAGTACAATAGGGTTAACTTTTGTCATTTGAAATATAATCTTATGATTAATTTCATGGTAGTAAGTATGGAGTTCTTTTTCTTTATAATCGAAGTATATAATATTTTTTAGTTATGGGTTTGTTAGAGTGAAAGGTTTTAGCCTGTAAGTTGTAGATCAAACGGAGACATAATGATTAAATAGATGCTTTACCTGTGGCTATATAATACTAACTTCCAACTAGATTCAAATATGAATTGAAGAATTAATAAACTTGAGGAAACAATTAACTGATGACTTGTTTTCACTGGTATAGCTTACTGCCACTCATATAACTTATTACTTCTCATATATCTATGAACAACTCGATTATACCGTAATTTTGATCACAGACTTGAAGCACTTTTCGCAACCAGCTGGAGTGAAAAAAAAATTAGATGAGCTTCAAAGCTAGAGGCTAAAAGTACAATCATGAAGTATGTTATAGAGCATATGGAAGAGGGATTCTCTGAATGGGTCATTTTGGAGTATTCTCAAATCATTAAAGACGTTGGCAAAGAAAACTTGATTTTGACTTCGTTGCCGGAGAATACTACTGAAAAGGATATCCCACAGAGATTATTGGATTTGGGATTAAGATGGACTACTCAGGAGTGTGTAGATATTGATAATGGAACAGTTGATAAAAAGAGAGTGTGTTTGTTAGATCCTGCTGCAGAGTCCGATTTACTGCCTGAAGAAGGATCAGATTTTGACTACTTTGTGTTTGGAGGTATTCTTGGATCACACCCTCGTATTGACAGAACAGGAATTTTAAGAAAGAAGTACGGCTTCAGTGGCAGAAGATTGGGCTCGTTACAGATGACCACCGACACGGCTATCAGAACTACGCAAAGAATTATTGAAGATAAAACTGCTTTTGAGGATATCAAGTTTTTAGATTATCCTGAAATCAGATATAACAAGTACGAATCAACTGAAATGCCATTCCGTTATATTGTCGATAAAGAGGGAACTCCAATTTTGCCCGAGGGAATGCTCAAGTTAATAGAACATGACGCAGACCAGCGTATTGACGACTTATTAATTGAGTAATAGATTATAATAAATTGTCTTTTATTTATGCATCACTTTACATTATTGTTGAACCATTACTGTCTTTGAATCCACGCTTTGCTTTCTAGAACTGAGAATTTCTTTTAACATAAAGCCAGCCGTATTATCGTCTTCAAAATACGATATATGTGCATTCACCGCTGCAACTAAGGTTATATCAAAGACACCCATGGGCAAACAGTAATCGACTCTTCCAGTTCGGTTAAGCTCAACTAAGAGCTTTAGTTTATTCCCCTTGATCTCTGTTCTTTTTAGCTTCTTTTTAATCTCTTCTTTTTTCACACCCGTTGATGCCAAGCTAGAGAGGATATCACCCAATGCATTTTCTTCCTCCGCCATCTCTTCTATGGTCTTCGGGTTTTTCTCTGCAGTAGTTTTAGAGCCTCCAAACCAGTTTGATGCCTGCGAAAACTTCTCTGTAATACCGTCACTGATGCTAGCCAAATTATTTATTTGAGTGTTGAACCCGTTGACGGCAAATGGAATCATCTCAGGTTTAATCTTTGAAAATTGTGGGGATATTAATGGCTCCATTCTATATCCAATAGGGTCGCAAGGATGAAAAATATTATACAAGTTTCGACATTTGGGTGAAGCAACAATGTTAGATTTATCTCGAGGATAGAATTCTGGACCAACAAGGGACCGCGCTGCGATATTGCATTGCTCCAATAACTTAAACACCCCTACCGGAGATCCAACACAAAACAAATTTTCCACACTGAATGCAAGGTCTTGTTCAGTCGCCCCTTCACTATCCTTAGATTCTGTTTGTCTCGATAAAATATTGAATGCAACCACAGAGCCTAGTGAATGTCCCATGATATGAACCTTCCCTTTGAAATCAGGATTAATTTCCATGTATAATTTGTATACTCTATTCAATTCTGAGGTTACAGCCTCGATCAATTTTTCAGCATATCTGGGTTCGTAATAGAGTAAAACGTCCAAAACCACATCACCCACTATGTTCCTGAGTGCCTTAACGCCGTCAACATTTATTTGAGACAAAGAAGGAAGTCTATACTCTCCGTCTTTACCAAAGCTCTCAAAGTGTCGTTTTGGGTGGAAATCAATTTTATGCCTCCAAGAAATTGGCAAAATCTGAACCCTATTATTATTCTTAATCTCCTCTGAATCCAAGTCTTTGTCATATGCAAGCTCACGATATCTTTTGTCATCCTGGAATACAGCTTTCATTTTGTTTCTTAGTACGTTGATACTATGCACAAAGTTGACAGACTCGTATTTGGTACCTAATATTTGACCGATTCCATGCACACAAAGAACCAAGTGGTCAACTTCTCTTTTTGAACTACTAGAAGACGTTTCCAAATCGTAGTCTGAATGCAATAGCTCCATCTGTTGCTTGTCCTCCTCATTAGCCTTCGTTGACTTTGACACGTCTTTATTGCCATTCGCTTCTTCCGCAGAAAGCAACGAAGATACTTCATATTGGAAAAAGTCGGTGACAGTGGGAATCGGATTAGAAGGCAAATTGTCAAAAACTGTTTGGTCCATGCTTTCACTAAAGCCACGTTTTATGTGCTCTACCGACATTAGCGACACCGAACTGGGACCAAAATTGCGAATTACTCCCAAATGAAAACTGGATGACATAGACTTAGGGAAAATTGCAGCACTGCTCTCATCGAAATATAGCACTAGTTTCCCATTTTTTAAATCTATGACATCTGGTTCCTCCTCGATATTAACATCCACGTTTTTATCCTCCAGGTCCTCAGGTTTACCAGTTAGCCTATTAAACCTAGCAACAATATCATTCTCTGGCCTCTTTTCTTTGATCTTGTCAAATTTGTACGGCTTCTTTAGATTATAACCCCGTTCAATCTCTTCTGCAATATCCTTAGCAAGTGGAAAGCCATCACTATCAAACCAAGTTCCACGCCGAACCTCGTACACAGGACCTTCCCAGTAAACTGGCAGCAATTCCAATTTCTCAACATCCACTTGAAACAACCGGTCTTCGTTCACATGAACAATATTAGATCCCTTGCTGTTTTGTTTATTTTGATAGTGCTGTTCAAGCCTTTTACCATCATAAGCTGAAAAGGGGATGAACTTTTGCGGATCCTTATCTTTGGTATACTCAAACCATTCAGGCTTATACAATGGCACATCCGATGCGTAAAACCATTTGGTTTTGATTGGTGAAGCCTTTGCTAGTTGTCGATCACCGTCACCATTGCGGTTGCTGTAAGAGAAGAACCTTATAACCGAAATGCCAGAATGCAGCTTTGCAGACCTATAAATAGATGCTGGGTGTGTGCATCGTAAAATAAACATTCTCTTAATCATATACAAGTATCACTCACAAAATATCATGCACCAAATATCACCTACCAAACGGGTTTGGTGCAACCATTTTTTTCCAAGCTAGGGTCTCAGAAATTCACTACAACCTCCCAATAAATTAAGCAATTTTTTAGAATATATAGGCGTGTATACCACAAGCTACGTTATACCCGGCTTGGGAAGCGTGAATTCACCACTTGGCCATTTGAGAACAGCCGCATTGGTGAAGTCGCTATACAAACGATCTCCGGGAACTTTCCTACCCAAACGAAGGTATAAGAGAATTTCGTCTTTAGATTCTTTGCGCGCATTCTCTAAAGCATCTTTTATAGACAGACCCAACAGCTTGGATGTCTCAAAGAGTTCTTTTAAATTGATAGAATCCCGCTTGTTAGAGACATAGTGTTCAATATCATTGACTAAAAGCGAAATTGAGCTGTATTTGTGAAATAAATGTTGTTGTATTGGCTCAAAAAGAGTTTCATTGATGGTTGATAGCGATAGTATGCCAGAGGTGGCGTTGTATGATTTGATAACGGGGGGTGCGATGATGCCTTGTGGATCGTTTCTCTTGAGAGACTGAACGGTTTCTGCAATGGCCGCTAGACCCCAACGTGATGCACCAGATAAAAATAAACCATCCAAGATGCCCTGGAACAATAGAGCTGTCAGACCACGTGTAGCACACCCCGGAATCAAGAGTAGCGATAAGATGTAGTGATGCACCCGAAGCGTCAAACCAGGTATAAGTGAGATTACTACTAATCCAATGATGAATGTAAGATAGAGCAAAATGTACTTGCCAAACCTCCCAGAAAGCCAAATGCTGTATGCTTGAATGAATGCGCAAACGGTAATAGTTCCGGCTATTACTATGATCGAGAAGACAGAGCCTGGCTGTTGCTTGATATCGTCTATAGTGAGTCGATCAACACTAAGCCTATCGAACGTAATATTGTTCAAAACACCAACCCAAAATAAGGGGTACCAGAGAATTAGCCTGCTCAAGGGAGATGGCTTGTAACCCAATTCCGGCGGTGGATCTGAAAGGGTACGTTTGGCAGAACTATGCCACAATACATACAAGACAAAGCAGGTTGGCAAGAATCGCTCAAGACCAATTGAAATTAATTCAGCAAAGGTATCGGAATACAACTCACCTGCTTTTGTATTCGTGGGTGGGTCTGTTGCGAGACATATTGTCCAGAACCCCACTACGTTCAACACCCAGTAGGTTACAGCACCTGTAGCCAAATACGCTACCGGCAAACCCAAAAGAATATTAAGCAAGAGTACCAAAAGCCGTGGATCGTAGCAATGGCTGATGTGATCATTGTCTGGTACAAGGTCTTTGAAGAAGTAGGAAGATTTGAAGAACGAGAGAAATGGAATGGATGCTCGCATTCCATAGTGACCAAGCGTGGACGGGAAAGACGTCAATTCACCACTCTGGTAAGAGATACGAGCGCATCCGCCAATAAAAGGCGAGATTATGCCAGCATGAACGCCAGCACCACAAGGATACGAGTCTGCCCGATAAGGCTCTGTTAGCTGTTGCAGATCAACAGAATTGTCTGCGTTTACGCTGCCTCCTCCAACATAGAATCCGCGATATTTGATGCGCTCATTGCCCAAAGGAACTAGGGAATAAGTCCAGCTTTCCTTATCACAGAGAGCAGGGCATCTGAAAATGACATCATGGTTTGGTGGCTCGCACAAACCTCCCTCAAAACCGCAAGCTCCATTTTTGCCCTTCCATACTACTTGGTCCAGACAGGAGAGCGAGATTATTGGTACTTCCGGATCGCTTGCTAACGCTGGCGAGTTAGTCAAGAAAGGTACCAAAATACTTAGGCACAACAAACCCCAACAGGCCAAGTAAACACCTAGTATCAGTATCTGCGCCAGTAGAGGTATTCGCAGCCTAAAGTATATCGGAAAGCCTTCGAATCTCTCCAATATCTTGAAGCTTTTGGGTGGCAAGTCCCGCGTTTTGCTAGGTCCGCTCCATAGTTTGTGAAAAAACTGCAAGATCCTTCTCTTAACAGAGCGGTCGTTATGAAACTCCTCCATAACCCCTTCTCCACTATCATCAAAGCCTTCTTCCTCATTGAAACCGTTTAGGAGGAAACTTCCATCATTCTCGCTATCCAAAGCGTTCCCTCGTAAGTTTGCCATGGCAATTGGTTCCAGGTGTGATTTATTCTCACTGTTATCCTCACTGGAAGAGCTCAGGAGCTCAAATTGCTTTTCAAGCTGCCGTTTGTCTCTGGCCAAGGTCGAATAGCTTTGTGACCACCTACTCATTTCGCTGCCTCGAAAGCTTATTTCAAATAGTGTATTAAGTCAATTGGTAACAGAGTGCTGGCGCAACTATCTATATCATCTCCCTAGCTTCTTGGCAAGATCGGTATTCGGCTGGTTGTGAACCCATAAATCCGAACCGGTTGCGAAACCAAATCTTAGAGCCAAATGCTTCAATGGAGACTTTAAATTACAAAAAACGGGGAGGAAAGTTGACTTAGAATTATGTTGTAAATTGTATATACTAACTGAACTATACTAGGCATCCATAAGAGGTTTGGATCGTCTTCCAGAGACTCCGATAGTGTTGTAGAATCGGTAGTAAATTTGGTTAAAATTATTATTGACAGTCGGTTTTGTGAGTGCATTTTGCAGTATGGAACATAAATTGGGTGCAATATGAAATTTATGGTGAATAAACGGAATATGAATATAGAGCCAATGAGCGAATTGTAGAGTTAGGGCCGAAGCATGGAATAACAAGTTATACCAAAGAACATGCTACAAAACTACAACGAATCACACTCACTACTTCTTATGAATATATCAAAACCACTGGTCTTATTTACGAACCTCTTATAATATTGTAGTATTACCCAAAAGTATAATATGACATCTAAACTAGAACCGGTCATAACAGTAACAAATAAAAATGAAACAATTCTTCTCTCCCTGAGATGAGAATTATTAACCCGAGCACATGGTGCATGATTCAGGGTTGTCAATGGCACAAGCAATAACTTGAGAGCTGTAGATATCGGACTCCCCGGCAGAAGATTCTTGGGTAGCGTCGGTGCTGGTCTCCCGGTCGTCTTCAATCTTCAACTCGGCTACAGAGCTCTCCAAGGATGTAGGTTCCGTCGAAGCCAGGCGATATGTAGTGGCAGAGTCGTCACCAGCAACTCCAAGTGTGTCCTTCACGACGTACTTTCTTTGGTTCAATTTATGCAAGGCAGCGACCGTTTCACCCGCAATATTGGCCGACTTTTGGTCTACTGTGAATTGGATGGCAGCCGAGGCAGCCTGGGTTCTCAAGTAGTACATACCTGTTTTGAGTCCCTTCTTCCAACCGTAAAAATGCATCGAGGTTAATTTACCCATTGTAGGATCCTTGATGTGGATGTTCAAAGACTGGGATTGATCAATGAAGGCGGCACGGTCTGCAGCCATATCAATAATGTGTTTCTGAGAGATTTCCCATACGGTCTTGTACAACGCCTTGACTTCGTCAGGGATGTTGGGCAACAGCTGGATCGAACCGTTGTTGGAAATGATGTTGTTCTTCATGGAGTCGTTCCAGATACCCAAATCCACAAGATCGCGTAACAAATAAGGGTTGACAATTTGGAATTCACCAGCCAATACTCTTCTGGAGTAGATATTGGAAGTGTAGGGTTCAAAGCACTCGTTGTTACCCAATATTTGGGAAGTGGATGCCGTGGGCATGGGAGCAACCAATAACGAATTTCTAATACCATGCTTAGCCAATTTTTGCTTTAATGTGTCCCAGTCCCACAACTCACTGGGCTTTCTGTCCCAAAGATCAAACTGTAACAAACCCTTGGAGGCTGGAGACCCCTCGTAACTTTCGTAAGAACCCTCGACCTGCGCCAATTCGATACTGGCTTCCACTGCACCGTGGTACATGGTTTCGAAAATCTGAATATTCAATTCTCTAGCTTGTTGCGAGTCAAAGGGCAATCTCAATGCCATAAAAGCATCTGCCAAACCCTGCACACCCAATGCAATTGGTCTATTCCTCATGTTAGATCTTTTGGCTTCTGGAACGGGGTAAAAGTTACGATCAATGATTCTGTTCAAGTTACGGGTAACAACCTTGGTAACTTCATGAAGCTTCTCAAAGTTGTACCACAAGTTGTTGCTGTCTTTTTCAACAAACG
The DNA here is from genome assembly GCA_001599155.1 of Wickerhamia fluorescens. Taxonomy (NCBI): domain Eukaryota; kingdom Fungi; phylum Ascomycota; class Pichiomycetes; order Serinales; family Debaryomycetaceae; genus Wickerhamia; species Wickerhamia fluorescens. The sequence continues at coordinate 199,986 of BCGE01000001.1, read as the reverse complement.
AGGGAAGTGCGATAGATGCCAAGTTACATACAGCAACCTCATCTGGCGAGGAGTATTCGACAATTTCACAACACAAATTGGAAGATTTGATGACACCCAAGTTCTTTTGATTAGTTTTTTTATTGCATGCATCTTTGTACAACATGAATGGGGTACCGGTTTCGGTTTGCGCCTCCAAAATGGCGTACCATAATTTCTGAGCCTTGATAGTCTTTCTTCCACGGTTTTCACGTTCGTACTTCTCGTACAATGCCTCAAACTCATCACCGTAAACATCGGACAAACCTTGGGCCTCATTAGGAGAGAACAAGGTCCACTCAGCATTCTGCTCAACTCTCTTCATAAACAAGTCAGGAATCCACAATGCTGGGAACAAATCTCTTGCCCTCATTTCTTCCTTACCATGATTCTTTCTAATATCGATGAAATCAAAGATATCCGCGTGCCATGGTTCCAAATATAAGGCAAATGCACCGGGTCTCTTATTACCACCCTGATCCACGTAACGAGCAGTGTTATTGAAAACTCTAACCATAGGAATGATACCATTAGAGGTACCGTTGGTACCAGCAATGTAGGCACCAGTCGAGCGAATGTTGTGTATGTGTAAACCAATACCTCCAGCACTCTTGGAAATCAAGGCACATGTCTTCAAGGTATCATAAATACCGTCAATAGAATCATCTTTCATAGCAATCAAAAAGCACGAGGACATTTGAGGGTTGGGTGTACCAGCATTAAACAAAGTAGGCGAGCCGTGGGTAAAGTGTCTCTGGGACATCATATTGTAAGTTTCAATGACTCTGGGAATGTCGTCACCATGAATACCAATGGCAACTCTCATAATTAAGTGCTGAGGTCTTTCTGCGACTTTGCCATTAATTCTTAAAAGGTAAGATCTCTCTAAAGTTTTGAAACCAAAGTAATTGTAGTTAAAATCACGATCAAATACAATTGCAGAGTCCAAGTCATCAGCGTACTTGGTAATAATGTCGTATGTTTCCTGGGAGATCATAGGGGAGTGCAAACCAGTTTTGGGGTTAACATAGTCATACAACTCCTTACTAACACTTGAAAACTGCTTTGTAGTTTGTTTGTGCAAGTTAGAAACAGCAATTCTTGCTGCCAAGATAGCATAATCTGGGTGGATAGTAGTCATGTATGCGGCAGTCTCTGCTGCTAAGTTATCAAGCTCAATAGTGGTAACACCTTGGTACACACCTGAAATAACTCTTTGAGTGATTTGCACGGCATCAACGTGATTGGAGTCTAAGCCATAACATAATCTCTGTACTCTAGCAGTAATTTTATCAAAACGGACAGGCTCTTTGCGACCATGTCTTTTAACCACATACATTTTAAGTTTATAGTGTTGTGAGATCAAAAAAAAGAGAATATGGTTGGAATAAAAGTGGAAAATTAGGCCTGGGATCTCCTTCAATATATAGGCCCGACGCGTATGAATTTTTCACCATCATTTTTGTTCCTGCACAAATATATTTTAAACCTTATATACGTGTTTATAAGGGGTTATTTGATGATTTATAAGCCCCTGTTATACCAGGCTAATACTTAACGGCCACTTAAGAGGAGTTTCCAGTTTTATTACAAATAAATTACACGTCTTATGATGCACCTCATAGACTTTAGGCATTTTATCACATTTCAGGACGTGTTTCTTAGACGTGTCGTTTAGACGCGTTTTACAGACGTGTCTTTTTGAGATGCTGAAACTTAAAAGCGATATCGGTGAATCAACGGGAGGGCTCAGAAACTTAGCAGACAGCCTTTTGGATACCGATTCGGTGAGCATTTAAAGCCACGAGTTTTGGTTCGAAGAAGTGTTTGCTTCAACTTTTGTTCAAAATTTTAGTAGGTAAGATAGCTGAGGAAATAGTTTTTGCTTTATTGCTCTATTATAATTTAACATATTATATATTATTATTATGTTTGCAATAGAGAAGGCGATTTGTTGTTGTTTAACGAATTGATCTGGTGATGAAAAAGTAAGTTCGAATAAGTTAATATAAACAATAGACAAAAAAAAGCTAATGTAAATTAGTTAGTATGACTGTTGACAATAGCAAACTATCTAAAACCTTTTCAGCAATTACAATTATTTTAAACTTATCAAGTAATCTTCTTAATCAGCCATTATCATAATATAAAATATTTCTTCAACCTTGAATAATTGCACTATGGACTAAATTTAATATAATTGTATTAAAGACTGAATCTAATATAATTGTATAAAAGACTAAATCTAGTATAATTGCACAACATAATAATAATATACATTCTCTCTACCAAAATTAGCTTGTTTCGATATGATTGTTATTAAAAATCATGTAGTAAATCTGGCCGGATTAAAATGATTCCGAAAGATCGGTGTACTGACATATCCTCCTCTTGATAAATGCTTGAAGCAACCAAAAAATTATACTCAAGTCTCTTAAATATTGAATTAATATACAATTTCAGCAAAGAAAAAAACTAGTTATTTTATGATATAATATATATCAATGTGTGGTTACATTTGATACGATTTACAAAGTGATCCAGAAAAACCAATCATCTTATTTCGCTATAATTGATACAAACTTATTGATAATAGCCGTTTTAACGATCAACCATCGTCACAAAATTGTTTAATTTAGATTTTTCCTTGATTGAGTCCTTTCTTTGAGATTCTTCAATGAATAGCATCTTTCAAAAATAATAAGCAACATTCTTTGGACTTTTCAAAAAGTATTTACTTGTATTTTCACTAGAAAGGTTGATTTACTTAGACTCTTCCTTAGTTAAGTCACTGCATTAGTTAGTAATTGGCATCCTTAATTCACATGTGGTACATACTTGATAAACTTTTCCAAATCAAAGTCGTCTTCTTGGGATTGAGCTACGGGAGCAGCTGAGGTAGGGGGTGCTACGGGGGTCTTGGCCCGTGGCCATGCGACGATTCCCGCCACTGATCCTAAAGTCATAATAGCGAGCTTTTCAGTTAGTGGTGCATTACATAGCAATTATGTATACTTACAATGTGCGACGGAACTTGTTTGCCAAAGATAGTATAAGCAGCACCCATTGTGATTGATAAAGAGTACTCGAATATATATGAGTAAATTGTTCAATTCTTAAAATTACAAAAGCCGATATTGGCCGACATTTTTTTTTGGCGGGGGAGAAATATTGGAGGAGAGACATTTCATAATCAGAGTTAGTCTTCCAAGACATTTGCTTCACGCCAATAGTTCTCGATTCCAAACCGTTGTAGTACATCAAAAGCCTCATCATCGTCTTGCGTTTTCATTATGCTCCATTTTCTGAAATGAATTTCACCAATCTGACCTTCCCAGACAATCGAACATTTGTTATCGGATAGGTCTAATGGTTGGTAATTAGAGCTTTCTTCACTCTTCGGTGGGGCATTCTCGGTCCAGCTAATACGTTTAGTAAGCAATTTTCTATAGAACTTGATACTTTTTTGGCCTCCTTCAACAATTACTAAGTTAAATTTTGGATTGAGGAGACATATCCCGTATAAATCCAACTGCTTAGCGTTTATATCAATTTTGAACACATGCTGGGGATTTATAAGTTTATTTATTTTGTAAACAGATGTGAAATATCCCTTTTGTAAATCTTTTTCATGTTGTAAATGAATTTTCTCTGCCCGTTGCTCTTTAGTTAACTTTCTCTCTTCATTAGCTTTTAGATGTGTTTGAAGTCGCTGCTCAACTTCTGCCCTTACTTTTGCTTCTACCGCAGTTGGATCTTTAATAGAATCATTAGTCAAAACATTCATCAAGTTGGATAACTTGACTTTAGGAGGCGGAGGTGGGTCCAATCCTAGTTTTATACGATCTTGTTTATCTCTAAGCCTTTCTTGTCGTTCATTACGTCGCAATCTTTTCATTTCTCGTTTCGTTAGCATTGTGCTTTTTGTCTCAGGCATATGCTTCTCCCACGGAGAAGGAATTAGCACCGGATGTTGTATGTAAATTGAAACAGGAGCTGTTTCACTATCTAAAACAAGGCACAGTTCATCAGAAATATTTTTATAGCTATTCTCCTTGAGATATGGTCTATCCCACCATTCAACTGCCGGTGGGTATTCTAGCTTGTACAAGTGCTCTCCAATATTTTCATCGGGCGTGAGGCCTCTAGCGCGTTTTTCTTCATGTTCTTTTTGCTCCAATATGCGTTGACGCTGTTTTTCCCTCAACAGTGATGCTTCTGCAATGTATTTCCCGTGCTCCACAAAATTGATTGGCTTTTGTTTGCGGGATGCCGCTACGCCCTGGTTCAAGTATGGATTGAAGGCTGCAGGGTCAAACCATTTCCGGACATTGGGCTTTAAAGGGTTGTGATTTTTAGGAAGAGAAGGGATAGAAGCAGCGTTTCTCAACAAAGGATGTATTTCTACATTTATTCCACCTTTTCCCTCATCAGCAGGATTTAATAATGGATCTGACGCTGATAAAGCCTTTTGCCTTTGCTTTTCGAGTAACCTAGCCTTTGCCTTTTCAATAGCATCATCTGTTTCACTCCTTTTTCGTTTTAAATCAGGCTCCCCTAAATCTACTGTTCTCTTTCGGAAAGACATGGGAGCAATGCTTGATAGTTGCCTTGGGTGCAACTCCAAATGATGGTCTTTGAATCCATCATAAATCCTGTAGATAAATATACGGGTGTGCTTGAACCAAAAAAATCTAACAGTAGCACTTAAAAGTTACAATAAAGCAGTAGAAAATGGCAGCTAAATATCAGTTTTTGCCACCCATTATTGTTGTACACGCTATTTGTTATCATACCCTATAGACTTTAACTAAATCTTTGTTAAATTCGTGGGATATACACACCTAGCCAAAATAAGGTATATAATATACGCTTTTTTAACAAAGACTTATTTGAGGTAATTGGACAGAAGAATTTATGAGAAATGTTTGTTGATAAAAGAGATCACTTAGAGAGGATGGAAATGGCCAAACCTGTAGAATCATTGATTGCAGACTTGACCAACTGTCCTCTTCTGGAATTGCCAAAAAAGTTGCATTCAAATATGCAATGGGAGAGGCCAAGGGGCGATTTGCTTCATTGGGTTCTGTTGTTGAATAGATTTGACGAGATATTTGAAGAGAAAATTAAAAAGTATGGTTTGGATGAAGAGTTCCCTAAACTCCAAGTGTTTAGTCATGAGGACCAAGAATTGGTTATTGCATGTTTGCAATTTACTAATACATTGCTTGAACATTGCTCGGATAGAATGATTTATTCCAGTAGCGACAGAATATTTCAATTAATCAACACACCCACTGTTGATGTTAGGTTAAGAGCTTTGGAGGTGGCTATTTCTATTGCTGAAAAGTTTGCTCAAACCAATTCAGCAAAATATTCAGCTCCCAAGCCTGTAAGATTAAAGGTTTTGCAACTAGCTAAATCATATCCACCAGCGGTCCCTCCTACTTACTCTCAAAAGAATAACAACACTGCTAACCCAAAAAATGACGAAAAACCTAGTGTTATTGGTGATCACTTTAATTTCATTGATACGATAACCACAAAGAAAAAATACCCATCCTCCTGGAAGCATCTTAATTTCCAGTTTTTCACGTCAAGCGTGGGATCCCGCTCAAAGACAAATATAGAGAAACACGAGGCCAATCCAGAACAAAGTAAAGGGAAAGTATCGAAATCTAAAACGCAAAAGCCCAGTGCTAAGAAGAGTGAAACAATTCCCACCGAGGGTGTAAGAAGCTTTAGTTTGTCAGAGGAAGCAGTACGTAAGTTGACCTTAGAACAAATCCTTGACAAAGCAGCCGACGCTATTCCCAAAGAGGCGTGGTTCGAGTTTGGATTTTCTGCTGCTTTAGCAAAAGCTTTTAACAATAAGTCGTATGAATCTATTAAATTGAGAGAATCTTTGCTAAAAATTAAGTGTTTATCGGTGGGATTTACCAGTTGCATGTGCTCGAGTCAGTTTACTTCTTCAAGATTGCTCGAGGTTGAGCCATACAGTCTAAGTTTTATTGTTGACCTAATCTCTCCTGAAAATCACGGAGTGGTTCCTCGCGATGTATATTTTGCCGCAATAAGGGCATTGGAAGTGATATCTCTCAAAAGGGTCTGGGGGAATGATATTATAAGATGTATGGGCGGTAATGTGAATCATGGGGTATTATTTCAATGCTTAAGACATATCAATAAAAAACTTCGAAATGATGACGAAGATTACTATGAGCACGGATACATGCATTTTTTTAATATGTTAGGCAACTTGATAAATACCAAAAATTTGACACAAAGACTTACTTCTGGTGGGCTTTTGAACGACCTTATGCTGTTTTTCAATGTTAAAACAAAACACAGGTGGACATGTTCTGCAATTGTGCATTTGACCTCTTTATATTTGACGACATGCCCCGAATCATTCGAAGAATTTGTTAATAAGGATGGGTTCAATTTGCTAATTGAAACAATCAAGCATGAAGTTAGCTTTGCCTTAGAAAATCCAGGCTATGGTGGTGGTGCGCCAAAGGATGCTGTGGTGTACTACAACATAACATTTAGACAAGCAAACTATCTTCGCAACTTGATGAAATTGTTTGTTGATCTAATTGAATCTGATTTGGGCGATAGATTGAGAAACTTGTTTGACTCACCTATTTTAGACAGTTTCAACCAAATACTAAATAATCCGCATGTTTTTGGCCCGTTGATATTGTCTTCAACGGTAGATTCCGTGTTTTACATTATTCACAATGAGCCCACTGCTTTTTCTATTTTAAACGAGGCAAGTGTTATTGACACTATTTTAGATAACTATGAAAGCTTATTTTTACCTTCCAGCAGATTAATACTGTCTTTAGCAGAGGTTTTGGGAGCAGTATGTCTTAACAAGGAAGGATTGAAAAAGGTGATTGACAAAGAGTCTATTGAATCGTTTTGCAAATCATTTTACAACCTAGATATATCGAAGGAGCTAGTAAGGTCAGACATGGCTACAAATTTAGGGTGTTCTTTTGATGAATTGGGAAGACATTACCCCACATTAAAACCAATTATTTTAAAAGAAACAAAGAAATTAGTTGAAAATGTTGGTAGTTTTGTAAACGAGCATTTGCTGGGGGTACAATTTTACACATCATCTGATGGTGCATTATATTCCAACAGCAATGAGGATTTGAAAACTTCAGAGGATGGAGTAAGCGAAATTGAAATTTGGGACACTACAAAATACGCATACGTAATAGACAATGTTTTTTTCTTTCTTGGTGGATTATTGCAGGATAGTGGACAATGGGGGAATGAGGCCATGGAATCAATTTCTTTTGAATCTTGGTTATCTTTTCTCCGATTGTCCAATACACCATATGACTATGTCACATCTAATGGGTTTACTACTTTAGTAAGTATATTAAAATACTTTGATAGCGAAAACCGAGAGTATGGGTTACCTCATGTTGTCAAGACTTTAGGAGAATGTCTTCAATCGCCACTTATTCAAGACTATATTAATTTTAATGATACAGAGACTTCCTTCTTTTCCAGATATTCAAATAACTCTTCCGCTGGAACAGCTTTTATAAAAGAGTTGAACATAGTGCATACTTTGCTATTCACATTAACTGATGCCTATATAAATCCTGGACTCATGTTCAATGAGAGATATCAACAAATAATAAACCTCTTTGGTGGCCCCGGTTTGAAAATTATTGATCACTTAGGTCTTTTGTTGGAGAGATGTGTGATAGAAGAAACCATTATTCGATCTACAATGCCAGAAAACATTATACAACAAACAATGCCTGTGTTTCAATATCCTAATGAACAACCTCCTTTACCCATATATGCTAATGACCCAAACGAAAAAACAAAAAGAGAGCAGTATTCAACTGCTAAGTTTAACAATTCTTTACCTTTAAGATTTTACAATCTCCACTTTCAAAACCACATATCAAAATTACTTAATTCAGTTGGAAAAGTTTGTATGCAAAAAAAGCAAGAGTACTCCAATTCAGACTTGCGTGTTTTGGCAGTCGATATAACTATACGCGTGGGAAGTGTGTTTGAAAAAGCATTGAAACGTCACTTTTCGAATGAATACTACAGGTCATGTTATCTTTTGGGAATATCAAGTATTGCTCTATATGTGTTATCGTCTAAAGACAGATCCAAAGATAGCATACAAACTTCATTGATTATTTCCTTTATACAAAATGGTGTTTTTGAAATTTTGGGTCACTTGGCAAAAGACTTGTGGGAGAGGTTACTTGCAATAGACCCAATAGAAGTTGAAAAAACAATAGAATTAAAATACATTAGTATTTTAGAAAGCAGCATTTTGAAGAACACAATCAGCCAGATTTTGATGATACTTGCTAAGTCTGTTAATCCCGAAAACATTCCTGTCTTTCCTTATGCTAAGTTTTATTTTCATAGTGGCTACGGAAAGACCCCTGACAGCAGAATGATAGCTTCTATATTGATTCAAGTGAAATCAGTTGCCCTTAAATTATTACAAAATATTGTGGGTACAAACTCAGTGTTGTATTCTAAAGTTAATTCTAAAAGAGCTTCAAATATACCATCGCCACTTATTGAGCAAATTGTTTACATAGCTGGATATGCGGTTTCAAGTGTCAAGGAATTTAGTGATGCCATGTTCATTCCATTTAATACTTCCAATGTATCGCCTCCTCCGGAACAGGTTGCTTATTTGATTTCATTGGGAATCTCTGAGTCACAAGCGGTTCACTTTTTCAAACATGAATTAGAAATTTCAGATATCGCTCATAGAGATACACTTCTGTGTCCTCAAATGGATTTGAGTGATGAAGATTGGAACAGTATTCGCGAGTCAATTAAAAATGACTACCCGGATTTTTCTACTATGTACCCGACATATTATAGCGCCCAAGACATCGAAGCACTTCGTGAATCCGCAAAAGCTCACTACCCAGAAGTTTGGTTGAATATTGCAAGATTTTATCCAAAATGTGTTGACTCGGTAGCAGATTTGCTTTGCAAATTTAGCACCACCAATGAAACCATCAATAAGGTTTTTGACGTGACTGTTCACAAGGTGGATGCTGAAAAGGCACAGGGAGATGAGGTTGCAGTTTGCATTCTTGTTCTTTCAACACTTTTAAAAAAGGCGGGGAGAAGCGAACTTGATATTGTGCATATATATAAGTACTTCGCAAAGTACGCAGAACAAGAATTAGAAGTCAACCCTGAATTTGTTAACCATAACTATTTTGCACACTTGCTAGATATTTTTGAACAATTGTTAATTTGGCAATTAGTACCAAATCCAGAGTACTCGGAACATAGAAATATCCAACCCTCTCAAAATTTATACTCAAACTGTCTTGAAAATGAGTCTAAGCTTAAAATTTTTGAATCCATTTTGAAACTTAAGGACATTAGCAATCCTAGTTCTGCAATGGCAACAGTTAGAATATTAATATTATTCACTCAAGATTATAAATTTGCAGAACTGATCCAAAAATCTGATTTGTTGAAAGAATTAGTACGCTTTCCAAAGACAGTTTTAAATAAATCATCAAAGAGCGAAGAATTTAAAATGGCATTGGTAATACTTCTTAGGAGATGTTTTGAAACTGAGGATGTATTGAAAAGTAATATGTATGTTGAATTGGATTCATTACTAAATAATAGATTGAAAAGAGATCTCCGCTCATTTCTAAAGGAGACTTCGCCTTTTGTTTTTCGAAATCCTGAAACGTATGTCGAAACAATCTCAAAACAAATCAGGTTGGAAGGGTACGATGGGAATAATGATTTCCATGGAAAAATCATGATAAATCGTGTTAAAAAGGAAGACAAAAATGAGGATGTACAAATGGAAGATGTTTCTCCGGAGAGTGGAAACCAGAAATCTGTTGAATCTACTGGAATCGTTAAAGTACTTTTATCGGAGCTAATGGAATCCATAAAATTAGACTGGTTAACTAGCCCGAAAACAGATAACCAGGATCAAATAAAAGACAGTGATAAAAAAGATAATACCACTGAGATGTTCAAAAATCCCAACTTTTCATATGTTTGCTTTCTTTTACAAACTCTTGCTGAGCTTCTTGCATCTTACAAACAATCAAAACTCGAATTTTTGACTTTTTCAAGAAAAAAGGCTTCAGAGGAGAAGATCAAAACTAGATCAACAGCTTTAAACTTTTTCATACATCAATTAATTCCAACTAATTTGTTTGAAGAATCTACCGGTATAGAGGCAGATAGACGCAACGCTATTTCATCTCTTGCAAAGCTTTGTTTATTAGGTTTAGTATCAAGCCCTATTCTTGATGAAAGAAACAACCCAGACTATCACCACGAAGATGCTGATCTTGCTTTTATTAGGCGGTTTTTTGTTGATGTTTTGCTGAAGATAATGAAAGACACGAACGCTTCTAAGGTTGCAATTGCGCAAAGATATGGCAAATTATTAGAATTTTTTGACTTGTTTGGCTTATTGGTTTCATCTAAGTTTCGTGAAGTTGGCGGGCCCTTATTGAATAAACAAGCAACTAAGTTTGATCAATACTTTATAGCAAGGACCTTGATAGACAAACAGATCCCTACTCAAATCACCACCATACTAGCGGAAATTGACTTAAATTTCCCTAATATTGAAAAGATGATTAAAGTTGCACTTAAACCATTGACATTTTTGGGAAAAAAGAAGCATGAATTTCAAGCTCAATTTGAAGAAGAGCATCAAGGTGAAAGGGATGAGGACGACATCGTTCCTGATGATGTCGATGATCGGGAAGAAACACCTGATTTGTTTCGTAATTCCACATTGGGAATGTATGATATTGATTCCGATAGTGAAGAAGAAGATATTGACTTTTTTAATGAAGGGCCTTTGGAAGTATTGATGTCTGGCGATGAAGTTTCAGAGTCAGATGATGGATCTTCTGGCCTTTCTGATTTAGACTCAGGCACGGAAGATGACGATAGTATTGAAATTGATGATGGATATGATGTTGAACAAGACTCTGAGATTGAAGACGCAATCTTGGGGGGCAACGATGAAAATGAAGATGAAGACTCTGATGTAAGTATGGATGAAATAGAAATCATTGATGAGTTGAACCTAAGCTCTCAAAGTGGATCGGATAATGATGACGAGGATGAAAATACCTCAGATCGTTCAGACTTTTATGGCTTTGATGATGAAGAAGAAGTAAGTGAATATGATGATGAGGAGCTTGATGGTTGGATTGAGGAGTTTGAAGACAATAACTCATCATCTAATGAGCAAGAAATAGACACTCATACTGATGAAATCTCTGCAACCAGAGCCCACCGTGACTCTGCTAGAAATGATTTGGAATCCAATGATTCAGATGAAAACTTGAGTGATGTAGATTCCTCAGTTGAGTATCATTCCGGCTTTACTCATTCTATCAACAATATGCATGGCATTTTGAACCCTCATTTATCACAACTGGAAAGATCACCCGCTTTAGAAGCTTTATTGGACAGCTTCTTAAGTGAAGGTGGGAATTTCAGGGGATCAGTTGAAATTGGTGGAAGAGAACATCATTTGTATGCTGGTGGTAACAATTTATCGAGAGTTTTTCAGACTGTTTTACAAGGCGGTAAAAGCAAATCAAGTGACGAATCAGCAAACTTTATGTATGTCAGATCAACATCTGAACGTTGGATTGAAAGCGCCAAGTTATTCAGCTCTCATCCGATTGCAGGTGAATTCCAGCTTTATGTGATTCCAGCCATAGTTAATAGAATTAAGGACGAAAGTCTTCAATTTTACCAAAAGAAGAAAGAAGAAAATGAAAGAATTCAAAAAGAGCGCGAAGAACGATTGCGCAAGCGAGAGGAAGAAAGAATGCGAAAAGAAGAAGAAGAAGCTGCAGAAATCAATGCAAACACCACAAGTGCAGATACTGAGGATGCGTTGGAACCAATTATTGTGCGTATTGGCGATCGCGAAGTTGATATCAGTGGTACAGATATTGACCCTGAATTTTTTGAAGCATTGCCGGATGATATGCGCGAAGAGGTTTTTACACAACATGTGAGAGAAAGAAGGGCGAATGCGTCTATCACAGGATCTGATGCCCGTGAGATAGACCCGGACTTCCTTGATGCCTTGCCAGAACAAATAAGAGAAGAAATTTTGCAACAGGAATCGATGGCAAGAAGATTTAGCACTCTTGAAAGCATGCGATATGACGACGAGGATGAAGAAGATGATGAAGAAGATGCCGAAGGAACACACGACAATGGTAGCAATGGTGAAAATGGTCCAGAGGATGGGGACGAGTCGCATGATGCGCGCGAGAATGCAAATAAAAAGCCCAAAAAAGTATTTTTTACACCTTTAGTTGATCGCCAAGGCGTAGCATCAATAATACGTTTGATATTTGCACCATTGACAATCAATCAAAGGGAACATATCTATCATTCGCTTCAATATATGTGCCACAGCAAGCAAAGCAGAACTGAGGTAATAAATTTGTTGATTGCAATTCTTCATGAAGGCAAAGCTGATCAGCGTTGCATGGAAAAGGTATATTCCCAAGTTTGTGTTCGGGCAGCAGGTTTAAAGGATTTAAAGAAGTCTTTCAAGCTTCCAGTTGGCTCTAGTTGCATTTCAATTGGTATTCAAATGATGGAAGCTCTCAATTACTTGCTAGAGCACAATAGCCACATGCGCTATTACTTATTGACTGAGCATGAGAACCCCTTTATGTCCAAAAAACCCAACCGTAAAAGTAACTTACAAGTCTCTACTAAGGAAAGTAAGTTCCCAATCAATTACTTGATGAGCCTTCTTGAAAACAATTCTATCAAACAAGATCAAACATTTATGGATATCTTGGCCAGAGTTTTACAAATATCCACCAGGCCCTTACATGCCTTGCAAGACACCAGTAAGACCACACCATTTAGCCCACCAAAAATTCCAGAAACTAATTATCGTATGATAATCAAGATTTTGACAGCTAACGATTGTTCAAATACTACATTTAGAAGAACCATAAGTGCGATGCAAAATTTATCTGTGTTAGGGAATGCACAGAAGTTGTTTTCAGTTGAGTTGTCAGAACAAGCTACAAGCTTGGGTCAGTCTATAATACAAGATTTGAATCTTTTAATTAAAGAACTTCCTATGTCTGATAGTCATATTACGGAAACCAAGTCGATGTCTAAGTTCAGCGCTGCTTCATCTGATCAAGCCAAGTTATTGAGAATATTAACGGCTTTGGATTATATGTATGAATCCAAGGAGAAAGAAAAAGAGAAAGAAATAGAGAAGGCGAAAACAAAAGAAATTGAATCAAGTAGCCATGGTAAAGCTATTTCAGACGATATTGAAGAATTGACAGGCTTGTACAAAAATTTGGCATTAGGATCTTTATGGGATGCATTAAGTGATTGCTTGCGAATTCTTGAGGAAAGGCCAGATTTATCAAATGTTACCACGGCTTTATTACCTCTTATCGAGGCATTAATGGTTGTGTGTAAACATAGTAAAGTGAGAGATTATCAGATAAAGGATGTTTTGAAATTTGAAGCTAAGAAGGTTGATTTTGCCAAAGAGCCAATTGAAAGACTTTTCTTTTCATTCACAGATGAACACAAAAAGATCTTAAATCAGATGGTAAGAACAAACCCCAATTTAATGAGTGGTCCGTTTGGAATGTTGGTAAGAAACCCGCGAGTGTTAGAATTTGACAACAAAAAGAATTATTTTGATCGTAAATTGCATCAAGATAAGAACGAAAATAACAAACTATCAATTAGCGTTCGTCGTGATCAAGTATTTTTGGATTCTTACCGTGCATTATTTTTTAAATCAAAGGATGAATTTAGACATTCAAAGTTGGAGATAAATTTCAAAGGAGAAGCTGGTGTTGACGCTGGTGGAGTAACTCGTGAATGGTATCAGGTGTTATCAAGACAAATGTTTAATCCTGATTATGCTTTATTTACGCCAGTGGCATCGGATGAAACAACATTCCACCCTAATAGAACATCCTACATTAACCCTGAACATCTTTCTTTCTTTAAATTTATTGGCCGTATCATTGGGAAAGCAATTTATGACTGCAGCTTCCTTGATTGTCACTTTTCACGTGCAGTCTACAAGCGCATTTTGGGACGTCCTGTTTCACTTAAGGATATGGAAACTTTAGATTTGGAATATTTCAAGTCATTAATGTGGATGCTAGAAAACGATATTACAGATGTGATTACTGAGGACTTCTCTGTTGAAACCGATGATTATGGCGAGCACAAAATTATTGATCTTATACCTAATGGCCGTAATATTCCTGTTAGTGAAGAAAACAAACAGGAATATGTACTCAAGGTTGTTGAGTATAGGTTGCAAACTTCAGTGGCAGAGCAAATGGATAACTTTTTGATTGGCTTTCATGAGATAATTCCCAAAGACTTGGTGGCTATATTTGATGAACAAGAGTTGGAATTACTAATTTCAGGATTGCCTGACATCAACGTTGCTGATTGGCAAAATAATTGTACATACAACAATTATTCTGCATCGTCGATCCAAATACAATGGTTCTGGAGGGCGGTTAAGTCATTTGACAACGAAGAGCGAGCTAAGTTATTACAATTTGCTACTGGAACATCGAAGGTTCCGTTGAATGGGTTTAAAGAGTTGAGCGGGGCCAATGGTACTTGTAAATTTAGCATCCATCGTGATTATGGATCTTTAGATCGGTTGCCAAGCTCTCACACGTGCTTTAATCAAATTGACTTACCAGCATACGAAACTTATGAAACACTACGGGGATCGTTGTTATTAGCTATTACTGAAGGGCACGAGGGGTTCGGGTTAGCTTAATCTGAATAGATTTAAATTCTTTTGGATGTAGGAAAAGGAGAATGTGTGAGTGTTAAATGTATATTTCTTAAATATTCTTTAATAATTTTATGATATAAGGTTGCCAGCAAACTATTACCGGTAACTGTTCATAAACAGCTCCATTAGACGGGTTAAGTAATAAAAGTTTAAGGCCCAAGATATCTTTTGCGCAAAAGCGCAAAAGGGAAGATGGGGATGTATAGTGAATCATGCCATAAGATATAGGGCAAATCTTAAATAGCTTTTCTGTTTGTTTTGAAATTTTATTCATTACAAATGGGACTTTGGAGTGATGTCTTCATTCGCTAAGTCTTCCAAATCTTGCTGAGAGCTCATGTGCTTAAAAATAGGGTATACTCTCTGATTTTCACGCTCCACTTCTTCACTATAAAGTCCACAATCTTTAATCATTTCTTCGGGTCTAATTGAAACGCTTCCCTTTTTTTTAAAGACGTAGCGAGTGACTGCAATAGCATGCACTTTATCCTTACCAGTCACAAAGCGCAGAAGTACAAATATCCACTTCTTGTCCCAGCAGGCGACTCTACTCTGGATGGTAAATTTTTGAAATAACTGCAATTCCCTTTTAAATGTAGCCTGAACAGAAGAAACTGGGACGTAGGGAAAGTTTGACAATTTTCCCGCCTGGCGGAATTCACCCTTGACATTGTCAAAGTAGTCGATAAACATCTTTTGAAAGGTACGGCAGATCATCTGGGTACGAGAAATGTCTAAATCGGCGAAATAGGTTGAGTTGGACTTATGTAAGTACATATCGATTTCCATGGGAGAGACATATGTTGTATAGTTGTCCCAAGCAAATAAATCCATATTTCCAGTGATACCATAAGTATTGGTCCGCTTTATTCTGTAGCGTTTTGCCCGAACCAAAAGAGGCAAAAGGGCATGGTAGTAGAAACGAAAGAAGTAACTAAATGGAAGCGTCTTGTACGATGATAAGCAAAGCACAATAAATGCATATTTCAAAAGATTAGCCATTGTGAAGGTGTAAGCAAAATTGGTGTAACCAATATAGCAAGTGGAGTCAATGTAATGAGTGAAACCAACAAAGCTGTCAGAAGCAAGAAAATCAACAAAACGAAGAAAATCAACGACCAATATTTTAATTTTATATACCCAGTCCAATGTTGACAATTGCAACTGTTAAAATATAAACGTATACATCCGAGGTTCAGCAAACGATGAAAATAGGGTAATGGCAACTTTTATCCAAATTATATTGATTTGCATCCAATGACAACCCAATTACACTACCCCAGTTGATATACCCCAGCTGATATACCCGAATTGTCATGAAATCCAAATAAATCCCCTATTGTAACACCTTATTATTCAAATCTATCTACAACCTCAGCTGAGTCAGAACTCAATGCGCATTTTAGGTATTCGGTGCTTCATATAATCCAAAAAGTGCATGAATGCGATGCCGGAATATGCCAATTTCGGTTTGACCTATTTTTGAGGTGGGGAATGTAAGCTGGGCAATCCCCACTCTAAAAATAACAATTTTGCTACCTGTTTTAACAGGAATAGATCATTACGTAAAATTCTTTTTTTGTGCGGTTGATACTTCTACTTTTTTGACGCTCTTTGCTTCTTTCATATGGCTCGATTTGCTCTTGTTGATAGTAACAACCGCCGCGCTTGTTTGGCTAGCCGTGCGATTAACACGTAATCAAAAGGCGGATGAGAGGCGGATTTAATAAATCCGGGTCCGTTAATAGGAGTGACATATTGTTTCAAGTCTAGAACGTATTGTTGTTCCACCCAAGGCACATTACAATTGCCAAAAGAATGGAGAGAAGGTAAATTTGTGATAACTTAGTGATGTAATATACAATGCCTGTGATAGTATGGTTTAGTCATTATTCATTATTATACAATTGTGAAGAGTCTTTTGGCTTTGTTTCACGTAAAATATGTAATTTTTATCTCTTTGAAGGAATTGAAAGATGTTTCAAGCTATGAGTGATGGCAATTTGTAAAAATTGATGATTATTGGCAACCATGATTGGTATTTCTTTTGTATTTAGGTTTTGGTGGATCCAATAAAGCGAATTTTAAGCCGGTCATTGTGAAATAATAAGGTTTCATGACCAGATGGATTTTGGTTTATTGGAGTATTTTGAGACATCCAATTTAATGATAATACCATGTGTTCCAATTAAAAAATTCACTGATTAATTTCCCAAATTTATTTACTCCCTTGATTTATTTGATCAAACCCCCTTTTAATTCTCTATTGAATCCTTGAGTCTTGCTAATTCAATGGCATGCCTGATATATTGGCCAAAGTAGTTTACGCTCGTTCTTTTTTGTTAATGATAGACATTAATTTTATGACTTCCTAATTGTAGTTGGAAGGTCCCATTTTTGGGCATCCTTTGCCATCAATATGATGCACTAACCAGTCTTCAACATGGTCAAAATCTTGTTGGCACATGCGACACTTTCCACCGACTCTACTGCGCTGATCTTTTTTGGTGCCGGTGGGATATTGAAAGTGAATGGCCTTCAAATGGTTTTTGAAGGTGTCGCAGCGCAGAAAAATGCCAGTAGAGTGGCAGCAGTGATCTGGACGATCAGCACTCTTGAATGGACAACGAAACTGGCCTTTGTCAACACCAATTTCTTTCCAATGGCACTTAATATGGCGAAACAAGTCGTTTGGACGAGCAAATCCACGAGAGCAGTGCTGGCAAATATGAGGCCTCGAAGTAGGTTTAAGATGGGTTGATTTGTGGGTGGCCAAATTGCTAAAAAAGAGCTTGCACTCGGGACATTGGCGCTTGCGGCGGGGTTTCCATTGTTTTTTGGTTGAGGGAGAAGGTGGCAATTCGTAAATAGAAGTTTCTCCAATGATTTGGGTTGGGGAATTTGAGGGAGTTTCGCAGGAGGCTGTTGATTCTGCGGGTTCCATGAGAGATGCTTGAGGTCCTGCCTCAATTTCGTTTGAATCCGAATTTATAAAAGAAATTGCGCTAGTAGGTGGCTGCGGAGCCACCGTTGGCAAGGCTCTTGCTTCTGAAGAAGCCGCTCTTGCGGAGATAGGAGACAAAACTGTCTCTGGCGAGCTCATTCTTATGGAATTCGATCTGACTCCTCTAGAATCCGCATTCATACCGGCCGCCTCGCCGTTCACTCTATTAGTGTTTTCTGGCTCTGGAGACACCAGTTCGCCAACTACTAGTAAGGGAGAGTACAGTTGTTGATATGATCCTAATGGAGGCAACATCAATTGAGGTGCGCAAACTGGTTGAGCTGGCTCTGATCTAATTGATGGCAACTCCAAACGTAACGATCTGATAGGAGGAAGCGTGCACTGCCCTGTAGGCCTTAATTCATAGCGAGTAGGTAATAAGAACGAGGGAGACAACATGGCTGCATTGACAAGTATCCTATATACAACTATCTCAGAGAAGCAGCCACCAATGCTATCTTTATACCATTCTGCTGAAACCGGCTCCCCGAGGCTTTTTCTGAAAGGTCTCTTCAGCCGTGTTTCTTTTGTACGATCGGCACGGACCAGCACGGCAGCACCGGCAACATTCGGCCGACGTCACTGCGCCACGGTATAGCCCATAATATATTATGTTGAGGTTTCATTTCAAACTATATATATCATTTAGCGTCGACCAATAAGCTTTTGGTGTACAATGGCTTAGTGGAAGATGGCTTTCGTGGAAGATGGCTTTGGTGGAAGAAGAAGGAGGAAACGCCACCCACCAGAGAGAAAACAAGATATCATTGATGGTCTAGGACCAACAATTGTAATCAATCTTGGCTGTACTAACCAGTAATTGTAATCCGCCAGAGCTGTCTACGTGTTTATCCCTCGTGTTCACCCCTCGTATTCATTTGTAATCCACCGCTCTGCTTCGCTTGTACTCGCTTCTTTCACCGCCGTTTCTCACTAGAGCCGGTAACATCATGGTATCTGCTCATCTGCCTCATTAGACACTATTATCATGTCAACTGTCTAACCAGGAATAGGGGCGCGGCGACACACGGCCTTATAGTGTTCCGGCTCGGCACGGAGGTGGGGAGAATATGATTAGAAAGTGAACAGTGAGCAGTGAGTAAAAGATGAAATGAGATGGAATGGGAGGAAGGCGATAAGAAGAAAGGGTGAAGAGGAAGAGGAAGGAGAGAATGAGGGTGATGGGGAAGAAGAGGTAAGGTAAGGTAAAGGAATTTGGTGGGGAATGGGTAGATGCACAATTTGATTGAGAGCTCCGATATAATAGCGATTTGTGTATATGAACGGTTTTACACCCTATTGTTTCTTTACATAGTATCCCTTTAAGTAGTATTGCGTGGCGTTCCTGAGTTGTCGGTAAGTTGGGGTTTTCGGTATAAAAGTTTGTGCATTAAACGGTTTGGTGCGGCATCATCGGATGTGACGGCTGGTACAAGCAGGAAATTGGAATGGATCGAGTGTAGAATTGCTAATGAGATGAGTAATGGCTGTAATGTAATAGCTGTATTACTGTTAGTATTATATAATAGATGGAATTAGCATTGTGATGATTGTGATAAATAAAATTGTGATGATTGCTGTAGGTATTGAAATTATTACAGTTATTGTAGTTGTAGTTGTTGTAGCTATTGTAGTTTAATATGAATATATTTGAAATTTGTTGCAGTTCTATGGGCTGTAACAGGTGATAGGAGGCAAAATATAATTATGGTATAGAAGTAACTTTAGAGACTAAAAAATAGACTTTCCAAATTAATAGACTTTTCAAATAGACTTTTTCAATCAATAGAGTTTGCGAATCAGATTTGATACATCGACAGGGTTAAGAAATTAACAAAACTGGTCAACAGCAAATGGAAAAATCACATTCAACTTCTGAATGTTTGATTTGATAATAAGGATTAAGTTAATATTCTTGGTATTTAAAGATTATTAGCATTTTTTGGCTAGACCATTTGGTTAAATGCTTATTTAGTGGGTTCAATTATTTTCTATTTTGCGCTCTTCAAAACTGAATTTATTGCTTGTAATATTATAAAAAACAAAACCACGGTGATATACGAGTCGCAAGATTTATTCTAAATAGAGCTTTTATAAATTCCATACCTTGGTGTTTATCACGATGATGTAAAGATGTTCATTTACAACAGTTTTATTGTCTTAAAACCAAATTCAAGCCAAACTCTAATACATTGAATGCGTAATTTTAATATAGCTGTATTCTTAGCATAACATTAATCTTAGTATAACATTAATTTTAGTATAGCATTGGTTTATTTCAAAGTCAATTTATTTCGTAACTCAATACCAAATTATGTTGTGCTAACTATAATTATCGAATCATTATAATATATAAACAATTGAGACATAATGATATCACAAAATAATTCGAATATCGATTAAACCTAATTAAAAGCTATTTATAGCACCCCTAATTATTGTATAATTATGTAACATTATTTTATACAACCACCTTGTCTTATGCTTTATTTCAATAACAATTGCAAGAATTTCATTTCACCTGTCACCACCATGAAATTTATAAATTATAGCCGATGTTTATACTCAATACTGATTTCTACAAGTTTAGTTTCTTTGCCAGATACTTCTAATAAAGCTTCCTAAATAATACCATAAAACCTGTGCTTAATTTCTTTAATTTTTCTACGCTCCCTCTACTCAATTCCTTCTATTCAATTAATTCCTATTAATGTTATTATCTAATCTGTAACATGAAGAGTCCGTCCTCTAGGTCTAACTCTTGGTCTTTGATCGCACATTCCATGTCTTTGAGTATCATCCCCATGTGCTGCCTTGAAATGACGAAAGTAGCTCAATAACTTGTTGCGTTTGATACGCCAGCACCCAACTTCAATCACCAATCCACAATGAGGACAGAGCATCCCATCAATTTCACGCTCGCGCTTGCGACGCAGTTTGTCCTTTTTTAAAACACTGTAGCGACCAAATGCAAAGCCCTCTGGGGTCATGAAGTTATTGGAAAAAACCCCATGCTCTAGCGTCAAGTGCGACAAGTAGCTCAGGTTCTTGAATGGAAGAAAGCGCACTTCGGGACAGTATGGACATAACCCGCATTTACTCTCGTTCACTCTGTGTCCACTTTCAGTTAACTCGAACCGATAGTATTGAGGCTCATATGGATTTGTGTCCAGATATACGGCAGAAGTCTTGTAGACAATATTAGACACAGTGCCATGTAGTTCTGAGATGTCTCTGTCATATTTGATTCTTTGGTGGACACAAGATACTGGCAGGAAAGCCAGTTTATGTCCCGTGGGGTAGAGGTAAAGTGCATTGGCAGGCACTTTTACCAGCGGCACTTTGTACGTGTTGATCAAATGAAGACTGCACTCTAAAACCCTGGTGATGGTTCCAGTGTATCCATTGTAGTTAATAAAGCAGTCAAGGCAATTTATAGCATTGGCATGTCCAGGTGAAAGTGTAATATTGACCTTAGTGCAATTGACCACCCGGAACCGTGATCCACTGAATGGGTCTATTGGCGAAGCAGCACATATTGCCAAAGGACTGGTCTCTTGTTCGGGCTCGGTATCTTGTTGCTCCAGTTCTGGACCACTTTCTGGCGACTGAAGACCCAAATACCCATTTGCAAACGACTTCGCAAACGGTTTCGCGAATTGCCTTTCATAGCATGGCTTTTGAAGCGTGTATTGGCATGCTGCCTCATATTGACCACCAATTTCCTCCTCAATATGGCCGCCAACATTCCCATGGCTGCCTTTGTTAGTTGCGCCAACCGCTAAAAACTCGTCAAATGGTACACACTCGCTAAACGAGTACTGTGGTTTAACCGAGTCCAACAGCAGTCCTGATACTGCTATCATGTCCGATGGGTCCACAAAAGACTCTCCATCCAGTTCCATTTTTATTGTGTTCTGAATCTCGCTGTTAGTGAACTCTTTGACTCGTCCAAAGTCTTCGTACACTAGTCCACTTTCACCCTGCACCACGAAGGGTAGCTCAAAGTCAAATTGTGTATTGTATCTCATGCTCATGTCCTTTTCTTGAAGTAAGCGTATATTCTTAAGAAGAGCTGTCTACACTGCTTGCTTCTAAAGGATTTATACCCTGCTCCGAATACCTTGAGCAGTATAATCTGCTTGTGTTTTTAATATTTGCAGCCATGCTTGTGGTTACAAAAATTTGCAACATCTTTTGTGGGTGCAAAAAGAATTTACAATGTGAGCCACCATCAAAACTGGAAGGAGAAATTGTGAGTTTGGAGTGGAAGAAACCCTTTGTTGGTGAATTGATAGTTATCGTTGTAGTGATATGAGTGTTTGAGTCTTTTTTTTGGTAAAGAGAGTGGTTTATAGAAACAACACTTGAGGTTCTTAGAAAGTTTTAGTGTCTTTGATGCAGGCTTTGTTACTAATTGGCAAAGAAAGAGTTTGTTGTATATCAATTGATAGTTTGGTTGAAACAATATATATATATATATATTGTTTTATAGTTATACCGAAATAGCTGGTACGTGATAATACTAATCTGAGTATTGGATAGTTATTTATAACCAATTCTGCTTTGACAAGTACAAGAAAAAAAGAGCTGAAGATGATACAAAGGAGTAAAAGATGACAAAGGCAAAGACAAAGATATGATTTATTTGATGATATAACTGTGTGGAAATTTTGATGGAGTGATAACTCATGGCAATCATTAAAACACATTACTTTTATTGCCATCTATCAAGTCATTCATTAATTACTATTATATCAATTATTACTATGATTCTTTAATCACTAGACATTTTACACAATTCTTAGTCGTCTATGGGTTATTTATCATTCAAGGAAAAACCCAACAAGACAATCTAAAAATAAACGATTATACATGTCATGTTATATACCGTATAGTGTCTTCGTACAGACAGATCTCGATTAGACCTTTCTTGATTTAACCTTGGTAGCTCCAGATGAAACTCCAGATGCAGCGCCGGATGAAACTCCAGATGAAACGGTTGCATCCTGCTGCTTTGGTTCGGCACGCTTACTGCCCTTGGAGCGGTATACCTTGATGTAGAATGAAATAAACAAGAGCAAATAGGAGGTCAAGATCATGTTACCATAGACAGCAGCCAACTCAGAACCGTAGCAGTCACCCATGTGAGGCATCCAGGGGAAGTATTTGAAGGCCCAATGGGTGTAAGCAGCAAAATAGACAAAGACCAAGTCAATCAAAAACTGGATAATCTGGAAGCGAGTAACCCACTCTTTCCACCACACACGAATACCACGGGCACTCAAAAAGTAGTACCAGTACATGACAACATGCACTGCCAAGTTCAAGGTAATAGGAACCCACTCAACAGAAGTATAACCAGTTAACTGAGAGTAGCACAATAATGCAGTAGCTCCATGGTGGTAGGTATGTAAGAACAACAACTTCTTCTTCTTGAGCACCAAAAACACTGTGTCCACCAATTCAAGATACTTGGTCAAATAATTCAAATAGTACAACGTCACCAATTTGGGAGCAAATGAGTCCCGGTGACAAATAGCATGGTACACACCATGGTGGTACAACATAGGAACCAACTGCTCCACGCTCAAGAGAAGTAATCCCAACGAAAGAGCGGTCAAAACAACATTATGCAACTGAAACAAAGCATTCAACTTCAACGCCGGGACATGAAGCTTAGCCAACACAAAACGGCCACCAAAAATCACAATATAATAAGCTACAATAATAAGAATCGCATGGTAACCATTTGCAAGGAAGGTTTTGTGGTGAATAAACTCAAACTCTTCTGCTGGGTATCCAGCAATGGCCTCAAACAATGCACTAAAAATAGGCCATAAATGCAATCCGAACGGTCTTTCAATACTTGGGACCCCAATCTCGATCATTATGTTCACTATGCTTATAATCTGAAGAGATTTAACGAAATCTGAACCTGTATAATGTGATCCACCTCGACTAAACGTAAACACAATTTGGCTTTAAACTTCTGGAAAATTTTTGAACGAATTTGTTTTTGAAAAAAACCCAATGAGATGCCGAGGATAAGTAAAAAAATGAATGAATTGACGTATAAAATGATTGAATAGTAATTGAATAATGATTGAATAAAATGATTGAAATAATTGAGCGGAATGAATGGACTATTAAATGATTGAAATGAAGTAAAAGATTGTGTAAATAGTTAGAAAGATAGTTAAAAGGTCAATATTTGTAGTGGAAAAACGAATTGACATAGTAGATAAATGGTTTAGTGAATGAATGTAGAAGCAAAAGAAGGTGATAATTAATGAATTGTATGTGAATAGAAAGCAAGTACCAAGGTAGATGCTGAAACATAGTTGGAGGTGAATGTTGAAAGAAGTTTTGGTCTTTTGATTGCAGGAAATATCATGTATAACACAGATTGGTTGATAAAGTTTGTATTGTAATTTAGTTTCATGAAGTTGATACCATCAGATAACAAGATAATTTGGCAATAATGTTGTGAGTAAATGATGTTGCAAAATAATACAGCAATATGTTTAATGATATATCTTCAGGCAATATGATTATGCTTCGAGTGTCATAAATGAATTCTTGAGGCATTCAATATGTTCTATCCCGGTGGATCAAATATTTCAATTGAATAAAAAGAAACCCATTAGTATTAGTACTCATCACTGAAATGGCTTCATCTAAACCTTTATAGTAAATATGCCAAAAAAAAAAAAAACAGATCATAATCAAACAATCTATATTAACTTCAGCATGTATAAGATTTTTGCTGGGTTCTCCATATACCGTACAGATCATAAATTTGTACTGTCGTATTTTAGTGTAAAGTGCATTTTAGTTTTGTACTGGATGCTGGGGATTTAGTCAGTATCAGTAGTTATCATTGTTCTTATGTTTTTTTTAAAATAGACATTTTTATTCATTATTGAAAATAATCACGAATAGTGATTATAATTGTTCTTTCTCATCAAGCTTTTATTGTTATCAGCTTTCCTTATGAACTTTCATTACCATCATTACCAACTTTATTGTTTTTCATCAGCATCATTCTTCATAATTGTGCTAACCTTCCCTTTATTTTCTACCCACTTATTCTCCATGTTTTCATTATTCCTCTTACACCATACAGTCATATATTTTTTTGGTCATTAAAGCGTAATAAACAGTAAACGTAACAGCTATTTTGGTTTAAGGTTCAAAAAATCGATAGATACAATAATGTCATATCCATTTTCTTCACACGCATACATCGCTTCGTGCTCATTTGAATGTAAGAAACGAATATTCTCACCCACCAACGCACGGCGCAAGTTAGTGGTATGCAAATCGCGAATCTCCACAAAACCTGGCTCAAAAGAAAGCAAGTATGGAAAGAAAAGAGCAACATTTTGTGGAGTTCCTTCCCAATGAAGACTCCAGCTGTGGTTTGTACGCCAGCCATTGCGGTTGATGTGGAATACAAACTCTGCGTAACACAACAAAAACTCACTTCCAAGCCGGTGAATACTCAAGGGAGTTACTATATCCCGCTGAATAGCAAAGTCAAGCGAGGGATCTGCTTCATCCAAAAGAGGCTCCTTTTTGCCCTTTTCTAACGAAAGAATTTCAAATCCTTTAGTACATCCTATGCAAAGTGTGGACTTGAGGAACGAAATTGAAATAGGATCCGAACTAAAACTTATCTCCTGAATCTCGTATTTTTTGTTCCGGTTACGCTGTTGGTTCTTGTCAAATGGGTTGGTTGGTTCAAAAATGCTGATTGAATGTGCACCACCTGTCTTAGCTCCACATACCAAGAGGCGCCCGTCGCATATACCAATCTTGAAAAACGCAACGCGCGACATAATTAACTTACCCAGTCTTGTATTCTTAGCATGATCAAGGGAATCAGTGCATGAAAGATCAAACTCATATAAGTTTTTGTCACTTAACACTAGTAATTTTGAATACTCAACCAAAACTTCAATTTGAGTCACATATAACTTACTAATCACCATAGTAGGGTCAGAACAAATCTTTTCATTTGAAGTTGCATTGATAGATCTAACCGTAGAAACCCAAACTCCAGAATCAGTACCGTATAGTAACTTCTTGCCACCATAGCACGGAACAGCACAGTTAATTTTATTATTTCCATGGAACCGTCTTGTTTCAAACTTATAGAGTGAAAAGAGATCATTTTCATTTATCAACTTCTTTTGTTGATTGTATATTTGCTGTAATACTTGATTCTGGATGGTTAAATCCTCCGCATATAACGTTGCATGAACCTGGTTGCTTCCCAAACCTAAGAAGTTAAGTTGAAGCTTAGGATTGGCGTTAGAAATCGTACCAATATAATTGGTGGTTTCAATTTTGTTCTTCACTCCAGTATCCGCCAACAAAGAACCGCGGTAACGATGGTTGTTTATTTGACGGACATTTGGAATTTCTTGGCCTCCATTAACAAATAATAATGGCAAATATATAGGCTTTTCAAATACCTTGTGTTGCTCTCTTTTATTCTGTGTTTTGTGTTTCACCAACAACAAAGCGTGCTCAAACAAGTACAAGTCAATTTTTTCGTTATCACGCTTGCGATTTAATGTCACTTGATATATAATTCGATAATTATAAGCAAGCTTGAAATTGTACTTATTTTCCAAAGTTTGCTTACCCAATAATCTATGCAATACCATAACCTTGTGACGGTCGGTGCTTTCACCAGTTTGAACATTGATCTTGCCCAATACTTTTTCAATTTCCTCTTTTGCCTTTACTAAGTTCTTGTAGTCTGGAGATTCGGGTTTTGTATTCTTCAATATACCACCCAATAATAACTGATACCTTGCGGGTCTTTGAACACCCTTAATTAAAAATGAAGACAAGTCTTGTTTTCTTGATTCTGGTTTCTTCTCAATCGTATCTAAAAATCTGGCATATTTCATGTTAACTTGCTGCTGCCGCTCATGCTCGAAGCTGGCGAATACTTTGTTACCGGAGTAGCGAATAAACGGCTCAAAACTGCCAACATACTCTAAAAATATGTCAGCAAATGTTTCTATAATAGGTTTTTGTTGTTGTTGTCTTCTTGTCAAAGCTTCGCTCAAGCTTTTAGCCAACCTCAATAGCTCACCAACACCACCAAACACTGTGTGGATAAAAGTCTCTCTTTGATGCTCAGGGATAATGTTATTAGCTGGGTTTCTCAAAGGCATAATATAATAATCAGTCATGAATTCTAAGTCTTTAACGTAATCTCTTTCGGTATAGATAAATTCATATATCAATTCTTGTCTTGTCTTTTCCTGTTTATCCATTTTATCCAAAATCGATTGCGCAACTGTTTCATGCCAAAGGGTTTTGACTTCATCTTTATCATGCAAAGATAATCTGGATACAGCACGCATCAAGCCACCCTGCGGTTTCAAGTTTAGGCGCGCTTGTTGCTCTAGTCTTCTAGGACATGCAATACTATAGCATAGTCTGCTCCTTGTGCATGTTGGAGAATAGCAATCAGTTAAAATTGTGAAAACACCATTAACTCCAGTTTGCTCAGTTGCAGATAAAACTTTACCAGATTGTGAGTTTGAATTACTAACGGAAATATTGTAATCATTTGCCGCTTGAACGGGCACACCCTGTGAAGAGTCTTGACTCATAGGCAATGGACGGTTATTGTGAGAAGGCAACTGTTGCAGTAAAAAATGATCATTTAATGCCTGTTGTACTTGTGGATTAGCTTGTTGGTTGTCAACAAAAGAGCCATGTTTGGAATTACCATTACTGTTACCATCATCATGATAGAACAGGACATTGTTGTAGACATGATTGAATGCGTAGGCCTCATGAACAGAGTCTCTTAATCTGTGATTGTAAGTAACATCATGAAAAAGTTTTTGGGCATCCAAAGATCTACCCAAAAGCAACGCCAAATTACGGTCATTGGTTCTGATAATCCTGCAAATCATATCAACAGCCATTTTTCCTGTAAAAGTGTCATGGTACTCCAATCCGTCTTTTGTATTGATTGTGACAACAATAGATTCTTTAAAAACTTTGGCCACTGCGGATAACATTGCTGGGTAGACAATAGGTTTTTTAGATACATTAACAAGTGTTTTGCTTGTATTATTGGAGGTAGTTCGGTCTAATTTGTGATTATTAGATAAGGATGTCGAGGAGCTAAACTTTTTAGTAGATAAGGACGACAATTTACTTATCGATGTAAATGACCGGGATTTGGAGGATAATGAGAAGGTGTGGTGAATAGATGAGTTTGAGCCACCGCTACTCGAGTTGGGCCTGTGCGTATTATTAGGCTCTGGTTGCTGCTGCTGCTGCTGTTGTTGCTGCTGTTGTTGTTGTTGCTGTTGTTGTGAAGTGTGATTATAAGCCCGATGCTGGGGTTTCATCGAAGAAGAGTTCAAGGATCTTGTTCTTGACTCCATCAGCTGAGATACCGCATTGGGATGTCCGTTCTGGAATTGCGGGATATTAGGCGAAGAAGCTATTCTTCTTTGCTCCCCCCAAACTTGGTTAGTATGGATTGGCGGAAGACCATTGGAGTTCATTGGCTTGCGCATTGGCCTACGAATAGGCTGCAGGACTGGAATTTGCACTGGGTGAGGTTGGGCCGAGGTGTGCAGAGTAATAGTCTGGTCATTTGGCGTAGAATTGTGAGCCAATACCATATTTACAGGTTGATTCTGCATTCTTGTCATATCTTGCAGGTATGGTTGTTGATCGTGATAAACATTTGGCAATTCCTGGGGATGGTCATTGGAATCAGCAGGTTGCAGTGATGGATAATACTTTAATATATCTTGTTCGGAAGAGAGTGAATGATCAGCTTGCAAAGATCCATCAAAGGTAAACTTCGGGTCAGAAAATACCTTAGCATCAAAGCTTTCCTGGCTCTCATCAAACATAAGAGACGAGGATATAGGATATGGAGCCTTCATTTCTGGAGCAGGAGCCAAGCTACTATGCTGATTCAACAATTGTTGAGCGTCTTCGTCTAAAACTGGGCGTTTAGACGTGTGAGGCGGAGATGACACGGGAGGTTGTAACAGACGATACTGCACGTTAGTTTTATCCTTCTCATATCCCGTCAGTGAATCCTGCTGATTTTCGAAATACGATCGAGGTAACAAATGAGCAGGAATATTCATGGCAGCATTATACTGCTGGTAGTCGCTTTGCTGATCGTGTGCCATAATTATTTAAATAAATGAGAAAGTAGCTTAAAATCCCTTAGCGGAAACGCAAGTGGGTTGGATGCACCTGCAAAATTTCAGTTCAACAAAAATGAGCCAGTATCACTCTGTAACATCCAGTAAGGGCGCGTTCTTTCCGGAACAAAGAATGAAGTCACTTCGACACAGTGGTTGAAAATAAAGGAATTGTGGAAACCTAGCAACCCGCGAAAACAGGGGTCCGATTTTTCAATATCGTAAAACAGCAGACAAGGAAGGTACCTTTTGTGTATTTTATTAAAACGGAATAGCGACTGAGTGATCAGGGGATCTCTGGAATACAAGCTCTGGACGCTGCTAAGGAGAGTAAAGGCAAAACCAAGGGATACTGGTGCCGGTAGTCGCCTTCAACAAATGCCCGACCAGTTTTTCTTCAATTTTTTCCGTACCCATGAGGCCTTAACGGGTACACGACAAGACTAAGGCTGGAATGGGAAGGCTGGGAGTAAAAATTTACATAAATACAATTATAAACAGTATCTTTATATCAAGCTAAGAAACGGCTATTTAGCCCAGCTTTTCATATCAAAAATCAGTTTATATTGATGTATGATAAAATTACATCGAAATCAGGTATTGCTCTAGATGTAGGTAATTATCCAAGTCTAAAGTTTATAGTATAGAGTAACAGTTGTTTACTTGACAAGATTTTGTTTATGGTGACTAGTTTTTGAAGGCGTATTTTGTAAATATATAGAAGTTTTAGGTGGTTTCATATATTTTTAGGGTATTTTGACGTATGGACTGAAGATTCAACTAAGAGTTTAAGGTATAGGGTGTTCGAATTTTACATCGAGACGGAATCGGATTGTTCGGATATTGCTAGTAATTATGAAGACGAGCTCGAGTGATTAAGTAATTGAACGGAAGTTATATTCAACTAATTTTTAGGTAATTGGGGGTAAATAAGTATTAATAAATAAGAAAAGTGTGCGAGAAAAAGAGTAGTGCCGGAAAACGGTTAAAGTGTAGAGACATGGAAAAGAAGATAAATCTGAATAAAGACAACAAAGGATTGAAGATATGTGGATGTTGTGTAGTAATATTTGATGTTTAAATGCATGGTTATAATTCCTGGGTTAGTTAGTATGTTGAGCAGAAATTATCAAAGATATCTGTATTATTATTTTAACCATTATTTAGTATAGGATATAGCTGACTATCTTTTCCATACTTGTATGTTCTTTTGAGTTTGTACGCTATCACCTGAAGACAATTATTCTTTAGCATATATATATATAAATTAAGGCAAAAGGGTAAATATAAAAAAATGTCTTAACTTTTATTCTAGTAGCATTTATTCTTTTTCTTACCGCATCTAGTTATTGAACCCTTAATAAGCACATTACTTTTTTTTAAAAGTAGGCCCATAATTGAACGTTTATACTTTTATTCATAGCTGCTTATATGACACGATTATTCCACAAGGCACTCTATTGCACTAAATCATATCTAGCTATTTTGCTATTAGAATCGTAATACATCAAGTACCATTAATATTCCTTCGAATATCTCTTTTAATACTCTCGTGTCATTCCAAATTCAATATACATATTAATATTTCTTTTATCTTAGGACTACAAGTCCTTTTGGGCTTTGCAACACCACTACACCATAAAAACAAATACTCTTATTTCTAGTAATCGTTTACTCTTCTGGAATGGAGGACCGATTGCATAATATCTTTAATTAAGTTTCGTACACTTGCTTGTACCAAAAAACGCTAATTCGTATACATGTTTTTTTACCTAAACTAACTCAAATCAAACTTGGTACACTGCCCCCTTCTTTATTTTACCCTACTATTGTTTTCCCTAAAAATCAGTACTAACTAATGATTGGTATTACAGTAGTTTGTACTATGATATTTCGTACTATGGTAGTTCTTGTCGTTGAATGTCGTGAGTTATGACCCATAAAATTTAAACTAAGCTTTTTCCGTATATTCTCTTAATTGACATTAAATGTCGTGAATTCCTACTAAATGTCGTGCCGTGGTCTATCATTAAAGCAAGCGTCAACAGCACTATTGGAGTACCATTACAGGACCCAAGAACTATTTAAACCCAATGCCTGCCTTTCATTCAACATTTCTCTCGGATGAGTACACAGACTCGCGAGTGATAGGAAACGTGGTGTTGTTACCAATTCACACTAAATTCCGTGGACCCGCATACCCACCACAACAGGACTATGATATTGTGGAAGAAACGTTGGACTTGTTTCGTGCGAACTGCTTCTTCCGTAACTTTGAGATTAAAGGACCTGCAGATCGTCTTCTTATTTATGGAATCTTGTTTGTCTCAGACTGCCTTTCGCATTTGAGCCGACTGACAACCGCTCGTGAGGCCACCCGCATCTTGAGCAGTTTACTGGTGGATAACTTCAGTTTACCAGGAGACATGGGCTTCCCTCTCAATGGATTATACCAGCCACCAGCGAATAAGAATGAAGCAGAGCTTTTGCGCTCCTATTTACAGCAGTTTCGTCAGGAATTGTCTACACGTTTGCTCCAGCGTGTCTACAACGATCTGGACGAACCCAGCAAGTTCTGGTTAGCCTTCACTAAAAGGAAATTTATGAATAAAAGCTTGTAGTTAGTCAATTACCAGGACAATGAAGGTATTACAATTATAAATATGTAGGCTTAACTGCTCAATCCTTGGGATCGTGGGCATATTGGGATGGGATTAAAACGGGTTACTCTAGTCTTCTATATCTGAAGATGATATATCTTTGAGCTTGTTTCCTTTTGTATTGCTTATTGTGTCAACAATTCTATTAAAATGTTAAGAAAAGTTTGTTATATTGGATACAGATGTATTGAAATTATACTACAATCAGTTAATTGATGATCATTTAGTCTATTAATTAGTTATTTGGTTCATTAACTGGTCTTTTATCTTAGTAATTATTTCTTTAATAAATTGACTCTTCTTTCATCAGTTGGCTGACTCCTAGCCTGTAATAATTCCATGCTTTATTCAATTATTCAATGAATATCTTCTATTATCATCTTCCCTCAGTGCTATTTCCATAAAAATGGAATTTTAACTGGCGTTACTTGCTTGTAATTAAAATAATCTTCTCCATATGCCTGTCCCAACCAATACTCTTCATAGCGAATACGTACCTTAAAAAACCACGTCAATATCGCAACACAAACCAAAACAGTAAAAGCATTACCCAATAACACCTCTGTGCCTATTGCAAACCAATAAAATCCAACATAGCTTGGATGGCGACTCCAAGCGTATACACCATTAGTTACTAACTGGCGACGCTCAGTATATATTGTGTGAGCAAAAGATTCCCCGCAAGTCCTCATTGCAACCGCTCTCAAGGTTAGACCAGCTATAGCCATAGTAAAGCCTAAAACACGAATCACTCTGACCCACCAGTGCAATTGCAAAAGATCAATCCACCCATTATTCTTGCTAAACCACCAATACTCAATGATCCCAATTGCCTGAAGGCCCCAAAAGTGAGCATTTCCACGATTTCCATATATCAAAAATGATCTTGAGTGTACCTGCGATGGCTGACTTACGAAAGTGCTTACAAACTCGTTACCAAAGTGCATAACAAGCAAGATAACATACCAATAAAAGGCCCTATGCCCTGGTATAAATGCTAGAGCGACCACACTTGCACCAAAAAAAGCCCCAAGGACTGCTGATACCACTGATATCTCTGGTAACAGATTTTTTTGGGGATTATACTGTATTCTTGTCATCAACTGACCGAGAAGAAAGGGTCTCTTCCACCCAAGGTGATCTTCAAGTAGTGATTTTTCAGCGAAATTTTACCCCAGGCCATCTATTGAACGATGAGCTATGATCCACAGCGAGTGAACCTCGTAACAGTAGTAGGCAAGTCAGCAGCTCTTGGAGCTGTATTTCTGGCTAGTGCAATATTGCTGGTGCTTGGAAACATAATTTGGAGACCGTTATGGGTGTATTTAATGGCCATCAGTGTGTACCATATGCTTGAGTTCTTGACCACCAGTATGTTCAACGCTCGACTGGTTGACGATGATTCATTCATATTGACTGACTGGGATATGAATTTTGCCAACATGGCGGCATTGGCTGAGTTTGGTGTAGGTTTGTGGTGGCGAGGACTTTCAAATGATGGTGTTATCATGAAATTTCATTGGATTGGGGTCATATTGGCAATTGGGGGACAGGTATTGCGTACGGCTGCTATGGCTACTGCCAAAGAGCTGTTTAATCACTATATTCAGCGTGAGCATGACTCTCAGAGACATTTCTTGATCACACATGGTGTATATTCGTGGTTTCGTCACCCCAGCTATGCAGGGTTCTTCTGGTGGTTTGTGGGACTACAAGTTTATATGGGCAATTTTGTGGTGGGTTGCATAGGAGGGTTTGTTTTATGGCGTTTCTTCAATGCTCGTATTTCCTACGAAGAGCGCTTTTTGATCAGCTTTTTCAAACAAGATTACATAGATTATAAAAAACGGGTAAGAACATGGATTCCGTTTATACCATGAGCATGTTCGTTTTTGAAAGATTAATCAGATTGTGGAGAACTTTGGCAAGGAAAGAAATAAAGGGCTGTGAATGATGGGCAGCAGATATTTATTCCAGATTTAAAAATGCAATTGTACTACACAAGAGCAATGGACGGTTTCCGTACTTATTAAAAGATGTTCACATTTATCAAAAAACTATGGATACAATTAAAAGCATTAACTGCTAGAGGATCAATTGATATACTATGAATGGTTGTTACCTGAGAATTAGAATGACTATAATGAATATATTTATAATCATTTAATGGTTTTAAGTGGCTAGGGTTGAGGACTGAAGGTTAGAGAATAAAGTTTGAAGAATAACGGTTGAAGGTTAATGACCAAAAAATACTGTTTCAATATTAAAAAGCGATCAGAAATATTGGATTATTCAAGTTTATTATATTTTTAAATAACAGCAAACAATCACAAAGTAAATGTTGTGTGCTATTGAAAAAGTAACCAGAGGCTACTCTTTAATTGTCAACTACTTATAAATGCACATTATAATTATTAAACAATGAAGCCTTTCTGTTGAATTTGTTATAGCTGCCCTTGAATTGATGACTGCAGTATATTAGCATATTTTTATTGACCTTTCATTTGGATCTTAACCAAAACTAGTTACTGAGCCTGAGTTTATAAACAGCTGACCATTAGAGGCAGTTCCACTTATTATTACAGTACATTCTACTGATCTTTAAACTATGATCAGGAATTAACATTTCATCACCAACCAATTATCATATCACTTTATCATATTCTTCAACTACTAATCCTTTACACTGTATATATAAATATTGAAATAAATTAGATGTAAACATCAAAGCCATAATCTAGCCAAAATTGCCATCTACTTTCTAGGAGGAGCACCAATGCCATTAACATTTCTAAACATCATGACACCGTTGTCACCTTCCACAAACTGGCACATTCTACCCAGCTTCCAGAGAGCGCTCCACATGTTCTCATCGGAATACATATAGTGTTCGCCCATAACCTTCTTGATGGCTTCGCTAGCCTCGCGAGCATTATAAAATGGAATACGGGAAACATAATGGTGCAAAACATGAGTCTCGATGATGTCATGGAAAATGTGTTTTCCAACAAATCCAAACTCACGGTCAATAGTGGCAGCTGCTCCACGGGCAAAGGTCCACTGGTGGGCTTCATAATGAGGCATCTTAGGGTCTGAGTGTTGCAAAAACGTGATGAATACCAACCAATGGTTAACCAAGAGGTATGGCAAAAACCAGTGCACTAATACGCTGAAACCACCAAGCTTCTTGTACCAAGTGTATAAAACAAAAGACTGGGCGAGAATACCCAAGTCAGAGAGCACAACATACCAGTAGTCGCGCTTTTCAAAAATTACAGAGCTGGGGTTGAAGTGATTGGTGCGCCAAACGCTGACACCAGGGTATTTCTGACCCAGCACATTGCAAAACAAGTAAGCGATCCAGCCAAAAGTCTGTTGAAACACGAGCTGAGCCAAAGTCCAGATAGGAGCATCCTCCATGACGTCCTCAAGACGTTCCATGCCCAGTTTTTCCACAAATTGGTCTCTAGTCTTGGGGACAAACACCATGTCACGAGTCAAATGACCGGTGGCCTTGTGGTGCTTACCGTGACTGAACTTCCACGAGAAGTAGGGAACCATCAAATACGAGTGCAACACCCATCCCACAGTGTCATTAACCCATCCATAGTCGGAGAAAGCCTGGTGACCGCACTCGTGAGCCAAGACCCAAATTCCGGTACCCAAAAGACCTTGCACCCAGACATAGGCAGTCCAGGCAGCAAAACGGACCCACTGGTTGGGCAAGCTGGGTATAACACTATGCGCAGTGTATCCAAGCACTGCCATAGAGATGGCATCGCGAAACACATACCCAAAAGACTGCAAAAGTCTCCGTTCGTAACAATGAGCTGGAATAGCTCTCAAAATCTCCTTGATTGAATAGTCTGGTACGCGAAAGGTCTCTCCGTAAGTGTCTGTGGCAGTCAACCCTGTCATGTAGGACTGGGTCTCCTGTTTGAGAGAGGCAATATTCCCTGTTTTGGAGATGGTGCTGCTGGGGCCATTGGCACCAGCATTAGCTACGCCTGTAGATACTGCTGAAACGGGAGACATCGTTTAAATTACTGGTATTTCAGTCTTCACTTGGTGTGGTCTTCCCTTAAATGGCGACTCCCTTCAATTGGCAACTTCTCTGCTAATGGCAAACGCTCTGTATTTAAAGCTTGTTGGGGCAGGAACCTTTAAGCGTTTTTGCCTTGTGTTTTTCTGGTAAATACACGATCTTTTTTTTGGGTGGTTGAGTAGCGATGAGCCATAAAATGTTGGCCACCAAAGACACACCATCAAAGCCCGCGCGGCGGTGGCGGTCGGGATATGGCTATAATTGATTGGTTCCTGGGTGTGTCGTTACAAAATGCCAATGTTTTAATAAGTGCAACGTAGAAGGTGTGTTTACGTAGGTGGTGTGTTTGCGTTAATGTTGTATATATGTAAATGGAACGGCCATATAAATGGATCAGATAAGGCAAGAAATGGTTAAGATGGAAAATTAAATGTGAAGGAAAATGAACTAAAGGTAGAGTGCAGATAAAGTGTACAAAGTGAAGTGAATTGGATTTGGTTGGGTAAGAGTGTAATCAAGGATATATTCAGGCAAGACTGTAGTAGAAAACTAAGCAAATGAAACAGCAGATCTACTAGGTGTGAACCAGTAATTGATAACAGTAAAGAGTTCGTAATTCTCTGCGAAGATGAGCCCGGGGAGGGTGAGAAATTTCGAATTACCCGTGGGTTAAACAATAATTTTGAAGGTGTGAAAAATCATCTGACATGGGAAACACTGACCAACATGATACCCCATTGGTTCTTTTTTTTCTCTTTTGATAAAATCGAGGTTTCTTATCGCCCGGGTTTGCCCCAGAAACAATAATGATTTTGAGCGTTATGACGATGGCACAGCCGTCTTTTTTGATTTTGGATCCACACCGCAATAATAAAGGAGGGTGAGGATAGTGAGTGCCCGGGAGACCTAGATGAGTGGGCAACTAGGGGAGAAAAGTAGATGGGGAGTGGTTATGCTGCTATTGGTATGGGCAGGTAAGACTCCATTGATAAGTGGCGATGCTCAATCAATATGTGAACTTATTACAAAAGCGGTAAAAGATAAAGTAACAGGTGATAAAAGAAGAAATGAAGAAAGAGAAATCAGGAAAGAAGAAATGAAGAAAGAAGAAATGAAGAAAGAAGAAATGATTAAATTATTTATTGAGAATACTAGCTCTCTAAAGAAATCTCTCTAATCACTCACAAAATACAAATCAATAAATTGGAATGAAAAGATAAGAAAAACAAATTGGAGAGTACCATTGATTAAAATGATAAAATATTACAAGGCAGATGGATGAAATATTGGGATACTATTAATATACCACTTTTGTACATTATTTATGCTATTGTATTTTAGCTAGCTCGGTGATTATAATTCTTGTGGATAAACCGTAAATTATGTTTCAACAGTTATTTATATTTATGATGATCTTGTAATAGGGTAAGCAAAGTTTTCATTTATTTTCTTTTTTTATTTGGTAGTACAACTAGATGTGGACAAGCAGAAGTTAATGTGTCAATCAAAATTACTTGGGCACAACTACTTGATTTTTTCCATGTCAGCTTAAATGGAGCTCAGCTAATAATTTAAATACTGTTGATGATAATTAGAATACTACTAATGATAATTTAGTTTTTCTCTTCTTTTTGATTTGCCTTTGATCATATCTTGCTTAAAGCTTTCTTCAAAACAAAATGATTCAATAATAACTTTAATATACCCCGGATGATTATATTTATACAATAATTTATTAATCATGATTTTTTCACCACTTCTTCTTTGATTTACTGATATAAGTATTGTCAACCTATAACTGCTTTCAACCCCTTCTAAAAATCCCAGTGTCTACTATATCAATATTTATGGTTTATCGCCCGGGTTTCATTAAGAATTTTTACACAGCAACCACATCCATTTTGCTTTACATTATAAAAAATATGGAATCGCTTGTAAAGGTGATATTTTTAATTAAATTGAGGTCCCTGCTGATACAAAATACTGAAGTATATTATTTGACTATATTAATTATATTCATAAAATTTAAGCAATTTGAGAGTGTGAAATCAATTAGTCTTGAAGTCTTATAAAACACGCTACAATTCAACTAGTATATATTTTTTAAATTATTTTTATTCAGCTTGTTACTATTCAACTAACTTGTGTTCATTTAATCTATATACAATATAGCCCAGTACCAACCAATAAATTCTTTTTTTACAATCCTCTTTATAATCATTTATAGACTCTTTATAGCTAACCTCCAGTCGTTGCTCCAACAATTTGTGTTAGCTCTTCAAAATATACGAGACCAATATGAGCTATGGTACAAATTTTGCTATAGTTTACTCTAAATCCAATTTTAATATTACTAGTCAATCAAAAAACTAACTCCACTTCAATTCATATACAGATTTATCTCTCTATCCTAGACATTTGAACACTCTTTAACTAAGTTCCATCATATTCTTGATCGAAAATTGCCCAACTGTAGTTACCTTAACTGTAATTGCTTCTATCATTCTTGATCCTATACAGAATATATCTGAAATACAATTTTCAACTACAGGCTGCAATTTTGTCAATCATTTTTCATTCTTTTTTAGCCTGACACCAATCCTCATTAGAGACAAAAGCTACTTGGAATTTACTCTGACAAATCAACTGGCTCAGCAAACTCAAACCATATCCCTGCATTTATTCCTCCAGATAATTAAGCACTAAGCACTTTAAAAGCATTCAACCCTTTAAAAAATCTTAGCCGCCCATTTATCATCATGAAAAAAAGTTGGTTACAGGAGGAGTATGAACGTATCAATAAAGTGATCTCAACTCGAATTTATGAGCTCACGAACAAAGTTGAAGAAGTAAGATTTGTGGAGAAGTGCCAGCAAGACACCGCGTTTAAAATTCGCACATTGGCAAGAACAAGTCGAGAGCATGTTTTTTGCCGCACAATGAAAAACAACTTAACTTCTTCAGACTTGAAAGCATTCAATGAGTACTTTAGCACAAAAAGGACTATTGTGGAAAGCGAGCGGAAATTGAAATTAATGTGTGCTCGACAAGAGCGCTTAAACAAACAGAATGCGACAACAATCTCGCTTCAGAAAGAGATAAAAGTCTTGATGTTTGAATTGGAGCAAGTTTTGAAGTAGAATTAAAAGAGCTTCAAAGTCTATTTGAAAATGGTTTCAAGGCCAAGTTGAAAATAAACTCAAAGTGAAATTGAAATAGCTCTAAAATATAGCTGAATTTTTAACTATTTTAAAAGCAGAGTATGTCAAAATAATCATCGTTGAGCAATAAACAGTCAGCTCTTTTTTTTCTCTTTCACACCCAACATTCATCATCAATAGATACCATTTAGATTCAAAGGCCATAAAAATGCACCATCTTGTAGCGTAGGTTTTGCTAATAATTTGTAGAAACCTTCTTATCGAATGTTGCTTAATCTCGTATTGTTCATATGAACATTGATATCTAAACGATCAGCATCTTCTTCAATCTTGCGTAAACGAGTATTTTGTGACTCAACTTCAGTGCTCATTGTACTGGCGGTGTTTTTAAGCTTTTTAGCATATGTAGCAATCTGGTCCAAGTTAGATGCCAACTCCTTCTCCATATCATCATCTTCGGAGTCATTCTCGAACTGATAACGCTTTGCAGCAGCAAGATCTCGCTGACCCTGGTAGTGATGATGCAACTCAGAATTGGTAGCATTGTTGGTAATTCCCTCTTTAAGACGTTGCTCACTGGCATACATTTCCAGGCGGTTAGTTTCACGCATGTACTTTTCCTGAGCCTTTGCGTTCTTGATTCGCTCTTCTTGTTGCCTCAAGCGAGATTTTTTGTTAAAGGGATTCCCAGTAGCAGGTATAAATATGGAGCGGTTAAGACGCTGCAATTCTTTCACTTTATTATCGGCAATCTGCGTCTGAGTATCAGCAAGAAGCAAATTCTGCTCAGCGTTGTACAAACGTTCCGACTGCGAGCCCAACATACCAAGGGTGTTGGTACCTGAAGCATCAGCTTCTTGTGCCATACGCAAAGTATTACGGGTCAGAGCAAGAGATTCTTGCTTAACAAAACGAATATCCCTCTTTATAGCATCTACTTCTTCTTCTTCGGAGTTAATCTGTTCCTCTTCTTCTTCGACATGCATATTCAAATCCATGTTCAAGTCGTCCTCCTCTTCAGGCAAGTCATTTAAATCTAAAACAGATGCAGCAGTTGTGCTAGCATTTGGCCCACGCAGCTGAGTTGTAGGAATACGATTCAAATCAAGTGATTCTTGATCAGAGTCACGAACAGTAGAAGTTTTGAGAGCATATGGATCAACAGAAGACGAATTCGAGCCATATACATTTCTGCTGGGATTCGCAGAAGCAACATTA
This sequence comes from Wickerhamia fluorescens, assembly GCA_001599155.1. Lineage (NCBI taxonomy): Eukaryota > Fungi > Ascomycota > Pichiomycetes > Serinales > Debaryomycetaceae > Wickerhamia > Wickerhamia fluorescens. Next base: position 159,801 of record BCGE01000001.1, on the reverse strand, counting down.
GAGGTGGCCCCTCTTAAATGCGAATTTCCTGGAGCTCCACTTCTATATGAGCCAGCATTAAACTCGTAAGGATTAGTCTTTTCCCTATTATACGTATTTCCTTCGCCAGTCAGCGATCTCACTTCTCCAGCATACGGATTCGCTCCTCTACTCGAATTTCCCGGAGGAGCAGAACCTGAATTTCCAGCAGCATACGGATTAACTCCATTACTTGTATCAACATTCGTATAGGGGTTAACTGGAGCCATTCCAGGCCGTGATTCTTGACGTTGTTGAGCATACTGGCGAAATGCGCCAAACTTCTCTTCACGCTGATTCAGCGACTTCGTAGATATACCCAAGCGATTCAAGTCCTCTCGGAGCTCACTTTCAGTAGGTTCTTTCTTCTTAAACATACGCTTGATACCCATTTTTGGTGTGATTTTGCCTGGCCTTTAATAGAGGTTGGTGAATTGAGATTGTTCCATTTTTCACGTGGAGTCGTTTAACTCAGTGAGTATGAACCCAAATGAACAAAGCTCTGGAATGAGAGGGGTTGTGAGATTCGAGAGCTTTGCAACGAAATTCTACAGCAAGAAACTTTGCAACACTGTTTCCCGCCTTAATTGGTAATGAAATGGGTAAATAAGATTTACTGAGGGTGGGTATAATTATCGATGAGTTGATGATAAAAGAATGGAATGCGGATAAAAAATGGAATGGGGACAAAAGAATGAAATGAATGGAACGAATAGAATGTAAAGAATGAAGGAGTATTATAGAATAATTATACCATAATGTAGTTATATCATAAAGAATAATTATGTCTTAAGAAATAATTATATAGAAGATATAATTATGTAGAAGAAATAAAGTGAAATGTCCATTTTTGAGAGGAGTATATTAAATATTTGAAAGAAGTTAGTGATGAATGAAGATTAGTGAAATCTTTGGAATCTTGCAATCAAATAAATTTTTAGTATAACAAAGTTTGGCTGAACGTAATTTTAATAAATCAATTTAAGGAGATGGTGGTATGAGATTATTATGGTATTCAATAAAAATATAATGAGAATAAAATTGAAAATGAATTCATTATCATGCTCTTCTATCAATTCAATTCCAAAGTCCACTTCAATTATAAATTGTTCACAAAGGCTGTGGGTTTTTAAACTGAGAACTTCAAATATTCAGCAAGGTTTAAGGTTGTTTAAAGAGGGATGTTCTTAGATAGTTCAGTAATAGAGTGGAGAGAATTAATCGAATTATTAGATAATAATTGAAAATAGTGAAATTGAAATATTATGCATAATTTATAATAAAAATACACAGGTAAGGAACCACATCTAGCCACCGGCATTTCTTGTAACGACATTGTATAACATATGGATGCTTTTTTCAATTGATAAATATTTGAATTTTTAAGCAAAGTCTAACCTTAGTTTACTATCACTTAGTCCTAAAAAGTACCAAAAGTAAAGTTTGGTGCTGAATGAATTTAAGATTAGAGTATAAAGAAGTTATAGCAAAAAAAAGATAATAACCAGAAATTTATAGACCACTTTCTGATAGAAAAGTGATACGCAACAAGGTGCTCTGTTACTTATTCAGGTAAGCTAATAGGACAAAAATAGTGGTAAACTAGTAGACTTTTTCAAGAAAGAATCAAGACTTTTGCTTAATTTCAACAATTATTGAGCAAATATTATACCAGCAGACAAAACATATCTATCATAACAGATATATCTACCAAAATTAATAACAAAGTAGATATTAAAGCCAAAAGATCTAGATTGATGCAGCTCATCGATTCATAATAAATGTTTCAGGTGTAAATATAAAACCTTTTTTAAACACTAATAAATGAAGCCTTTGCAGCCAATTCTATGAAACCATTAAAAATCTAATGTAATCAAATATACTTGATAAACCTTTTCCATTAGCTCACGATAATGAATGAAAAGTATACATGAATACTTTAATATATAATTTTACACTTATGGTGGTCTTATTTTGGTTATCGATAAACTGATATTCTTAGCTCTCCCGTCACTCATGCTATTCTATCCGGTTCAATTATTGCTCAGCTTTCTGTCATATATATATATATATATATAAATATTTCCCTAATTATTAGCTCTCTCAGCATATACCATTCAATTAATCAAATATCGTTTTAACTAATTAATTCTTTCCCACTTTGCAATTCAGCCATAGCTTCACGAGATCAAATTGTATCATCACTTTTTCTTGGAAAGTGCCCACCATCTTTTATAAATTTAATAAACTCGTCGCTTTTTGTCACCTTTAACCGCCTTTTGTCTCTTTTCATCAACTTTGAATCATTTCAAAGTCAATTATATATAATCGCTATGAACTATTCACTTGTTCCTCTTTATATCTCATTTCTCTACAGGTTTTTTAACAATTTTAAATCATTTCTTTATAGTTTTTTTAACATTTCCATCATTTCCATCTTTCCGTATACAGATAACCAACTGTTTATCATCCTCATATTATTTAATTCTCATTTCATCCCAATTTCATCATCATTTCACCTTCGTGTTTTGGTTACCCCGGAGTTTTCTTGCGAGCTCGGAATTTATCGTATCCACGTGAGAGATGGTGATGATGATTCATATTCATCCACTGGACAAAGTGATAAGCTTCACCATAACCAATTATGAGTACTACAGCCATATCGCCTCAGCCTCAGAAGAAGCCAGTTAACTTCTCCAACATCTTGTTAGGAGCAGGGTTAAATTTGGCAGAAGCGACCACTTTGGGTCAACCATTGGAGGTTGTCAAGACCACGATGGCCGCCAACCGTCAATTGTCGCTCTTGCTGGCCACTCGTCTCGTATGGTCGCGTGGCGGGGTTTTTGGCTTCTACCAGGGGTTAATTCCATGGGCGTGGATTGAAGCTTCGACCAAGGGTGCGGTTTTGTTGTTTGTGAGTGCCGAGGCCGAGTACCAGCTCAAGAGAATTGGTGCTAGTAACTTTGGAGCAGGAATTGGAGGTGGTGTGATGGGTGGTTTGGCTCAAGCTTACTTGACAATGGGTTTCTGTACTTGCATGAAGACGGTGGAGATTACTCGTTCTAAACAAGCTGCTGTAGCTGGTGTTCCCGCGCAAACGCCATTCCAGGTGTTCCGTGATATTTACAAGCGCGAAGGATTGCGTGGAATCAACAAAGGTGTTAACGCCGTTGCTATTCGTCAAATGACTAACTGGGGATCGCGTTTTGGGTTTTCTCGTCTCGCCGAAGAAGGTATTCGCAAGCTCACTGGTAAGCGCGAGCAAGATAAATTAAGTGCCGTAGAAAAAATCGCTTCTAGTGTTGTTGGTGGTGGTCTCTCAGCTTGGAATCAACCTATTGAGGTTATTCGTGTTGAAATGCAGTCTAAAACTTCCGATCCAAACCGTCCAAAAAACTTGAGCGTCGGAAGTGCTTTCAAGTATATCTATTCTAATAACGGTATTAAAGGCTTGTACCGTGGTGTTGCTCCTCGTATTGGTTTGGGTGTCTGGCAAACAGTCTTTATGGTTGCATTTGGAGATATGTTCCGCAAGATGTTGAACGCTGATGGTGGCCATTAGGCTCTTGGCAATGTATTTAATAGTTATAACTACTAAAACTTGGTTTTATTGATATTCATTGATGTTCATTGATATTCATTGATATTTGTTGATATTTGTGCCATCAACTAGTATTTATTGGATATTAAAAGATAATTATTGATATCAAATGGTATTTGTTAATATTTATTAGCATTTATTAGAATTTATTAGTGCCTATTAAATATTAAATTTTATTCATATCAAATAAATCTTCCAAGTAATTAGGTATTTAACAATTAGATTAAATGGATAGTAAATATACTATGAGTCTTTTTATTTATTAGTATTGCTAACTAATTCATCACAAAAATAATCATTATTAAATAGTAAGGCGCTGGATACCAATTGATTAATTATAGTTTGTGAATTTCCGGCAAGGCCAAACCTTTGGTTGTAACCAAATGATATTGGTCCAGTAATATAAACTTCTATTGTCTTTATACCACGTTTCAAACACCTTGAATCATATATAAAACTTTGGTAAACAAAAATATTTCAATGCAAAAACTAGTGATGAACTGCTCCCCATCTGTCATAACAATAGAGGCCTATAATAGTTAAGGTAAGGCCTGATACCTGAAGGTTAGTAAAACTTTTGCTTTCCATTAAAAATGCAACCACAATAATTATAATCCGCTTTAAAATGTTTGCAATAGAGTAATTGATGGGCAGCATAAAACCTAAAATCTGGAATGCAAGTAATGATTGTATGAAATGTCCAATTCCATTGATCAACAAAAGGACCACAACAGGTACAGACAACTGTGTAAGCGACATTCTATCACTTGTAGCTTCAGCTACCAAGTACACCGGCAAAGTCAACACAAACCCAACAATTGAGCAATAAAACAAAATAGTAAGCTTTGACAACTTTTTTGGCGGATCTCCCTTGGAAGTTGGCAATACATCTTTCTTGGTGATAGTCAACCGATTTTTAGCAAATATGTTTTGCGAAACAAAAATAAGCATTGAGACAAATGCATAGATCAAACCAGCAAAGTATGCCGCTGTTGAATATGTTGCCCCCACCAGGGCGCTTGCTGCAGATGTTTTTTTTTTGAAACAGCATAACATAATACCTAATACCAAGGGGCATAATGTAATATAGGTAATTGGACGATAACGAACCCTGAATAAAGAACGATAAATAAGAACTGTAGTGAGCGGAGAAAGTGCCTTGACAGTGTGCACAAGCGATACTGGTATAAGCAGGGTAGCTTTGTGCGATGTCAAATGGCCCACAAACTGAAACGCACCCATGGGTAAAGTGGTGGAAATCGCTAAGCGCGATGGGGTCATAAACTGCGAAAGCGAGATAGGCTTTTCATTGATCACCGGAATTACCCCTGTGGGGAAGCGACCGTATAAGGACGGCTTATAGGAAATAGCACCCATAAGCAACATTGATAGTATCAAGTTAATCAAAAATTGACTTTGGGTAAGAGTTATTGGATAGTTGAATTTTGTCAAAACAAGCTTTGAAGAGTTGCTTGATATGGTAGACATAGTGTACCACAATGTGCAAAGTACCATTACACGTACACTAATAGGTGGAACCCACCACCACCATTTCGATAAATTTGAGGGCTCAATCACCAAGTCTTCGGACTCTTCATACACCGGAGTGCCCGATTGCGATCGTGGCGGTGTAAGCGGTAGCTGAAACAGACTAAATTGTGCATATGGCAGACCAATCTGCTGTTTTGTAGATAGAGGCAGGTGAATCGGTTGGTGAAAAGTGTTTCGCAGACCCCCTCCTACTCGCGAAAGGTTGGTAGTGGACCGATTAGGGTTTATCTGAGATGAGGCTAAAAACGGTCTATTACGAGGAGCTTTGCCATGCTCGAGTTTTGAGGGATGGTCAAACTCTGCCAAATCTTCTATTGATGGTGACATGCTTGGCGTGGAAACGTTAGACATGGTCCAGTCGAGGGTATGAAATTAAAAGCGAATGTGCGGGTGTTGAAGATGCTTCCCGATAAGCGTTATAAGCGAGTGAAATGAGTTAATGTATGAGTGTGTGTGTTTGGTAAGTCCCAAACTTTAGAAAAAGGGTCCTGAGCGTAATTATAATGATTCTTGGGAAAGGGCTAATGCTGCCAAATCATCAAGCAAATTTATGATTAAAGTAGATTTGAGCCAGGAGATTTGTGACATCCAAAAGCAATTTTTTTTACCAACAGATTCACAAACACAACTTTTTGAGCATCGCGTACTTGCTAAATGATTAGTAACCTATACTTATCTAAAACTTAGAATGTGTTAAAAGCGCGCTGTTGAAGCTGTCAAATGCGTACCTTTTTCGCTCTATATTTTTAGACAGAATGTTTTAAAAACACATGTAAGGTTTGGGCTGTTTCTTAGGTTTTGGGAGTCGAAGGACGTTAAGCCCACTTGGGAAAAGAAAAAAAAATAATGAAGCCGGTTTTAAGCTTGAGATTGTGCTAAAAAGACGCTTGTTGCGATCTGAAAAGAATTGGTGGTGATTGTAAATGCAACTAACAATTAAAGCGCGTTATGCAAAAAAGCTGGGACAAGATGAAGAGGCTAATGCAAGTAAGCGCTATTGGCTTGCAAAATATTTTTTCATGAAAAGGGAATTGCTCCAAATGAAGCCAGAATAGTTAAACAATATGCGTAGAATTGAGCTACCAATAGTTTGAATTATTTTTGCTTTTCCCATTATTTCTTTATCCCCTTTTAATAATATTAAGCCTTCCTTTTCATTTCGTTTCGAGATAGCTATAATGGAATGCCAATGCAGCCATGCCGCAATATATATTTTTTGCATACATTAATTCTGACCTGCCCTCTATCCTCGTAACTGGGCGCTAATAACAGTAATTAACGCCTTAAGAATGCACTTTTTGATCTTGTGGAACCAACCAGCATTACTTGATAAATAGCCTTTATGCACATCCTTTTGATCACCTCTCAATGCCAATTCAGCACTATCAGCTCCTCTCTCCACCAACCATCCCCCTTATCGTTTACTTTCTATTCGCCACCAGCCTCAAAATTCAGCCAAATCACCCCAAATCTGGGCTGGATACACACCGCTATACCACGAAGACGATCCAATACAGTATGCATTTATGACTTCGTTTGCTAACTGGAGTTCAGGTATTATCGCTAAATAACATCCGTTGGCTGTCATTTTTTACAGCCAAATGAGTGGAAAAAACTCAAACCCAAATTTTAAAGGACGCTAGCCGCCGACTACCCGATAAAGCCCATATAATCGTTTATAGCTCGATTCATAAAGCTTGCACTACTATAAAGAACAGAAGCTTGATCTTATAAACCATTAAACCATGAGTGTGGCACTTTTAGCGGCCAAATTGATGAAGAGGGCCTTGTTAGAGGATCCCCTTGAAGGTGAGGACCCTGATATGACAACGCCAGATGAATCGCTTGAACCTAACCCGGTTACAGAGGAAATCTTCTCATCATGGGCACTCTTCATTTTGTTGTTCTTGTTATGCTCAGCGTTGTGGTCGCTGTACTTTTTACAGCAGCGCCGAATCAAGGCAATCCACGAAACGGTCTTGTCTATCTTTTACGGAATGGTGGTAGGGCTTATAATTCGAGTAAGCCCTGGTCACTACATCCAAGACTCAGTAAAATTCAACCTGAATTACTTCTTCAATATCTTGTTGCCCCCAATCATTCTCAATTCTGGATATGAACTACATCAAGCCAACTTCTTTAACAATCTAGGCTCTATCTTGACCTTCGCGATACCGGGAACGTTTATCTCTGCGCTTGTGTTGGGTACAATTTTGTATATTTGGACCGCGTTGGGCTTGGATGGTATTAATTTGGAGTTTGTGGATGCGTTGGCAGTAGGCGCAACTCTTTCAGCTACCGATCCAGTTACGATTTTGTCTATTTTCAATGCCTACAAGGTTGACCCAAAGCTCTACACTATTATCTTTGGCGAATCGCTCTTGAATGACGCTATTTCTATTGTAATGTTTGAAACATGTCAAAAATTTCATGGCCAACCTGTTCATTTCAGCTCGTTTTTTGAAGGTATTGGGTTGTTTTTGATGAGTTTTACTATATCTACTATTATTGGAATTTTAATTGGAGTGTTTGTTGCTTTGATCTTGAAACATTCACATATTAGACGATACCCACAAATAGAAACGTGTTTGGTTCTCTTGTTTGCCTATGAGTCCTACTTTTTCTCCAATGGTGCGCATATGTCAGGAATTGTATCTCTCTTATTTTGTGGTATTACATTAAAGCACTATGCCTTTTTCAACATGTCCCGAAGGACACAGATTGCGACCAAGTACATTTTTCAACTCTTGGCTCAATTATCTGAAAATTTCATCTTTATTTACTTGGGATTATCTCTTTTTACTGAGGTCGAATTGGTGTTTAAGCCGTTGCTTATTATTGTAACATTCATATCAATTTGCGTTGCAAGATGGTCTGCAGTCTTTCCCCTTTCACGCTTTCTTAATTTCTTATACCGCGCAAAGTTTGAGAAGTTCAACAACCGCAATGCACTCAATGGCGGTATTTCTTCACAAACTATGCCGGATGAGATTAGCCACAAGTATCAAATGATGATTTTTTGGGCGGGTTTGCGCGGTGCAGTTGGTGTTGCTTTGGCTATGGGTATTCAAGGAGAAGCCAAGTGGACTTTATTGGCCACTGTTTTAGTTGTGGTTGTCCTTACTGTTATTTTGTTTGGAGGTACGACCGCGTCTATGTTGGAGATTTTGGGTATCAAGGTTGGCTGTGTGAACGAGAATGATTCTGACGATGAATTTGATATCGAAGCACCTAGATTACCCTACTCAACCTCCCCTCCCTCAAGCAATTTAGTTTTAGGTAACCGCAGATTTATACCAAGCGGTGGCCCACATAGAACTGTTCCAGGAAATATGGGGCAACCTTCCGGAAAGGGCGTGTATATGGAAGATCCTGGTCGATCCAAAACATCGTCGAGCCTTAGCTTAACTGCTTTCCCGCAAAGCTCAAAAACCAACTCCTTGGATATACAAAATAACCTTTTTGACGAAGATGACGATGAGATAGCAACTAGCGATGCAGATGACTTCTTATCCTCTAGCAACACAGGAAATGCTAGAGGGACACAGAACGAAAGCAATTCAACAAACGGGGTCTTAGGAACGTTTTTGAGCACTGAGGAACATGCTAAATGGTTTACCAAGTTTGATGAACAGGTTTTAAAGCCTGTTTTATTAGATACCACCCCGGCGTCAAATACCAGAAGAAACAATCCAAGCACTAATAATGCAAAAACCCACACTCCAAATTGAGAGTGTTCAAGTCGTTCGAAATGTAAGATAAATAAAAGCATCATGCGATTTACCTAAAGTACTCTACAATGTATTATGATTTATATGAAATAATAAGCATACCAATCAAAACCTAATAAGGGAATTTGCGATGTGTCTGAAGCGGTGCTTGCTGCTGGGCGATAGCAACATCAATGACGGATTTGGCTAACTTATACGTTCTGGCATTTAAAACCAAGTCATTCAATTTGTAGTTGAACTTGACACATATTTGGTAAAATTGATGAATGGCCAAATCGTGTAAAACCGCAATGATGTGGTTGTTCTTACGATTGGGTTGTAAGTCGTTTAAATAGACAGATGCTGGAATATAGTCTGTGTAGTTGCTGCAAGCACGTACCGGCTTTTCCAAAACCTCTAAGATATCACGGATGTGATCATTATTCACAGTAGAATTCTTATCTTCAGAAATAGAGTGGATTAGCAAGTTGGAAACTGCAATGATAGCGTTCCCAAAATTAACACCATTGAGAACACGAGATTGCGTATCTCTTTTTAGTGTTACTCTAAAACAGGCTCCGACACTAGTTGAAAGAAATCTTTTCTTATAAATTTTGATGGTGCCCTTAATACTTTGTACTGCTCCTTGAGCCACTTTTATTACAACATTACTCGAGGGTTTAGCTTGACCTTCAGGGAAAAGAATGAATTGCACTGGTGTCAAAACTTGAGTTTCGAATTGCTTAAACCACTTATTATTAGCAAAAGGATATCTTGTTGATGTGTTAGGCTTAATATAAGGCTTTATTGTCGAGGTTGAGTCAAGCGAGGATTTGGTATTACTGCTGAGTGAAGAGTTACCAAATATTTCACCATCATCAACAATGTCGGGACCAAAAGTAGATGCTTGTAAATCTTGTTTCAATTCAAGCTGGTTTTGTTGTAAGATCTTCAAGTCTGATGAACTGCGATAATTAATGCGTGCAGTAGTTTCCTTGATAACCAAAAAGCACTCGTCCAAAAGAGCAGTCCAAGCATAGCTTGATTTGGTCCTAGCATTATAAATAGCTTCCCTTAATTTTTTTGCTTCAAGAGTATCTGATGACGCAATATAGGCTAATTCTTGAAATGCAGTCAAGCGGCATAACTGTTGGTCTGGTTCCATGTTACGTAACCCTGAAAGCAAGGTGTTAATGGGATCAGAGCTGTAGCTCGAAATAGGCTTCTTCCCGTTCAAACAACCAATTGTAGCATACACATTATACGCATGGTTCACAAACTCCCAAACTAAAATTACGTGGTAAGACATGTAGGATATTTTGACAACTGTTTTTAAGGTAACAGCAAATGGGGGAACACTAGTATCCAACCCAAGAAGAATAATCCACAATATGTTGGCTTTGTAGATCAACGGGCGAATTAACCAGTAGACAATCGGTGCAAGAGTCGACATTGCGACATTAATTGACACTGACCTAGCCAAAAGTTGAGGAATATTCGAAAACAAGCTTGATTCAGGAGTGTGGTGACCCACACCATACTCAAATGGCAAACGGAAACGCTCAAATATCAAATTAAAGAACAGGTAAATAATACCAGCGAAAACAGGAAAGAACCAGTAATAAACCCATTCGTCGTTCATCAATGCCCTTTTACGGTATTCTTTCGAGAGCAAGTAGTAGTCAGAAGCAAACGAAAGCTGGAATATATATACAAAGCTCACGAGCAATGCCAGAAGGACGTAGAATATGGCTGTTTTAACAAGTCTGGTGCTCATCATCGTATGGCACATCTGAGACCACAAGGTTTTGCACAGACTAAATTGGACCGTAGAAAGCCTCAACCGGGACAGCTTCACAAGAGTCAATGCAGCAAAGAGGACTGGTGCCCGAAATGTAACTGTCAAGAAGCAATTCCACCAAAACTGTCCATACGGTATATTCAAGGTAATTGAGATTATTACTGCCAATATACCACAGATATTACTCACATAGTGCAAGCGTTTGGATGTAATCTTACCAAAGTATACCAGATACGGCCGCACACTACCATTTGAGGTGAAGGAAGTCATTTGGCAAAGCAGATGATGGACAAATAAACAGTTCCTGATGGTCTTTAATGATGATTTTGGGCATTTTTCAGATGGTTTCAAAAGCCATCAAAAACGGCTTTTTTCCCTTCATAAAACGGTTCAAAACGACTCCGTAATTCTATATACAGCGATAAACGGTAGCACTACAAAACTATCTGATATTAATAAATAGGGTTGTGTGAAATGGCAAACTCTCTATCAGTAGAGCTTTAATGCAAACAATGAGCTTTTGCAAACAATATAGCGTAAATTGTTGGTCTTTTCAGTTTTTTTTTAAATTTTTTCATCAGTTCTTACATTGACTACTTCTCCTGGTTTACCATGACCTGCGCTTCGCGGCGCAAACGTTCAAGCTCACCGTTCAAGGCGTCTTTAACAATCTGCACACCAGGTTTGCCATTAATCTGTCCCAAGGCGTGATCGGAAATTATGAGTTCATTATAGTCAGATCTGGCCTGGCCGTTTCCAGCAGAGTTGATCTTGCTCTCAATAATGCTTTGGCTAGCATCAAACTTACTAAAGTTAACTTCAAATGCTTCTGTTATGGCCTGTTCCAACTCCTGCTCGGTAGTGATAAATTGTGATGCTGCGTGGTACAAGTCCAAGAGCTCGGTGGCCCTTTTTTCTTTAACAGAGTATTCCGACATCTTTCTGTTCAACGTACGCTGTTCTTGCAAAATCTGAATTTCGTCTTCTGTGCGATTTCTCATAATGGGTCCACTCAAGTACGAATCGATAGTGGGCAAGGTCAAACTCTCAGCTTTAGATTCCTTGTACTCAATCTTAGCCAACTGTTCTTCTTTCTTCTCTTCCTGTGCAAGTTTGTATTCTTCAATACGCTTTATCCGCTCGGCCTCGGCAACGTATGCTTGTTTCAAGTAGTTTCTGCGAATCTCATCACGCTTCAACTTCCACAATTCATCATGCGTTAATTGCGATTCGTCTACATTTTCTGGTACGCGAGCCTCGATGGTTTTGCGAATGCGTTCCTCCACCGTGATAACCTTCTTTGGTGCTGGAATTCTCTCAAACACCACTCCCTTCTTTACGGGAAGCGGCATACCTTCGGCGAAACCTTGTTCGTGTTTCTTCTCTTCTGCTAATTCCCGTTCATTTGGTTGTCTAATTGGGTGTCTTTTGAAAACAGGGCGGACCTTCGGTAAAATACCAGACTTACCTCCGTACTTTAATACACCTTTGCCCATCTTTTATCTTTGTTTTACCCTCCCACGTCAAACACTGTTCTTGAACCTCGTTGAAGATTTTTGATTTTTTTTGCAGTGCGGCGACAGAGTTTAACAAAAGTACACGACCAAAGTAACTGTGAAAAACAGCATTCCTAAACACCAATTAATAAATGTTTGTAGAGTAAAAGCATTGTTTGTTGAATGAGCAAGCGCTAAATTGACAAGATGCTTGTGGATAATTTCTAGCAAATTTTGGAAAAGGGTGATGCGATAAAAAGAACGATGGAAAATGGTTGTAATGGGCATTTTTCATAACTATCAAGATTTTGTTCTGGATTGATATGGTAGATATTGAGTGATATGAGAGATTTGTTAGGGTTTCACAGCAATGGTATTCCTTTTGATATAGCAGAATTTCATTTCACGCAGATATTTTTATTTCATTGAATACGGTAATGATCCTTCCAATTGTAGTTATGTTTTTCGATTAATGAATCCTATAACTTTCTTCGATATAGATTAATGGGATTATTTTCAAAGTTAGTTATTGCCATTATTTTTAATGATTGCAGATGATGCGCTCATAAGCTTGTTATATTAAAAAAATTTCGAATTCGATATCGCTGTTCTTATTTGAGGCAAATAAATCAGTTAATTCACGTTGCCAATCTCTTGATTGTATCTCCTACCCAAATGCAATATCCCCTAGATAAGTATTTTTCAGAATACAGATATTATTAGTTTATATTTTATTAGAATCACCATCAAACCAACTAAATGTTTCTTTGAATAAACCCAACTATTCTTTAAATATATCCAACCATTCTTTAAAAATATCCAATCATTTTTTAAGTAAATTACTTTCCTTTCCCAAAATAGCTTTCATCCTCAAGTAAACAAGTTTTATCCATATTATATGGTTATTTGTTACCTACCCCACACATCATAAACATTTTCCAGACAAGCCTTACCAATCTTTTTATTACCCACAAGATGCACAAATTCTTGCTCCAAAAGATACTTTTTCTTGTCTTCGCTATCATTTTCATGGCTCTGGTAAAACTGGATTAGCAGATTTGGGGTTGGAAATCGTTGCTGAATGGTGATTGCTTTTTCTAACAGCACGCCGCGTACAGCCATGAGCATTAAGATGTAAATTTCCTTCACCGTCATCATGCCAGTTTTCAGCATCAGTTCCTGGAATACCAGGTATAAATGCACACACTCGTAGGCAGTTGCACGAGTTTCGAACTTCTCGCGAAACCTGACAAGCAAATTACGATAGTCTGTTTGATTATGAATGCTGCGCAGACGCAAAACTATAAGCTTTGTTTTTTCGAGCAGAGCAGTGATAGCTTTTGTAGTAGATGCGAGAAATGAAATGGTTTCATCGATATTGTGAAACTTCCTCAAGTAGAAGTCCAGAACAGTCATGGTTGTGGAAATTGCAGTCCTTATAGAGTCAGCCATGTCAGCGACCTTTTCCATGCCACCCTCCTCGATAAGGTAATAGTAGTGTTTCATTCCAGTCTTTTTTAGGCGATTCTTTTGCTCTTGGAACCGACCGTCTTTGATCGATGTAGCAAGATCATCTAGCTTTTTGCGTTCGCATATGTAGCTCAAAACAGATTCTTTTCCAGTTTTCTTATGGCGTGCAATCCAAAGCGAATCGCCCACTGCGAGTGCCCGCACCTCGCACAGGGTATCAAGACTGTTCAAACGTGTTTGAAAGAAATCACGGTCCTGTTTTGATCGCACTTCTCGAGAGTCTATCAATAAAACCACCTCATATTCTTGAGGAGTCCACACATCATACTTGGTCCCTTCAAAAATACGATTCTCTGCGTCATGGGAGTCTTCCATCGCAGCGAAAGAGCTTTGACTGGAAGGAACAAATAATCCGTGGGCTCTATCTGGACTCACCAGCACCTGGTTATCATATGAAATATCGGCTGCTTCCCCAGGCGGCGAGGATGGGATACCAGCGGCATCCCTGAGCTGCTGAGCTAAAACAAGTCCCTCCTCCGTCAAAGAGTAAAGCTTCGGAGATCTGCCAGTGACGGAGACAAGATCATGCTTCTGGAGAACTTTTATTGAGCTCCAGGCTGAATGAAACTCGTTAGACGCTGGATTAGTGGCAAAAGACTTATCAGCAAAGGGAGTTGCCACTTTCACCACCTCTTCCTTCGTGATTCCCAACTGCTCCTTATCGCGAATCAACAAAGCAACCATAATGGCGTATCCTCCAGACCGATGTCGCGGAACGTATGTTCTCTTAGGCTTCTTTAGTGCTTTCTTCAGCGGTTGCTCCAGGGGTTCTAACACGCGTTTGGGGGATGCGACTTTTTGAAAAGGGATCGGTACTTCTTCATTGCAAGAGGCGCAGTGCTGTTGTAGCTTCTCTGTCAAAATGTTGACAGTCTTTTCCCCCACGTATTGAACCAGTCGTAGTGTCTTGGGGCTTGTTATAGGGTCCGGGAACCGTCGCACCTTATCCAAAGCGCGATTGTAAAGAAGAGCCACCTTTAATCCCTTTCTAGTAGACTCTATTGCCGCTTCTTCGAGCCACTTTATGAATAGCGGCTTCAAGTCACGCTCTTCGCTCTCCATAAGCAATGAAAGTGGCGTGTATTTGTTTGTCTTGAGGGGTCTTTAATTTGTATGGCATTTGGCATGGGCTCAACTGAAAAATCTGATCCATCTCGTACCAATTAGACACCATAGAAACCGCACACAACAGCAGTGCAAGCAGCTAGATCTCCCATCCGATACTATGTCTACAGCCCCAAGAAGAACAAAGAAGTCGATGCTTCCGCCTATCAACCTTATCTTCAAGTATTTACAGCAGCAGTCGCAGGTTACGGTCTGGTTGTATGAACAGACCCAGCTGCGGATCCAGGGAAAGATCAGGGGGTTTGACGAGTTTATGAATATCGTAATCGATGAGGCAGTGGAGATTTCTACTAAGGATGGCAAAAGAGAAGAGTTGGGAAGAATATTGTTGAAAGGGGATAATATAACGTTGATTTCTAGCTTGGATGTGTAGCATTGAAAGCTTGAGGAGGATTACAGGCAGTATATTGGGAACTAAACAAACAAGTAAAGCGACTCAACGATGCGTTTGGTGATAATTGAAGTAATAATCGATTTAATGGGAAATATGCAGTGAAAAGTGGTTAATGAGAAATGGTTAATGAGAAATGGTTAGTGAGAAATGGTTAATCGATTGATGTGAATAAATTGCTATTAAAATCAGTCTATAATGTGAATTGAGAGATATTGTGTTCATTGGATACTACTAAGCTTTCATTGAAGCAGTCTTAAAGAATGAAGGCTTTACATTCTTCTTATTTATTTATGAAGATCGCTTGAGATCCGGAAATAGCCTTCCAAGCCTTATAATTATTGGGCTATTCCAACCATGTGGCTATTTATAGTCCTTTTCAGGCTTTGATTGATAACAACTTCCCAAATTCCAAATAAACATCAACACACTAATGAAAAATCACATTGCCACAATTATTGCTTATAATTATGCCATCACCACTCAACAATGCCATGATTTTCTATTACTAACACCCACTTCAGCCCAATACTTGCTCTACACTACAAAAATACTCGCAAACAAATCCAGTTAATCTACAACGATCAAGTTACCAACAGCATCGCCAATAACAGCACCATTAATCAATGCGCTACGCCACCACATCTATTACATCGAACAACAATAGCCAAATTTAAACTTCGTATTAAACATATCCAACTTCAAACTTTATAGTAAATATATTAAGTACATTATACATCAAAGCTCACCCGTTTCCTTCGTATACAAGGCATATGGCCGATCCGGGCGTTATATCGCTGTTGCCGTTCCTCCTTCAACACTTTAGTCTTGTACTGTAAAATTTGCTCTTTTCTCTTACCAGAACACTTCCGGCGAGTAGACTCAGTCTTTGGTTTGAGTGGAAGGAGGTAACTTAGTATATCTGGAGAAATCTTTAAAACTACAACTAGCGATGAATCGCTCTGGGATTTGACGACTGTGACTAAACTTTTACCGCTGCTTTCAACTGGTGAGCCCATTTTACACTCACATGCTGTGCAAGATCAGTTTATGGCCAAAAAGTGCAGATTTGTGGTTAGATCTGGTCATAGAGCGGGCCAAATTTGGTGATAAAAATTGTGAAAAATCCAGATGGCAAAAACCAGTAGCACCACACACAATAACGGCCAAAACGCGTAAATATCACCAGGTTTCTTAGATATAGAGGTGGCAGATCGGCTTGTGGATTACTTAAGAGGTGGTATATTTATTTTGAAGCTTATTGCAACAGTATGGACGCTAATAATCGCGTCTTTCCAGATAGCCTGACGGGTCGAGGACGAGACTCGCGGTTCCAGCCAAAGGATAGCGCTTCGAAACGCGCGTTCCAGCCAATATCATATGATCCCAAGGACCATGAGCGTATACAGCTGCTTTTGAACAAAGTACTCGGCCCAGAATATGTTAGTTTCCGGCCTGGAGGAGGAGGGCTGAGTGTGTCATATATCGAGGGTTGGAAAGCGTTGAACCTTGCCAACGAGATCTTTGGGTTTAATGGATGGAATCTGGAACTTATCAGCTCCCAGGTGGACTATTTCGATACGCATGGGAGCTCAGGGAGGTTTTCTATGGGTCTTTCTGTGGTTGTGCGTGTTACTATCAAGGATGGTACGTACCACGAGGACTTTGGCTATGGGTATATTGATAATGCCAAGAGCAAGGCCATGGCATTTGAAAAATGCAAAAAAGAAGCCTTCACTGATGGCGTCAAGCGATGCTTGAGATGTTTTGGCAATGTTTTGGGCAATTGTCTTTATGACCGCACAATCATCTCCAAAATCCAGAAGGTCAGGTTGCCAAAACCAGAATTGGAGGACGGCGACTTTTACCGTGACTCGCATTTGATCGAAAGAGAACGTCGGAAACAAATTAGTACTAGGGTTAATGTAATGGAGACTAATAAAAGTATGAATGGGGGTTTGGCCGATAAAAACAACAAGGAAAGAGTGAACGGGAATGGAGGTGATAAAGATAGAAGTGGTGAAAATGGAGGTGATAGAAATGAAGGTGATAGAAATGAAGGCAATGAAAATAATGGAGAGATAACCAATATCAATGCAAATGTTCAAAGTAATAACGAAAATCGTAATGGCATTAATTTGCAAAAGACACACAATGCTACAAATGGCCAAAAAACTCCAAATACAGTATCACGCATAAACAACAAACTTATGGATACCAATTCTCCCAGCACTGCTCAAACAGCTGCTGCATCGAATAGAGGTAACGGGAATGCTACCAATATGCATCCTCCTATTGGAAATTCCACCACAACACCAACAAACAAATCTAGCACATATACTCCCACAACTAAAGAATTGGAAGAGTTGGAGGATTCGTTTCTATTTAGTGACGATATAATGGAGGAAGACTTTTCGTATCCTGACGAGGATGAAAAAGATCGCAGCACCACCACTGAGCCTGAACGAAAAGATGCAACCAATAGCGCAGTCCCAGGTCCTGGATTAGCGTTATTTGTAAGCGCAAAGGGCGCCAATGCACTTCAACAATCGCCTCAGGATATATCCAAGCTTCCTCAATTTGACCCCAAATTTGTTTCACCCAACATTCGGCGAACCTTAGATCCCACTAAATCTGCTCCTGTTCGACGTGACGAAGTGACAGCACAACTACAAAATGTATCAAGACCCACTCTGCAATTTAAATCTATTTCCCCAAGCCAGAACTCCAGCAATGTACTATCTGCTAATATGGCACCGTCAAACATGGCGCCCACCAACCACGGGAAGCGAATAGGTATGCCTCCATCCGCTCGACCTACACCAAAACGAATACACAAGAGTTGAATTTGCACCCTGAGATTCTCAAATTATGATGGATTTCAATCCCAATTTCACCTATTCTCTTAAACATTGCTTATTGAATTAGAATGATTATCTATCTATCTTACTATAGGTAGTATTATATGGGTTGTAGGATAAAATGCCCATTTTTTAAAAAACTTCTTGATTCACGCTAGTCTTGAATCAAATCTCTAACTGAAAATTAATCGTTTTTTGTTTAAACAGAGCTAGCATGCTGGAAACCAGAGATATATCCTCTGTAGTTCCACTATTGGAAACGGCAGGTCCGTATAACGAAGTAGCTAATGAATACAATACCAGTGATGCAATAGAGGCCTTACTGTCTTCCCGTGTGCTTGTTATTGGTGCTGGTGGTTTGGGATGCGAGATCCTCAAGAACCTATCATTAACAGGATTTCGCAATATACACGTTATTGATATGGATACTATAGACATATCCAACTTGAATCGACAGTTTTTGTTTCGGACAGGCGATGTGGGAAGACCAAAGGCCGAAGTTGCTGCGTCATTTGTACTAAAACGAACTGGAATACCCGATCTCCAGATTACACCTCATGTTGGTGCTATTCAAGATAAACTGCCCGAGTTCTATGCTTCCTTTGATGTGGTTATATGTGGATTGGACAGCGTAGAAGCAAGACGTTGGATAAATGCTACCCTAACAGCATTAGCTGATTCAGAGTTGAATAAATTAGTACCCATGATAGATGGAGGAACTGAAGGGTTTAGGGGCCAACTGAGAGTAATATTGCCTACAATATCATCGTGTTTCGAGTGTACTCTTGATATGGTCACCCCTAAGGTAACTTATCCCGTGTGCACTATTGCAAATACTCCCCGATTACCAGAACATTGCATTGAGTGGGCTACAGTATTGGCTTGGCCTCGTGAGTTCGATGGCGTAAAGTTCGATAGCGACAACCAGGAGCACATAGACTGGGTGTTCGAAAATGCATTGAAACGAGCTCATGAATTCAGTATAGAGGGCGTGACAAGGTATCTTACTTTAGGTGTGGTCAAGAATATTATTCCTGCAATTGCCTCCACCAATGCTATTATTGCAGCTTCCTGCTGCAACGAGGCATTCAAATTAGTCACCAATACTAATCCAGTGCTAAATAACTATATGATGTACTCGGGCGACGAATCTATTTTCACCTATACCTATGCGCAAAGCAAGAAACCAAACTGCCCAGTGTGTGGAACTGTTGCCAAAAAAATAACAGCACAAAATTGGTGGACATTAGAGCGCTTTATCACAGAAATCTCAGCTCGTCTGGAAGTCCAAATGAGCCAGCCGTCACTCACTAGCGTTGATAAGTACTTGTATTTACAAAGCCCTCCAAATTTGGAAACAATTACCCGTGCAAATTTGCCCATCAAGTTAAGTCAGCTAATTAAGTCCAATGAAGAAGTCATAGTGACAGATCCCAAATTACCTATATCTTTGCGGTTATTAGTAGTATTTACTGGTCCTGAAAAAATGCCTGATGGTAGTAGTGTTTTGGAATAGATATTAGACTGGTAGTTTATGATAGGATTAAAATGTTTTCATCTCATTGACCAAAAGTTCATTGAATCGTTTGTAGTTATCGAGGTAAATATGGTGGCCTGAGTT
The DNA here is from genome assembly GCA_001599155.1 of Wickerhamia fluorescens. Taxonomy (NCBI): domain Eukaryota; kingdom Fungi; phylum Ascomycota; class Pichiomycetes; order Serinales; family Debaryomycetaceae; genus Wickerhamia; species Wickerhamia fluorescens. The sequence continues at coordinate 140,096 of BCGE01000001.1, read as the reverse complement.
TTCAATTTCGCAAACACTGCTCTGATGCGGATTGTGGTGATGCGCATTAATGGCTTCCGAACACACACGTCCACCATGGATATCCATCCAGTCTTCACCTCCATACCACCAGGAAAACTTACACTTTAGTTTTTCGATTCCTCGATCCACTAAAGGATGGCGGGGATCAGCACCTGGGGCCAAAAGACAGTTGAGCATGTACTCTCCGCATCCTGGTGCTTGGAATATACCATAAGCGTATTTGTGTAGCAAAACTCTCTCCCGCTCCGGCAACCGAGCAAAGCGTCGGTACGACCAAGCACTAACAACCTTGGACCCAAGAGGTCCAGCTTTCCGTACAAGTGTAAATGGAGAAATGTTACGTTCCCACAAATGAGCAAAATATCGTGGCACTGGCACCGGGACACGGTGCTTTATAACAGCACCAGGGGAAACCATCAAGAGCTTGCGACAAAATTCAGGGTTCTTTTCTATACCATATGACGCCATCAAATAAGCACCCATGGAATGAGCCATGACTAAGAGTTTATCACTAGCGATGTTGCGTTTTTGCAACCATGTTTCAAACGAGTCATGAAACCAACGTTCCACCAGTTGCAAATTGTCATCATCCTTAATAAATGGTGGACGAGATGAGCATCCGTAACCAAGTAGATCAATAGCATGAACACACCAGTTGTCTAGAGAAGAAAGAGCGCTAAAGTTTTTAAGGAAAAACCCCAACCCACCACCATACCCATGTACCATAACCAAATGATTCATTTTAGGCTCATCTGCTTCAGATTTATTGGGTGGGTAAATAACAAACTCATTTATATACGCGCCGGTTTTTGAGTCCACTTCTGTACGTACCACACGGCTGGAGCAACCGGTTTTGGGGTCAGTGTTGGGGTAAAATGGTAGTATCGAAAGCAAATCATGCTGGAATATATATGGCTCATGGCGGTGCGCATAATCGCGAAATGATTCTTTTACAGTGAGCGGGAAATTGTTTGCAAATAGCCGCTTGATTGGCACTGAGGTAGGGTGGGTTGATCTTTTGTATTGATCCTCAACTTTGGATGTTGTAGAGACCCTTTTTGTGATAAGCCCCAATGATTTTGGGCTCTTCCGTAAAAGACTATTGATTTGAGTGCTTACGGTATCCCAGTTAAAGTTAAAACTGGGCAGCGAATCCTGGGTCCTCGCCGTGGTGCTCAACATACGACCGCAAGCTCTCTGTATCATCTCAACGAGCTTTAAGTTTGAATATTTTCAAGATATGCAAAAAAGATTAGCTGATCTGCCTGAAAGTGTACGAGGCTCTTGTACAAATCAGCCAAAAACAAATAGTATCGGTATATTCACCTTAGTGGCGTAGAGTTTATCTCTTAAATTGCATCCTATTCTAGTAGGCATGAACAATTTAAATTCTTTTTTTCCGTTAAGGCAACACCAACCTTGAAATTCTGGAACATCCTGGGGTCCTGAATACAACACGGCAAAAATAATAGTTGGGTTGCGGACTGTAACCAACAATACCAAAATTTCGGTAATTTTGGGCCCAAAAACTTAGTAAAGTTAGAATCTAAAGGAGAAACTATTGCTAGCATTTTGTGATGTGTGCGCTAGAAAAGGAAGTATAGCACTGAACAAAAAAAGTTGTAACATGGAACAAATAAGGTTATAACTTGGAACAAACAAGGTTATAACTTGGAACTCAAAGTCACAGCCTGAGCTAAAAATTTCCCTTTTTTCAACTCTATACGTATAATATATGAAAATGGCAAGATCATATATAACAAGGCCATTAGTTCACATTTAAAAGAAAGACAGCGGCATTATTTTTATCAACAAGCCCGTTTATTTCAAGGATTGTGTCCATTTACATGAAGTGGTGGGTTTACTTTTATAAAAAGCGCTTAGCCACAAATCTTAATACAGCTTAAACGCGTCATATCCACCAATTGATACCGTTAAGTTGAACCACATTAATTCAAATACACGATAACGGTAAAAACTAGTATTTTAGGTTAGACACGATGTATACCAATTTGCCAAATCTCCCAGTCAAAGCGACTAGACTAGGCTCTTTTCCACAGTTTTGCTCAAAATAGCATTATATACAGCCAAGTATCTTCTGTAGTGTAGTCAAGGTGCACAATTTTAACTGTTGTGGCTGACGTTGTTGAATGAGAAGGTGGCACTATTCGAAAGCTTGTCGTTTAACTATAACACACTGAGTTGACTTTTCACCCATAAAAACGCGTCAAAAAAACCACTTTTTGCTATAATCCAACAGGCCATTTTATACCAAGATATCCCCCAAATACAGAATCTCATGGAGGTGTATTTCTGCCCATTAAATTGGCAGAAATTTATAGCCAAGTCTTAATATATGAAACGCTCAAGGTGGCGTAAAATTAAAATGCTGTAAAACCGAATGTTTGAAAGTGCTGTAAAAAAAACAAACGCTGTAAAAAAAACAAATGCTGTAAAATCCAAACTTTAAACTTTAACCGCTACACAAAGGTTAACGATGCTTAGGCTGATTAAATTGTAAGTAAATCTTGCTAAGGCTATTAAAAAGTGATAACAAGATTATTCAAACCGAAACACCATGAAGTCCAATAGAATTAAGGAGATTGTAAGTAATACCCGTGCAGCTTTAAAGAACTGACTAACTTTAGTCGAGTAATACCTACAAGTCTGAATATAAATATGATTAAATGGAAAAATGAGGGTAATAGATTGATGGTTAAAAGTTAAATTTAGGAAAAGGATGAGTAAATACATTTGTTAAAAACCAAAGATAAGCAGTAAAGCTATCAAGAGTTGAAGAATAGTGATTGAATAAAAGCGTATATAGAAATGGTAATTAATCAATCAAAAACATATCTTTTAAATGAGAGTCAAGCAATAATCAGTTATAAAAGAGTGATTCACTATGCCTAATTAGCCATGGGCTAATGAAATTATTGCAATAAAGAATCTTTCGACTTGAAGAAATCGTGGATATCTCAAGCATTTCCTAATATTAACTATACACTACACTACTATAATACACCAATTAAAATTTACACTACTCGGAACTCGTCAATAAAAATCTACGCTTGTCAAGAATACTTTGATTTTTCATTAAAACCTTTAGTGACATTTAACATCTTCCATAATTACATCATCCCTAGTGTGGGTTCACTCTCGTACTTGAATTTTCACAGTCAGTTATTTCTTTCATAAAGAAAACACAAAATTGTACTTGTGCTTATAGAGTTGGTGACAAAAGTGGTACACAAAATTTCGATATTACCAGAAAAAGCCGTTGCGGAATTTGACTTTAATTAAAACTGTACTCCATTTTATTTTAACAGCGGTTAGGCTTTGGAGAGATAACCTAATATGGTACTAAAGCACAAGCCAAATAAACAACAAACCAGGCTCACGTTTAACACAGTTGCCAAAAGAGCTTATACTTTAAAACAAAATCCATAGTATTTCCTCATGCTGCCCAAATTGCAACACCAAAATGAATAAAGATTTGACTTGCAGGGAATACACCTGTCAGGATAGAGATGTGAGGCTGACGGTTCCGTTCATCAAAAGTCATTGCCAAGACAATTGATGGGTCTAAAGTTATTGGTGGGGTATAGAAGCAGTTGACATATACAGCTGCCATCTATGACAGGGGCTCTTAGTGCGGCTGCTGAATGCAGTGTCTTCCGCACGGGATGCAGACGTCCTACGCGTTTTTGTTTTGATCAATCAGATAACTATAATTATCTGATCAGAAAAATTTTCAGCGTTGAAATTCCGGATAGGCGTATCGATAATTGGCTAGAGTTTAGGGTGATTATATGCGAACAAGCGAAAGAATGCAAGTTGCAACAGAAAGCCGCACTAATACCTCACTTCACAGTACTTACTTTCTTTTTGTCAATGCATAAGGAACCAATCATTTGACAGTTTGATGCGAATCGGACCTTGAGTTATCTGATTCATCACTGAAAGCCTACAACTATACTTGGTTAAGACATAGGTTTCTCTGGTGCGGCCAATAGCTTACCGTATCAGGGATGTTCAAAGTGTAGGGCCAATTCAAAGCCCTTTTGGCTTTACTGCACCGTATCCGCATGAACCGATTTTCCGAATTCTCTTCAATCTATTGGATGTGCTTTTCGGTAACAGACCATTTAATGGTGGAAAGCCTCGTCAATTTCTTTTTGCAGTATCTCATTTGACTAATTCTATTCGCGCTTTTCATCTGCCGGTTTCTTCGCCAAATCTGTTAATATATATTTGCTCCCATCTACCCCATTCACTTGGTTTTTGTCAGGAGAGTTAATTATATACCTCGAGTTGGCAGAGTAGGAGTCAATATCTACAAGCGATTTCCAGAATAAGTTTTATCTTGGCGATCAGATTAGATAAGACAACTTAGTCTAGTTAATAATTTTCCCCTGAAAAGACGCTATTGACTAACTAAAAACTAATGCGCTTCGCTCTCCTTTTCCTAGCCTTATTTAGCTGGGTTTCGGCTGAGACTCACACTTGGTGGTTTCAAACATCGTGGGTCGATGCCAACCCCGATGGCTGCTTTGAGCGTAAAATGATTGGGTTCAACAACTCTTGGCCATTGCCAACTTTGCGCGTGAAAAAAGGTGATACCGTCAACCTTTACTTGATTAACGGATTCGATGACAGAAACACCTCGCTCCATTTCCATGGTATGTTCCAGAAGGGATCCAACCAGATGGATGGCCCTGAGATGATCACACAATGCCCTATTCCTCCAGGTGAGACGATGTTGTACAACTTTACTGTGTCTGATGAGCAAGGTAGTTACTGGTACCACTCGCATACTTCTGGCCAGTATGGTGATGGTATGCGTGGTGCATTCATTATTGAAGATGACGATTTCCCCTACAAATACGACGAGGAAGTTGTGCTCACGTTGAATGAGCACTACCATAAGTACTCTGATGAATTGATGCCTGACTTTTTGAGTCTTTACAACCCAACAGGTGCTGAGCCTATTCCTCAAAACATCTTGTTGAACGAAACCAGAAACAACACTTGGAATGTTGAGCCTGGCAAGACGTATTTGGTGCGTTTCATCAACACTGGTCGTTTTGTTTCCCAGTATGTTTGGTTGGAAGACCACGACTTGACCGTGGTTGAAGTTGATGGTGTGTACGTCGAGAAGAACACTACAAGCATGTTGTACATGACAGTTGCTCAGCGTTACACTTGTTTGGTTACTACCAAGAACGACACATCAAAGAACTATGCTTTGATGACCAGATTTGATGACACCATGTTGGATGTAATGCCAGAAGATTTGGAGTTGACCCAAACTCATTACATTATGTACAACGACGATGAGCCCAAGCCAGAGGCTTACGAGAAGGAGGACATGGAAGACTTTTTGGACGATTTCTACTTGCGTCCCCTCAACAAAATGAAATTGCTTGACGAGCCCGACTATACTATCACTGTTGATGTTATGATGGACAACTTGGGTAACGGTGTCAACTACGCCTTTTTCAACAACATCACTTATGCCGCAGCTAAGGTCCCCACTTTAGTCACTGCTCTTTCCGCCGGAAAGGATGCTTCAAATGCTGCAGTATACGGTTCCAACACCAATTCTTTTGTATTGCAGGGCGGTGATGTTATTGACATTGTATTGAACAACCAAGACACTGGTACTCACCCCTTCCATTTGCATGGTCACGTATTCCAGTTGATTGAGCGTGCTCCTGCCGTCGATGATGACGATCCCCCAGTTGCTTTCAACGAAACTGACCATGCTGAATACCCCGAATATCCCATGCTGAGAGATACTGTATATGTCAGACCCCAGTCTTACATGGTTCTCCGTTTCAAGGCAGACAACCCTGGTGTCTGGTTCTTCCATTGTCATATCGAGTGGCATTTGGACCAAGGTTTGGCCTTAGTTCTTATTGAGGATCCCGAGGGAATTCAAAACGAGCCCAGCCAACAATTGACCGAAGACTTCAAGCGTTCTTGTCAAGCCAACAACATTTCCATTGAAGGAAATGCCGCAGGTAACTCCAAGAACTACCTTGACTTGACCGGAGAAAACGTCCAATTCAAGCCATTGCCATCTGGATTTACTGCTCGTGGTATTGTTGCCTTGGTATTCTCTTGTATCGCTGCCTTCCTTGGTATGGGTGCCATTGCATACTACGGTATGTCTGATATTGAGGATGTTGAGGCCAGAGTTGCCAGAGATTTGGATATCGACATTGATGAAAATGACGACGAGCCTCTCGATATCGACAACAACTATGCTGGCAACAGTGCAGACCATACTACATTCAAGCGCAGTATTTAATTGTCCAAAAAACAATTAGATATCAAGATACCCAGTACTACTCAACCAAAGCAAAACCCAATACAGGTCATGAAAAATAGTGTGTGTGTCCGGGACAAGACGTCATGAAAAAGTTGGTCCCTAATCTGAATTAACTTGTATTTGCTGAGGTTGTTTGGTATTGGAGTATGTGATTTACTGCAAATCCTTTTTTTCTTCTACGAGATTGAGTGAATGGTGATAATATATGTACCTTTTACCACAACACATTTGCTACAGTCTCGTTGGTCAACTTTTGACCCATAGATTTTTTATAATTATCCAAATTTCCCACATCTTCCATTACTTCTTTTAATAGTTCGTTTATTTTAAATATTAATTAAATCTTGTGCTGTACCAATTGATATGTATAAAATCGTGATTGGGGAGGAAAAGGAAAAAATTGATCTTGGATTATCATTGAATTGATCTTGAAATTTCATGAAATTTTATGAATTGCCATTGAATTAGCCAGCACCATTGATGTTTGAGGCAGTGTATATAACAGATCATAGTCACTCATTGGTATATGAGTACTTGGTAAACCTCAATGCTTTAAGCTATGCTTCGGTGGCTGAAATAGCGAAGCTGAGCAAAAGCTCACTTATAGAGATATCCTCCAACCAGTATTTGACAGTACAAGAAACGCCAACGATGTTTATACATATACTATGCACTTTTGACGATAAAAGTAATCCTGTTGTGCCGTTTGTGTTCACAGAGAGATTGTTGGAAGTTATGTCAGATTATTTTGGCACGCCGCTACTGGTGTCAAAGATTGAGTCCAGTAGTGACACCTTAACTCTTTTGCTCAGCGAGATGATTGAGAATGGAGTGCCAAACGTTACTGATTTCAATATGTTGCGCGATTTAGTGCCGCACAAGAGTCTTTTGTCCAAGATTTTGAGTACCAGCAATGACTTAGCGAGTGCAGCAGCGCAAAAGTCACTAGGATCACTTCTGGTAAAGCCTAGCGAGAACGAGCCCACCAAAATTCCATGGCGCCGGCTGAATGTAAAATACACCAACAACGAGATGTATGTTGATGTTGTTGAGACAGTAGATGCCATATATCAGTGCGCGCCGGCCAAGAATGCACTCGAAAAGCACTTTGACTCAGCCTTCTATTCGCTGAGCGAGCAAAACAACCATATTGCCCTTATAACAGGTACGATACATGGCGAAATACAATTCGTATCGCATTTGACGGGAGTGCCGTTGCTAGAGTTGGAGCTCAGTGCCAAAAACTTGTTGTCTCCATCCTTTCACAGATGCATAGATTTAGAGAAGTGGTTGCAGCGACAAAGCACGCTTTCCTTTATACCGCCAGACGGCAAGTCCACCTTGATGACGTATGAATTAGATCTCGAAAACAGCGACCTTATGGTAGGGTTCAAACTTTTAGCAGATGGCGAGTTTGAGATACAATTAACCCCCAGTGCCAAGCTCGAACAGTGCACTATCGAAGTTATTGGTGGGCCGGAAGTAGAGTCCATCAAGTCTAATCGTATCACCCATGGAGATTTTATCTATAAATCACACGGCAGAGCTCAATGGAAGATTTCCTCGGTCGCCACTAGTGCGCAGCCGTTGCTTTCAGGTACAGTTTTCTCTGACGAGCCTTTCAAGCCATACCTCAGAGTGTCATATACCCATAAGGGCTCGGTACCCAGCGGCCTTCGGGTCGACAATCTCAAAATAGTCAGCGCAAAAGGGTTGGGGTCTACAGTAAAGCCATACAAGGGAGTCAAGTACTTGACCAAAACAGGAGAATATATAATAAGGTCATAACACTCTATTCTAGTTAATAAGTATTTCTGAAACTACTCTGATTTCTTACTCTTTTTCAACTGTTCCTTCTTGCTCTTTTTGATCAAGACATTGCCGATAAAGGAGCTGACACCAACACCCGCAATCAACAAGAGGAAAATGGGGATCTTTATGGCGTAGTCGCGAGGCAAAAAGAAGGAGTTGAGTACCAGGGACTCGTCAACAAAGGGCAACAAAAAGACCCAAGCGGTGTAGTATAAAAAGACAGCGGTGGCCACGGTAAGCATGGCAAGACCAATGAGTTTATCGACAGCCTGAAAGGTTAGTATAGATGTGATTGGACTAGGGTAATTGTATGGTACGTACCATTGTTGAATATTGATTGACGTGTTTTTTTCAGATTTTTCAGATTTCTATAACTATAACAAAATTGGATATGAGCGATTCAGTGACATTTTACAAATTGTAGGGAAGGGCAACCCCAATGAAAATTTTGGTTGAATATTGTTATTAGAGATTTAAGGAGCACCAAAGTGTAGTTTTTAAAATTTCAAAGGCTTCAATTATGTGTTTTTGGGAACCTTGACTATATAATGTAGGTGTCTGTAACAAGAGAGAAGGTAAGGGAATGACGAGAAATGAGCTATAAGACGAATAAAGACATGTTGAAAGGTGCTTTAGAAATTCAGTTTGCTATGTAAAGGCTGAGTAAGGTATAATTATAATTGTGGAAAATGCGAAGAAACCGAAATAAATGAGTAGTTATGAGTAAGTTGCGAATAAAGGTTTGATGGTGAATTTAATGAAAGCCACTAAAAGATTAATATGAATAATTCCTTCAATATACATGAGTATGTAGTAATGAATGGAAAAATATGAGCAGAGCACTTTCCAAAAGTACAGATGTGTAGATATCTACGAACTTTAATCTTTGGTATAAATAGAATGATAATTTCAAGCTTCAGGGTATATCGGGAACAAGTTGTAATCGACCAAGTTATGATAGAAAGAGCTATTATAAAGCTATGCATTAAAAAATAGTTTGAATAGATGAGACTATAAAGTGAAGAAGTGCATCCAAAGGGGAGATATAGTACAGAATGATAAACGATAAATGCCATGGATTAAAAACAGTGTTTCTTTGATGAATAACAAGACTGCAACTATGACAACAAACAAATGTTTTTAATTAATAATTTAATACTGGGATTTCAATACTTAGGTTTTAATAGTACTTCTCAAAAATAAAAATATGTAAAATTATCTACTCTAGTTCTATATAGACGTTGCAAACAATAACCTTTAGTTTAATTAGATATTTTCAGTAGACAATTTTAGTAGACAATTTTAATATAAACTATAAATAAATAGCTATAAATAGACAGCTATAAATAGACAATCGGAAAAACACCTTTAATAGAGACTTATGTATAAGATACTTTTTAATACATACTTTATATGAATACTTTTTAATACATACTTTATATGAATACTTTTTAATACATGCTTCATGATGAACACTTTTTATTATATACTTTTTTAATAAAACACTTTTCAAAAGATTTTATAGCCTCAATTAATCTTTTTAGAATATAACCATCGATTAAATAGCCTGTTCAACAATTCAATAAAATATTACTAGTGTGTTATTACCAGCAGTTAAAAACTAGCAGCACTCCAATAAAATATTCTTGCCATTCTCATAATATCTACTTATCAAACAAACCCTTAAATTCTCCACCTTTTGTTTCTTTGCCAATAACTCAAGAATAATTCACTGGACAAAATCCATAGAAGCTACTCTCTACTCAATACTAATTATCTACTATACGTATTGTTTTTCATTCTTAATATAAATTACTGAATCCAAATATCTTTCCTCTTGATAGCCTAATTTCCCCCAAGTTTATACACTTTTACTCTTCATTTATATTCTTTCTAATCCATTCAAATACTTTCTCCTTCATTTTGTATAGCAATAATCATAGCCATTCTCTACCATTTCGAGTGTCTTCATCGTTTAGTGGTGAAATTTTGTATGTGAAAAACTCCGGAATTTCACCAGTGGAAAATCCATTACATTGCATACATATCATAATGTTCTCCAAACTTAAGCTGAAAAAACCACCCCTTTCGTTGAGTTCAGTTTCCAATGCTATCAAGAATGCTAATAGTGCCGATTTATCGCCTCCCCAGTTTAATGCAAAGTCACTAAATGTAGCGGATGTTGGTCAAATGGGTATCCCCCACCAGCTGATAGTGGCGGTTGCATTTGATCCGGTTCAGTCTTTATTAGCTATCGCCACTAATAAGCATGACATTCGTGTCTACGGTCAAAACTATGTGGAGGTTGTGTTCGAGTTTAAGGGAGCTCTGGATATTTCATTTTTGAGGTTTGTTAAAGGTGTCTACTTGGTAGCAGTGTCGCAGACAGGGGGTATAACAGTATTGTCGCTTCACTCTAAGACGATTTTGGGCACTTTCCTGCCTCCAGGAGTGGTCACGGCAGTGGAAAGTGATCCGTCTTTGGACTGGTTGGTTTTGGGTTTGGCAAATGGATCGTTGTACTTCTATGATGTTGATCGCTTGGCTTTGACCCCATTTAGAATGGACAATTTACAAAAGAGGATTATGCCTAAACAAAAAATGAGCCCTGTATTGGGAATTGAGTGGCATCCGCGCGATATTGGTACGTTATTGGTGTCATACTCTCACTGCGCTGTGGTTTATTCAATGACTCTGGGAGTTATAAAAACACAGTTTGTTTATGAACTCTCAAAGGGTGCAAGGTCTTTTGACTTTTCACTGGCAATTGCAAATGGAGGTAAGCGCAAAATGTTTGGCTCTAGTAAAGAAGTTATTGTTCCATTACTAGAGTCACACTTTCATCCCAATGGACTTCATGTTGTCACTGTACATGCCGACAACTCTCTTGTTTTCTGGGATGCTAATGATGGAACACTACTCGAAGCTAGGTCGGTTTTAGAAACCAACTTACATCTACCAGGACCACCGGTTGAGACTGTCAATTTCAGACCCATTCTGAGCGTTCGTTGGATTTGTGGTCCTGATCCAGAAACCACACTGTTAGTTGTGGCTGGTGCTGATGGTAAAAATCCTGCTGCTTTACATGTTCTTGACTTTGGATTTACCCTTAAGTACTCTATGACCTCCCATGAGAAACAGGGTAGCTTTTATGCTATGCCACTGAACGGCCAGCGTATTATACCTTTGGAATTTAACGCATCAAACCAGTTGGAGGAAGTTACAAGTATTTTGCCCTTGGCAGCAGATAATTGCCCTTACTTTGGAGGATGCCATAACCCATCCTACTTGATGATATTGAGCAACTTGGGATCGATATACCTCATCCATTATTCGGCAATCGGTGGTGCTCAGGGCAGTACCGACTTGGGAAATCTTACTTTGCCTCCTTCTTTGGCGTTTATTCATCCACCAACGGTATGCTGTACCGTAGAATCGGTACCTCGCATCGAGTGGTTTAGTATTTTATCTACAAAAGCATCCAGTGGGGCCAGTAGTAAGATACAGCCGCTTTTAAGAGGTGGTGCGCCAGCTCCAAACCTGGGCGCCATTAAAACAGTTGGATATAATGACAATTATCGATCCATTGCAGTTAGTGGCCACGAGAAAGGTTTGATCAGATTATTAGATGTATCTCGAGGAGATAGTCATGGAACAGAACATCTTGTTCAGATAAGTTTACGAGAGACCTTGTACGATAATGGTGATCCTGAAGTTATTCGTATTATATCTGTTTCAACAGCCTTTGAGAGCAAAGAAATGTTGGTGGCAATGGGCAATGGTGATGTAGTTCTTTGCAAATACGGAAAACGCCAAGGTGCACAGATTGGGAACTTCAGCATGAAAGACTATAATGATTGCCCTGTTCAGCATTCAAACAGCGATGCCAGAATCTTGAATATCAGCTCACGAATTGCAGGACTGTTTGCGTTGACTTCAACATTTTTACCAGTCTCGCTTTTGCAATTAAATGCAAGAGACGAGGTCTCGTGTATTAAGTTATGCAACGCTGGATTTGCTGCTATTGCTTATAAATCAGGTAAGCTTATTGTCTGTGACACCACAAGGGGCCCAGCAGTGATATTCAATGCTCTAATCACAGAAAATTTGGTTTCTGTACAAGGGAACTGCTACGGCACTTCATTAGAGTTTTCCATTATGGAATACGGAAACGATGGCTACTCATCTATTCTACTCCTTGTTGGAACCAATTGCGGAGGTAATTTGGTGATTTACAAAATTGTCCCGCAGCCCAATGGCGCTTTCCAGGTAGTATTTGCAGAGAAAACAGTCGGACTCAATTACCGAGTATTGAACAATGAAAATCCAGAAATGTCAAAGCTAAATCAAATTATACCCATCAGCACTAAAAATGGAGATTCCACCACCCCTACGTTGGGTATTTTCCAAAAATTGGGCCAAGGTGTTTTGATTCCAGGGTATATCATAACAACATCAAGCCGCGATATACGTGTACTCAAAACCCCGAAAACAAAGCTTTCCCACAAGGTTATTGATGATACCTGCTTAAAATGCGGCATGGTTCAATTTCATAACAAGGGTGTGTTATTGGCATGCTTATTAAAGACTGGTTTTATTCGTTTATTGACCTTGCCTTCCTTGAGCGATGCTGCAGACGTTAAAATACCCAAAGAAATATATGGTCGTATTAAAGAAGCTTTTGATAACGGTATTGCTTCGCAATCAGATCTTAATTCCTCAGGCGAGCTATTTATAAGAATTAATTCCACCGAATCTATAAAGCTATCAATCTGGGACAAGGACAATAACAAGCACCCCAATAAACTGGAGCCTACTGACTTATTATTTAACGAAAATGCGATTATACCACCACGCCCCGCTGCGAGTGCTTTACTGTGGGCCAAAGGACAAGCCACCTTCGTGTCTGCCCAAGACTTGTCTCTTTTAATCGCTGGTCCCAATCGCAAACCATCCAAAAATGAAGAAAGTAAACTTGCCTACAATATTAGTCCTGAAGCCAATCCTAACCAGGGCTACGCTGGATATCTTGCAACCTCTGGCGTCTCTGCTGCTGATGCAGAACTGCCATATGCGGTTCCCGTAAGAAAAAATGGTCCTGCTGGTGTTGGATTTAATTCTCAAGGCTTTGTACGGAGTTTACAGTCTGGTCTCAATTCTGTTGAAGAAACTTTTAACACATATGCAAATAATGTCAGTGAAGCCATGACAGAAGGAGTCGAAGCACAAAAGAAGTCTGTCTACGAAACAGCCTTAAAGAGTAAGTTTGGTTTATGATTAATGAAGCCCACTGATGCTTATAAGTGATGATTATATACAGGAATTATGAAATTTGTACCGTAATACGATAATATAATATGACGATTCAGAAAGCCTTGGAAAGCAGCATCTCATATGCCTCCGGAGGAAGAGGGTGTGCCACAAACGCCAGAGCGCTGTAGCTCTTCGCTGCCACAGTATGACTTAAAGAAGGCTTTAAAGCCCATATCGCCAAATAAGCCAGGGGGAGTGGGCAGGCTTAACTTTTTGCAAAATGATAACATTGAGGACCATTTCCGTCTGATTCATGGAGCACATAGCGAGATGCAACAGCAGTTGTACAACTTAGAGATACAAACCAAGCAGACGGGTGTAGACTTAGGAGAGCTTTGTAATCGACTGAAGAACAATAATCACCATTTGAACAAATTATTGCAAAATATTTCGAATTACTCGGAGGAAGTTATAACAGAGGGGAATGCCACCAAACATGATATAGAAAACATTATCAAGAGGTTGGATGCGTACAAAGAAGAGCTTTCTAAAATCAATTTGCGCGAAAAAGATGACTCCGCGCAACAACTAGTAGTGCTACAGAAAATAAAGCAGCAAACCGAGAGGCTTCTTGGGGACTCGGGAAGCTCACAAGAGACAAATAAGATACTAGGTGTGATTCCCGAATCAAATAGAAGTGTGGTAGAGCACTTGCAAGTATTGCGCACTAGTGTTGATAAAGAGATAAATAAACAGAGCGATGCTATCAACCTGCTCAATGAAGAGTTTGTACAGCAAAGCAGGTTTGTGAGAGAAGCATTGAGTGGCCATAGCAGTTTTGATTTAAAGGCTTTGGAGAGTTTGTTGCGAAAAGAAAGTGAAAACTTGCATAAGGAGCTTGGAAAGTCCATTGAGGAAATCGCACATAAAGCAGCTCTTCAGAATACCACAGATAAACCAGCTATTCAAACTACTACAGAAAAAACTACGCTTCAAGATATTTTAAGCGAAATAACTCTCCAAAATGCTTTGGACAAAAATACCCTTCAAGATGCTTTCGATAAGGCCCATTCTAAACTCCTCCACAAGCTCGAAGAAGTAAAAGCATCACTACCAGAATCTGATATTGTGCGACAGATTATTGACCCAATTGTATCGGAATTTAAATGTATTACACTTGACAATAAATCTCAATCATTATTGGAGGCTATCTTGTCACAGTTGAGCAAGATCAACTCAGAAAATGTTCTTCATAACAAGCCAGAGAATAATTCAGATGAGGATCATAAAGACGTAATAATCGAAAGGCTCAACAAAAACATAGTCGAGCAAACAAAACAGCTTCAAAAATTGAATGATGATAAACAACTAGAAAACTCGACTCAAAATTTGCAAACCAAGTTAGCCCATTTAGAAGCACAATACAATTCAATGACCAAAGCTTATGAAAAAAAGTATATGGACTTTCAACAATTGCAACAAGACTATATATCATTAAAATCAAAAATGGAAAATTTGTGCATACCTACAGTTAATAACAAGTCAACTAAACTAACCAAGGTCCGACAGTTGCACTCCTCAAAAATGAATGATATACAGGATGACAGTACGGTGGCATCTAATAAAAGAGTCTTCAGCACTCCTTCAAGATTTGATCAGGGAGGGTTGATTTTTGGCCAAGAAAGAATTGAGGCAATATATGAGAATTCACATTCAGAAACAACCGATTCTGTAGATGGTGATATTTAGATTATATTTACATGTTGTGTTTATGAACGAAGAATATTCTATCCTTTTGTAATTCTATCCTTGCCATCCATGAACGGCTGTAGTACCTTGGGAATTGCGATTGATTCTGTGTCAGGGTCATAGTTTTGCTCAATCAAGGCTACAATAACTCTTGGAACTGCCATACTGGTACCATTAAGAGTATTGACAAAATTTAATGTATTATTTGCAGCAAACAGTCTTATACCCAAACGGCGTGACTGGTAGTCACCACAGTTTGAACAGCTAGTTAGCTCACCCCAATTACCTCTACCTGGCATCCACGCCTCGCAATCGTATTTTTTCATAGCAGGCGCACCCAAGTCAGTGGTAGGCATATTGATCATTTTAGCCATTAAACCCAATTCCGTAATCATTTCAACTTGTAGGTCCTTTATGTTTTCCAACTCAGTGCTTGAGTTTTCGGCGGATGTAAAGTGGAAAAGCTCGACTTTAGTGAATTCATGAACACGATACAAACCCTTTGTATCTTTACCTCTGGCACCAGCTTCAGCACGATATGCTCGGGAAACACCAACATACTTGACAGGGAAAGTGGTTTCATGGTCAAAAGTCGAAGAAGAATGAAGAGCACCCAAAGGTATTTCAGCAGTTCCAGTTAAGCTGATATTCTCGTCTTCAATCTGATAAACCTGTTTTTCACCATTGGTGTCATTTGGCTTAAATCCACAAGCACTTACAACATCAGAACGAACAATGGAAGGAGGGATAACCATTTTGTATCCATGTTGGCGAGCCTTGGACAAACCATACTGCACCAACGCTTGTTCCAAGAGAGCCCCATCTCCAATGAGATAGTACCACGAAGATCCCGAAACACGAGACGCTACAGCAAAGTCCATAATACCAAGCTTTTCACCAATTTGTTTGTGGTCAATTGCAGTAATTGGTTTTATCTTCATAGCGTCATCTTCAGAGACACAGTTGATGAATTGAGCAATTTCACCATTCATTGGATCCAGTGGAACCAGAGGGTCAAGCAAGTTAGGCAATGCTTCCGCGCATCGGTACATTTCCATTGTAAGCTTCTTCTCTTCGGCTTCCAAGGGTTTAAGTAAGGCTTTGATCTCCTGCAACCTTTGCTTAAGCTCTTTCAGCCGTTCCTTTAGCATTCTTTCACCCAAAAGAGATCTTTCGTGTCGAAGTGAGTTAACCTTTGAGATTATATCAAGTTGGTGTTCCCGGTTGTTAACAATATAGTCCAAGTCTGTAGCTGATGGCGAAGCTCTGCGAGCAATCGATTCAGCATAGGATGCACGATTTTGCAAAATGGAAGACATATCTATTTGAGCACGCATGAGAGCGTTGGAGTTCTTGACTCCCGAGCTCGCATTGCGACACAGAACAAGCCGTAGTGGTGCAAATGAAGGCATTAGGCGTTTTGGTTAACCATTAAAGATCTCACGATACTTTTATGTCGCGAAAATATGTCATAATTATGCGACAGAAATAAAGACATATGATTTGTGGTTGTCGTAAGATTTTGTCATAAAGTCACGACGAAATTTGCGACAACTACTATGACAGTAAACTTGCTTGCGGCTTATATGGTTGGTTGTAAATTAAATGAATTAGTTCTTGACTCTACTGAATTGCCTGTTAATTTTACCGAATTAATTGTTGCTAATGTATGACCTTACTGGTGGTCATACAGTTTAATTAATATTTGTAACATGGCGCGCTTTTTCGCAATAATTCAAAACACCTTAGTGCGAGGAGGAGTTTGGAATTTGTGTACGCAGTTTTGAAGATGTATAGTTTGATAAGATTGTAATTAAATTGATTACAAAGTGTTTGGTAGAAATATCATGGTGTTTTAGTGGCGTTTGAAGTGGGAAGTTGACTGTGAGTCGTAACCAAAATGACTATTCGTAAACTTGACCAAGAGTATAGAATGAGGATGATAGAAGCTATAAAATAAGGATAATAAAAAGTATCAAATGGGGATAGCAAAAGGCCTTGAAAGTATATAGCATAATCATCCACTCGTGAATTAAATGTATAAAACAGCACAATACTTTTTTTAACTATACGCTATATTAGTGGTTGCAAATACACAAAGAGCAGTAAATACTAAAAAACTCTTGTTACAGTAAGAATAATACAATGCCGTTAATCATCGAAAACTATACTTGTCATAATAGTTTAAATATAGAACTATTCCTTTTACAAAACTAATCTACATATACAATTTCACAAAATATGCCTGTATCAAACATTTAATAGCATTAAACATATACGTTAATAAATTACAATTATAAAAATCATCTATTTATCCTTTTATTCATCCATAGCGTCATATTATAGTACATACCAATTTCTAGGAAAACATGGTCCACATCGCCTTTTTATAAAAGGGAGCTTGGCGATAACGTTCAGCTGCCTCTTGCTTCTCCAAATTGAGAACTTCTTCATCAAAGATCGTACGGTCTGTATTTATATCCATATCTTTGACGCGGATAAACAAAGACCAGTTGCGGGTCCACAACTTGTGGCCAATCCAAAACAATATAAGCACAATTGCACCCAAGTAGTTCTGGAAAAAGTTTTCAGCATCTGGTTTTTTTGCACCCACAGGGTACAATGCAATCCAGAACTGGGCAATCAAAATCAAACAATGCCACATCATAGCGTAGAGAGAGCCCCATACACCAGTCAGAGCAACGTATCCAAGAGTGTCAATCGGGATATTGTTGTATTTTAATGCTGATCTGAAACGAACATGCGATAAACAGATACCAAACCATGTAAAGATCTGGGATAAACCAGAAATGGCCAATAACCAAGCAAATACGGTTTCTTGCTTCTCGTAGGCAGCAATGAACGAAAACAAACCAATGATGGAGCAAACGACAAGAGCACGTAAAGGACGACCAGCACGGTCTATGTAGTCAAAATATTTAGGTGCAAAGCCCTGTACAGCCAAAGACTGCAAGGTACGAGATGCCGAGTACAAGGCTGATGAACCAACCGATGTAACACTCAAAAGAATAACAGCATTAATAATGGATGGCACAACCTTCACACCATGCAACTCACCAGCGAGTACAAAGGGACTGGCATGAGAGCCGCCTCCGTTAGAACCCATCAAACGGTCGGATGTATAAGGAACCAACAAACCGACAATAGTTAAGGAGCCCAAGAATAAAAACACAATTCTCCAGAAGATCAACTTACAAGCAGCGGGGATGGCCTTACGAGGGTTCTTCTGCTCAGCAGCAGACAAGGCCACAAACTCTGACTGACCCAAGGAGAAAGCACCAGTGACAAACACCAGGCAGAGACCCTTGAAGTTGGTAGCAAAGCCCGGATCGTGCCAGAAGCGACCACCGATAAAAGGCACAGGACCACCTCCAACATTGACAATAATACCCATGAGAATAAAGCCTGTAATCATCAACAACTTGCACATTCCCAATATAAATTCACCTTCACCATAACCTTTACTACCGTTGAAATTGATCAAGAGCACAACAACGTAAAATATAGCAACCCAGACGTCGGGATTGACGTTATTAGGCCAGTACAGAATGGTGATGGCAGCCGTCACCAACTCAATGGCAATAACCGACAACCACTGGATACAGTAGTTCCAAGTAATTGCGAATGCAAGCAGCTCGTCAATAAAACGACGAGGATAATTATTGTATCCACCAGGTAAATCGGAAAAGTTCACTGCCATTTCTCCAGCAGCTTGAAGAGTTGGGTACAAGAAAGAACCCACAATAGCGTATCCAATAATCAAAAAGAGCGGACCAGCGGTGTGCAACACCTTACCACTACCAACCAACAAACCAGTACCAACACCGGTTACCAACGCCATAAGCGTCAAATGACGTCTCGAAATACCACGCTGTAAGTGTGCTTGGTCGTCTCCAAAAACTTCCTGGCGACGAAACAGGTCTTTAAACCGTCCCCATTTTGTCAGTGATGCTGATGATGATGTTGGTCCGTATTGCAGCGACACCAGCTCGCTGGTGGCATCTTTAGCCTCTTTTACGTCTGAGGTGACGGCATGTAGAGGAATATTCTTTGACATATCAGCCTATAGCCTCTTCTAAGTCTACTTACAAATACCTATTTGACTAATCGTGGTATATATATACTTTGTCATGCCAAAAGCCTGATCCAAGTCCATTCCGAGCAGAGCAAAAAGTGCCGCAAACGGCAGAGGCCTTCATACTACCTGCCTGTTTACTTAGTCGCGTGTTATCGTTCTACTGCAGGCAAATCACTCTCACTCCCCCCCAACCATTGCTTGGTATCCCAAAATGCCTTGGGTGCAAAAGCCTCAAACTCATCGCTACCAATTGCTGCACATTAATTTTTTTTCTTACGACAAGAGCTATTCTTTCTAAAAGAAACAGTGCGGCATTGTTCAATGCCGTCCACAAGAATAACGAAGAGTATAGTCGAAACAGGGTATGTAGAGAGAAAGGCTATTGATAATAAAACGAAACTTCTTGGAAAGTCAAGAGAAACTCTATTCAAAATCGAATTTTCATGTAATTTCATAATAATCCAGTAGTTGCTTTATATGGTGTGACATAGATGATAGTTATAGTAAATATAAGCGAACGGTCATTTGAGAGAAACTGATATGAGCGGATGATAAGAGGTGACCACTAAGTGAAGAGAGAATGAGGATAAGGTAAATGTGGAATAGAGATGAAGAGTAGAATGAAGATAAAAGACTGAGTAAAGATAAATGGTTGAATAAAGATAAATCGCGGAATAAAAATGAATCGCGAAAGGCGAAATGTGAAAAACAAAAGGCAAGAAAGCAAGATGAAATACAATTGAGTCATTGTTATATAAAAGCTTTTACTATTTAACAATTCTCTTGTTATCATCAATAATAATCCAATATCACTACGCTCTTTCTACTTATCTTTATCTATTGAAAATAACCAATTATCATATATACCTAAATAATGATTCAATTTTTTTTGCAAGAGCAATTATTACTCATTCTATTTTTACAAGAATCTCTCGTCTAGTGAGACTCTTTTGATTACAAACTCTTGGTTTGGTCATAAAATAGTACTTTCTTCCTGTAACAATGCATTTGTGTGGTATGATGTTGATTGTAATCACTGCTAAGACCTGTCTTCGATGCATAGTGGCGTAAGTGACAAAACTTCATACGGCATTTTTGTATCAATTCTGATACGAAGGGCTAAAAACAGAAAATTGTTTGCAATCAAAAACGGTTCTAGCCGGTAGCGGCAGAACAGCTTCTTGTTATTTTCTACTTATCATGATGATAAGCGCTCTTGGTTAGTGGGGTTGCTAATTAATTATAGACCATGCCTTATGGTTGAGAAAAGCTAGAGGATCTGAGCAAATTAGACGAGAAAGATAGGAGAACTGGTGTAGAATTGAATGCAGTATTTGAAGAAGGCGCAGATGGAGAGCAGTGGAATTGTCGCAAGATGGAATTATTACAAGGGGAATATATTGAAAGGAGGATCTATTAAAGACATACAACAAAAAACATGGTTGGCGAATATCTAGTTTCAAATATAAAAAACGATACTGCATATTCTTTCAGGCAAGATTGGTTAGCTGGCAATAGTCGCATTGTAGTTGTAGGATATTTACAGTTAGAATGATGGATTTTGAGCTTCACACTTTTACTTTCATACTAATTGAGCTGTTTTCGCAATTTAAACTACTTGAATCACCCTTGTGTAGTAAAATATACCTATATAGTTTTTCTAGTTAATAATAGGCTTTTTTGCCAGGACCTATTTCTCTACTCTCACTCGCAATAATGGTATACCTCCCCATTTTACCAATATAGTTACACCCCGCTTCATTATTCATGCTTTATGTTTATTGATCACAACCTTTTCCCTCAATATGTTTTTGCAATTCGTGTTTCTTTTGAGTACATGTAAATATCTCCTTAAGGAAATCCTCTTGGTAGATTTCTGGTATTAATTTTTCCATATTCTGATTTGTATACCTTCGGTTGTACGGCTCCGATATACTTAAAATATGCCCTTTTAGTTTCATACTCCACTTATTAAATTGCATTGTGTATCTCCATATTTGGCTTCCGTTGCATATTCTGTCCTGAGGCTCTGTTCTATATGAGGCTCTTTTCTATGTAAGGCTCTGTTTTTATAGTTGGAAGACCAAATTAATGTCCAACTTTAATTTTAAGGTTTCCTCTATTCTTATAAATTATTTCTAATACCGAAGGTTAGGTTTTTTAATAAAAAAAAGCCACTTTCTCTCTACTTCTACGCAAATAGGTAGATCTTCTATTCATGACCTTAGATATGACTCAACTAAATTACCGCTTTTCTATTGTATTATTCTTCGGGACCGTGTATCTTGAAAGGCAGTTCATTTGATAGAGGTTTCTTTTCAAACTGTATCTTTTTCGAACAGTCTCCTCATCAAAAAGTTATTTCAGTTAAAAACCTATCAATAATCAGTGATATAATAAGCCATTCCCTGGACCAATTGATCAATATCAAAAAATATTTTTAGTTATGAGTAGATAATTTTCCTATTAATATCTGTAGTTTTATTGGAGCCTCTTGCTTATACCCTATCATTTTTTGTTTTGGTATATTTGTTAATCGCTTAGTGAAGCGATTACCGCTTCCACGTAAACTTCTTGACATACGCCTCTTTTCAGCGACACAAAATTAAGGTCATGATTCTCTTTGTGGATCGAAATGATTGCAATTAGTGATTTAAGGCTAAAGTTACCAAAACTAGAGACTTCCAATCTTTAATAAAGTTGAGAAATGCAGCTGCTATTTCTCTGTGTACGGCTAAGGACCACTCTTATCTACATTAGATGGTTTGTCATTGGCTGTGATGATTTCAATTGCCTGAAAGTCACCAGCAATTAACTTGGGTTCATCTAATGCGTGCGCTAGGCACTCCCAAGGATCTCTAGTACCACCCCATTTTAAAATACTTTCACGGTAACGTTTTCCGGCTTCCCCACACCACGGGTCTGCAATAAACAAACAGTTCCATACCTTTTTCGCTATAGCTCGATCTAGCAAATACAGATAGTAAACAGCACCATAAGAGAATAAATGGGGGAAACGGCCGTGCCAAGTTGAAGCCGTATCAGAAAACACACCCAGCTCCGCTTCAGTGGCATGATAAATTGCAGTAGTATCGATAGTGTTGTTGGGAAGTGTTACGTAGTCGGTAAAACTGTTACATGAAGGGCCAATAGAATGCACTGCTTGATCAAAAACTGCCATCTTGGTTTGCATAAAGGTTTCGCAACTCTCCATTGACGATTGGTGCTTCATATGCGCCTCCCATTGCTCTGGTGATAACGGTTCGCCTGTTTGGTAATGGCGTGCTATACGGCAAATTACTCTAGGATCACGAGCAAAGT
The DNA here is from genome assembly GCA_001599155.1 of Wickerhamia fluorescens. Classification (NCBI taxonomy): domain Eukaryota; kingdom Fungi; phylum Ascomycota; class Pichiomycetes; order Serinales; family Debaryomycetaceae; genus Wickerhamia; species Wickerhamia fluorescens. The sequence continues at coordinate 117,504 of BCGE01000001.1, read as the reverse complement.
ATTCCATCAACACCAGTGGGAGCTCTACAAAATCAGTAGCACAGCGAGTCCCCGATAAGTTATGTAACTGTGTACGGCCCAACATCAGATGCATAGCATGACCCATCTCATGAAATAAAGTCGATACTTGGTCAGAACTTAATAATGTTGGACTACCATAAATTTGTTCAAAATTGCATACAAGTGCAACAACCGGTAATTGATAATCACCCAGTGTTTGAGCAGCTTTTGAAATCTCTTCTTTCTCGTCGACCTCTAATTTCCGCAGACAGACAATAGTAAAATGCAGTGGTAATACTGTTGGTGACCAAAAATCAAGGTAAAGAAATCCCATAATTTCTTGTTTTGAAAGGTCATAGACACCGATTTTGCGGACTCTGTCATCCCAAGTTTCGCCTCTTTCAGTTTTCTCGAGTCTGAGCTCGACATTATAAAGCAGTTTAAAAAGCGATGCAAGTCCCAGTACAACGGTGCCCACTGAAAAGTATTCGGAAACTGATTCTGACAGGGGTATGACGAGCGATCCTGAATTGATAGCATTTAGTTGAAGGTAGTCTCTATCCCAAGGTTTTATATCGCCCAACGTTTCCTGGGTGATATCAGGCTTGAGCTGCGCAAGCTCTTGTGTTACTTTTGGCAAAAGCTTGCTACGCATACTGTTTAACAAAATAGTAACATTCTCGGGTGATTTGGCCATTTTGTGTTCAAGCTGGTAGTGAGAGTATGAAGGGTATCCCAACATGTTAGCCAAACGCATACGCATAGAGGCAAATGAGTTTAAAAGTCGCACTTGAGACGGCAGGGCAGAGTGGACTGCTACCCAAATGCGACGACGGATGTTGGGGTTCACGGCACTTGAAATTATGGCATGTGGGACATGGCCTGCCAAGGGTACTTGCAATATCCCCAGATCAGTACTACAAGTGGCTTTATGTGGTGCTGAAGATTGCCACTGTTTTATTTCTTTAATCACCGAAGGATGTACCCCCTCTAAATCACTTTCATACAACTCTGCCCATTCAAGCTCATCATTTTGGTACGATCCAAACTCAGCGCCAGTAACTGATATTTGTTGAGTCAATTCCACAAATCTGCGCCGCTCTTGCGGAGGCATGTGTATTCCCAGCCGTTCAAAGTCTTGCTTCAAATATTCACCAACCATAATCTCTTCCCGGCTCAATTTGGCCACTACTTCTGAATCGTTTAATATATCCCGCAAATGAGTGTACAATTCAACATTTGTATTGAGCTCATTCATATATTCATACAAAAGCTCGTGCGTTTGTTGCGCTGCCTCTGCCCACTGCGCTCCTGGATGGACTACTCGAATAAACTCGGCAACGTCGATCACACGACAAAGTATATCGCTTAATTGATCCAATTTTCTAATATACTGCTTTCTCCCCTCTAAAGTATGTACATTACTCATCATAGATGCCATCAACTGTTCAGCCTGGTCTTTCAGCAGTACCAGAAACTCCACTAATCCACGCGGAGAGGTCAATTTTTGGTTTAGAACAAGCCCATATCGAGGTTTTCTTGATAAAAAAGCCAGCAGATCGCTCTTTTTGCTATTAAACTTGTTGTAATACAGCAGGTTATCAAAAGCTTGTCTCAAGTGCGACTCTTGATTAGTCTCTATCGTAGCTTTGCTAAAATGACGGCAAATTTGGCCATTCAAAGCCCGTCTTGTGGTATTAACCAATCCAAGTCGATTAGCATGACGTAGGTGTCTATTAAACAGTCGCATTTATCTCCAATTGCCCCAACTCTTTGCAATAATTTCGGGCACCTGGTAAAAAGCTATAGATGGATTGGTTTAAAAAAGAGATAAAAAAAACCAAAAAGATGCCGCTTATAGGTGAATAGAATGAGTAAAATGGTAAGAAAAGTATATATAACTGGTAATATTGCAGTATGTTTAAAGAAAAGAGAATAAGTGATTTTTGAATGAACATCCAACCAACTTCCATTTATCGGAACAGTATTTGGTTAAGAGTGGAGGGAATTGCATTTTATTAAAATATAGGTGAATTGTACTTGGTACTGGGAAGTGAGGTGAAGATTATTGCTTAAGCAGTAGTGTAGATGGTACAAAAATGGTATATGGCGATAGAAAATGGAAAATAATGATAGAAAATGGTATCATAAGAAGTGTAATAAAGAATTGTCATGGTAAATTATATAGAATTAATGAGAATAATGTTAGAAAAGAGCTTCATATAATTATTTTTCGAATTTAATAAATTAAATTGCTATACTATGCTTACTCTTTTCTGGGTAGCTCTACCCCTATACTTTTTTAGCGCATAGTTAGTATTTTATCTTGAAAATGAGTCAAAGTAATCAATTATGACAATTTTCTTCAAAAAGATATTTAATTGTGCTTTTTGAAGATACCAAGGAAACAACTTTCATAAACAACTTTCAGAAACAACTTTCACCCTGTATTGTCCTAAGTATATTGAAGTTTAATTTGAATTGATCACTATAAAAAAAATACCCAAGCATCTTGAGCTTTAAGAAGATAAGTCTATGGTATTTGTAATTTTGGTATATATAATTTTTGGTATATATAATTTTTGGTATATATAATTGGTACTATATACGGTTATGGCATATTATAGTTCTTACTGCATATAATATCACAGTATAAGTCTTTGCATTATACAAAGACATACTATCTTATAGATGTAATATATTATTATATATGAGAATGAAGTTCTATGTTATAACAGTTAGTTGATTAAAAGCCTAATTTATCTGTGTATTACCCTAAATGGCATTTATTTTCAGAACCAATATATTATGTTGTATAATCTGATCACATTTATTCGCAATCCCTTTTATACACAGCAAATTTCATATACACTTTTGCAAACCCTTTTCAGCTCTTCAATACCATCCCATCATTTTGTGATTATTGAAAATTACGGAGCACACTTCATATTAATATAAATAAAGAGATTCATCTCTCAATTACTAGCACACTTCCGTCTCGATTCCCGTCTCTTTCCTATTAAATTGACTTACAATACAAAAAAGATTATCTTTTACCAAGTGATATACCAATTTTAATTGCATGGCAATTGTATCAACCATTCATAAATCAACTACTCGCACAATACATAAAAAGTACACATTAATACATCCTCAATACCATATTATCATATTCAATACTCACTTCTACCCGTAATTATCATAATATTGTTCAAACGCCTATAAAGTTGCACACCAATACCTATCAGTAATATAATTATTCAACCTTCAATGATTTTTTTACCATACGGCTGGCTATACACTGCCAATAAAAAAATGCACTATAAAAATCTATGCTAACCAAACAATATAGTCTCTGGTACTTCGCCTATAGCTCCATCCTACGCAAATTGTGCTATACAGTACCTTTTCGTTTACATTTTCGACTACATTTCAATTACATCATCATTACCTCAGAAACCACCCATATTCACGATCAAAAGATTCATACCCATTCAGATGTTTACTAGAAACCAACTCTAGACGTCTGTTATATTACTCAAATATCCACTTGTAGTCTATTATATTCCCAATCTCTCCATACATTTGTTATTAGCCTATTCAAACAACAAAACTCTATTTCGAGCCTCCAAACAACGCCCTTTTCTCTATCACAACCCATATCCAGTTGTTACCTGTTTCAAGTATAAAGCATAAAGCTCCCCAATGTCCCTTTTTGACGTTCCATTTCCACTGGAGAGCAAAATCGCCATCACTAAATGTATCCATTTTCACGCCATTTTTCGCCTTTTCCTCTATTGATTCTTTTCTTCCCTCCATCAGCTCATACTCTATATACTATACGATATACATTCATCTTATATAACTTTACTGCTCTGTTCGTCCTACTACGAGTTATTTGAACCGCTAAAAACTCAAAAATTGTCCATTTCTTCTGGAAAAGGTCGCTACATGACAACGATTTGTCGCCCAATGAGCGAAACTTTATTCCAAGCCATTTCCCCCATAAATCCCGTAATTTTATGATCGTTAGTTTGTTTTCTTGCTTGGGTATTATCGTCGAATTTTCTTTTGGGCCTAGTTTTTCAAAACAAATCTAACCAGGCTGTGATCTAAAATATAATCTAGTACGTATTCTACAACCACCACTTCGAGGCCAATGCTTGACCCTTCCCCAAGAAGCAGTCCAGCAACAACAGTATCTGCACCAGCACAGTGCAATAATGCGCTGCTGATGGTTGGCTCAGGTCCAGTGTTTCAGACAAAACGTACTGTTAAAGACTACCATTTTGGACTCAAGATTGGCGAGGGTTCATATTCCACAGTCTACTCCGCATTGGATATCCACACAAAGCACACGTATGCTATAAAGGTTCTTTCAAAACGCCATATTGTCAAGGAGGACAAGATCAAGTACGTAAACATCGAAAAGACTACGTTACACCGGTTGGGACAGCAACACCCAGGAATTGTCCAGCTCTACTATGCTTTTCAAGATGAATCCAGCTTGTACTTTGTCCTCGACTTTGCAGAGTACGGGGAATTGCTATCTATCATTCGCCGGTTTGGATCTTTGTCAGAAAAGGTGTCTCGGTTCTACTCATGCCAGATTGTCGATGCGGTTCGCTTTATCCACCTGAAAGGTGTTATTCATCGTGATTTGAAACCAGAAAACATACTCGTGGGCGCAGACTTCAATCTCAAGATTACAGATTTTGGTGCCGCAAAATTGCTTGGACCTGACGACGACGGTGCTGCGGTTGAAACCATCGACTACCAGTCTGTTGGCGAAGACGGAAATGCTCAACCGAAACCCCAGACTTTGAGAAAAGGCTCTTTTGTGGGTACTGCAGAGTACGTATCTCCAGAATTGCTCAAATACAACACCTGTGGTGTGGAGTGTGATGTTTGGGCTATCGGCTGTATACTATATCAGTTGTTTTACGGTGTGCCTCCGTTTAAGGGTGCCACTGAATACTTGACATTTGAAAAGATTATAAACGTGGACTACTCGTATCGCCAAAACCAGCAGTTACCACCAGCAGTTGTGGATATAATCGACCGCGTTTTAGTGGCTGATCCTACTACCCGTATGACTATTCCTCAGATCATGACATCGGATTGGCTATCTCATGTCAATTGGGATGATAAAAGCTATATTTGGAAACGTAAGGTTCCACGGTTTGAACCGTACTCTCCAAATGGCCCTGCTCCGTCTTCCATTCCAACTACATCTGGCTCTTCAAAACAGCAGTATTTTCCTGGAATGAAAAATGGGTCAAACCGCAATATGAAACAGACAAGTTCAGCTCTGCAATTGCATTCACAAATCCAAAAATCAGAGTTTGCCTTGCTTCCATCTCTAGGAAAGAAATCATATACACCAGTTACAAAAATAAAAAAGGGTTTTGCATCTCCTCCCTCAGACCCACGTCCAGCCACACAAGCCGCTTTTCATGCTTCATCCGCTCATCCAACTACACCTAATGGAAATAGTCCCATAGGCCTCAGCTATAATAGGCCTATACCGCAAAATTCATCTCGCACACCAAGCCAGCATCCAAACCAGCATCCAAGCCAGCATCCAAGCCAGCATCCAAGCCAGCATCCAAGCCAGCATCCAGGCCAGAATCCAAACCAGCGTCAACAAGCACCGCAGTATCATCTGCATCTGCAGCAGCGATCCCAACCCCAGAAGCCTCAACATCAACACACATCTTCACAGTCAAAAATACAATCACAATCCCAACAACCACGAAAAGAACAATTACAACAGCAATATCAACAGCAGCAGCATAGTCAATTAAATTTTCAACAACAACAACAACAACAACAACAACAACAACAACAACAACAACAACAACAACAACAACAACAACAACAACAACAACAACAACAACAACAACA